>OX101813.2:1802500-2225024 GCA_944452925.2 Chrysolina oricalcia
TTTGAAAACGATGTAGACTCTTTGAACCGAATTGTTACTATGGTTGAGACTTGGGTACATTTCTGCGATCCAAAAACAAAGCAACAATCGATGGAATGGCGACACTCCGGTTCTCCAAGACTTAAGAAGTTTCGTGTCCAAAAATCTGCTGGAAAAGTTCTTGCTTCACTTTTTTGGGATTGCCATGGATTAATCATGATTGATTTTTTGGGTCCTGCAGCAAGGGCGCGGTCTTCCATATCTCCACTATGGTAATAGATAGATAGATCATTCGAATAGCAAAATTATACTATTTCCTGAGTTCTACAAATTGAAAATAATGGCACTCATACAGGGTCTTCAGTTTTTTCTAGTCGGGTCCCAACTTTGTTTTTTTAAATGGCAACCAGTATTTTTTATCAGTTTTTCCGTTTCTACATGAGAAATATTGACGGTTTTCAAGATTTTTAGCATGACAGCTTTTTTTCCCCAAAATTCGTCACTCATACTATTTGAAATTATGAAGTTGTGCCAAGTCTTATTGACATGAGTTTTTGGTCAAATTATGGACTTTGTTGACTCTCTCAAATGATATATCAAAAATCGTCCTGTGATATACAGGGTGCGAAAAATAGCTTGTCAAACATTGTAAATAAAAAAGTGCAAAATCATCCTTATTTCAAATAGAACACTCGGTATATTATCCATTCATAAGAAGCGCCAACAAGTGCTCTACAAATTTCATTAAATATTCCCTATGGCTAAAGTCAATAGTTTTTCTTAAAAATGCGTTTTTGTCGAAAAATTACAATTTTTCTTATTTCTTCGCTATAGTCTCAAAAAACGACTTTCTTTACCACAAAATCCATTTGAAACGACTGAAAAAAAAAAGTTCTGAATGTCATTAATAAATGAATTCATTTCAAGTAGTTATTTAAATTGTCAACTGGCAAATTACGAAACTGTTATAGGGATAGTTTAATGAAAGTTGATAATAAAACTTTCACAAAACATGTTCAACATGTTTTCCATTTTCTTGAATACAGAGCTGAATTCTATGTTCGAAAGACCGTTCCACCCTGCGCAAGACAGCTGGTGTAATGCTGCGAAAAGCATTCGGTATTCGAAGTCGCATATTTTCTGAAGAAGTTGGTGGCTCAACAAAAACAATATTTTTTATGTATCCCCATAAGAAAAAATCCAGTTTTGTTAGGTCGGGTGATCTAGCGGGCCACCTGACAGGTCCATTCCGTCCTATCCATTTATTGGGAAATGCCTCATTTAGATGATCTCTCACTTCTCTCGAATAGTGAGCAGGAGCGCCATCATGTTGTAGCCACATTCTATGGCGAAGATCAAGAGGAATATCTTCTAACAAACCTGGTAAATCATTTCGTAAGAAATTGAGATACGTTGCTCCATTCAGATGTCCCTCAAAAAAATATGGACCAATAACATATTCTCCAATGATTCCTCCCCAGACATTAATTGACCACCTATGTTGATAATCCACCTGTCTTAATAAGTGGGGATTTTCAGTCGAATAATAATGGTAATTATGTCGATTTATAAATCCAATTTTGTGGAATGTCGATTCATCTGACCATAATATGTTATTGAAAAAATTGTGGTCTCCGCGAATTTTTTCCATGGCCCAATTGCTAAATCCTACTCTTTTCTCAAAATCTGTATGCAGTAGTTCTTGATGTAATTGAATATGGTATGGATGACAGCGATTCTTCTTCAAAATTCGTTGCACTGATCTTTCACTTATATCCACTATGTCACCAATCTGCCGTTGACTCATATGCGGATCTTCTTCAACAGCAAGAAGAACTCTCAATTCATTATCTTCATTAGTGGCTGGTTTGATACGCTCATGTTTGGAGTAATTGATACAACCAGTTTCAACAAATCTAGTTAGGACCTTTTGGAATGATCTTTCATCTGGATGCCTTCTATCTGGATACTGTTGAGAATAAATTCTACTTGCCAATAAACAATTCCTGTCTGATTCACCTAATATGAAAATCATATCAATCAAATCAGTTTTTGAAATCAACATTTTGATTAAATTAAACCGAAACTTCTCAATACAGCAACGTTCACTAAAAATTTCAATAATTATACTGACATTCACTAAAGCTTTCAATACTTATAATACTGGCAGGTAGGTAAATATTTTGAACTGCCAAAATAATTGATTTTCAATGAATCAATTTAATCGTTTTTCCTTGAAAGGGTGTTATTGAAATTATTGTAAATATTTCAAAACATGCACTTTAAGAGGCCATGAGCGCGATCATATTAGGGACGGTTTTTTTGGTAAAAGAGCCGATAACTCAAAAACGGTTCACCGTATCCATTTCAAACAAAGACAGGCTTCTAGAGGACGTTCGATTCTATGTACCTACGTCTGCGGCAGCACCTCACGATGCTTTTTACAGATTATCGAGGAAGCTGCAATGGTATTTCTCTTCCATTAAAACTTGAAGCAATCTTCATCCAATCGAAACAAATTTGGTATCAGAGGAAAGTTAAAACGTTGATCTATGTACGTGCTGTAATGTTTTTTTGAAATTATTTGTTCATCCACCCAAAAACTTGCTTCAAAGTAACTGCATTTTTGGGACATTTTTGAGATTTTTTTTGTGAAAAAGTGGATTGAAATTTCAATTTCCATTACAGCACGTACCTAGAATTGAATGTCCTCTAGAATCCTGTCCTTGTTGGGAATCGATACGATGAACCGTTTTCGAGTTATCAATTGACTCTTTTACCCTTAAAAGCGCCACAAATATAATTCACAATTTGTTTATTTTAAACGGGTAATTGTAAGCATGGAGCGTTATTTGAAAAAAGGGGTTGGAAAAAACAGATGAGGGAATTCGAAGGTGTTTCACATAACATATCCCTCGATCACAGTTTTCAAATATGGATTTTGCCGTAAAAAAATAATGGTGAAGAAATAGAAATAATTTCCATTCCATTTCAAGAAAATGGAAGACATGTTGAACATATTTTGTGAAAGTTTTATTATTAACTTTCATTAAACTATCCCTATAACAGTTTCGTAATTTGCCAGTTGACAAATTAAATAACTACTTGAAATGAATTGATTTATTAATTACATTCAGAACTTTTTTGAGACTATAGCGAAGAAATAAGAAAAATGGTAATTTTTCGACAAAAACGCTTTTTTAAGAAAAACTATTGATTTTAGCCATAGGGAATATTCAATGAAATTTGTAGAGCACTTGTTGGCGCTTCTTATGAATCGATAGTATACCGGGTGTTCCATTTGAAATAAGGAAGATTTTGCACATTATTATTTACAGATGGCTTCAGTGCTGTCTGTGTTGACCTGCCCTTGCACTGATGAGAGGCAACAACCTCGAAACTAGTCTGCAGGTGGTCACCCCGTCCAAATCAAAACATAATTCTGCTGGTTGGTCATAGAGGGCACTTGCGATTGCGTCCTCTGATGTTTTGAGAAACGTTGCACAAGTAGCTGTTAGATTTAATTCAATACTCGTCGTGGTCTTAGCCAGGGGATTAGTTGTTTTCTGACAGGTTCTTGCCATAATAAGCCTACATAGTTAGGTGTTTATGGGAGTAAAGGGTTCATCATCGGTCGGTAACGACTGTTCGTTAGCAAACGATCTCCCAAAGATTTCTGTCTTCTTCGATTAAATCTCTCAACCCGGAGATTCGGAGTGTCTTCCTCTGCTCGCTAGGTGGAGCGGCCTAGAAACTGCTTTCATCTCGTGAACCAGACTTGACTAATCAGCAGAGTGTGTATTGGTTTGGACGGGGAACAGATGGCTTCAGTGCTGTCTGTGTTGACCTGCCCTTGCACTGATGAGAGGCAACAACCTCGAAACTAGTCTGCAGGTGGTCACCCCGTCCAAATCAAAACATAATTCTGCTGGTTGGTCATAGAGGGCACTTGCAATTGCGTCCTCTGATGTTTTGAGGAACGTTGCACAAGTAGCTGTTAGATTTAATTCAATACCCGTCGTGGTCTTAGCCAGGGGAGTAGTTGTTTTCTGACAGGTTCTTGCCATAATAAGCCTACATAGTTAGGTGTTTATGGGAGTAAAGGGTTCATCATCGGTCGGTAACGACTGTTCGTTAGCAAACGATCTCCCAAAGATTTCTGTCTTCTTCGATTATTTACAATGTTTGGCAAGCTATTTTTTGCACCCTGTATATCACAGGTCGATTTTTGATATATCGTTTGAGAGAGTCATCAACGTACATAAATTGACCAAGAATTCATTACAATAGGACGTGGCACAACTTCATAATTTCAAATAGTATGAGTGACTGGTTTTGGGAAAAAAAAGCTGTCATGCTAAAAATCTCCAAAACCGTCAATATTTTCGAAAAAAAGATCCATATAAAGTACCTTTTATTTATCACGTAGAAGCCGAAAAACTGATAAATAATAATGGTTGCCATTTAAAAAAACAAAGTTGGGACCCACCCAGAAAAAACTGAACACCCTGTTCGGGTGCCATCATTTCAAATTTGTAGAACACAGGAAATAGTATCATTTTGCTATTTGAATATTCCATCTATCTATTACCATAATGGAGATATGGAAGACCGCGCCCTTGCTGCAGGACCCTGTATAATGGTAGAACAATAACTGGAGTTTACTATTCGACATTACTGACCACTCTACGGGAAAAAATTAAAGGGAAAAGACGCGGAAAGCTATCCAAAGGTGTTTTGTTTTTGCAGGACAACGCCCCTGCATACAAATCTCATGTTGCCATGCAAAAACTTCGTGAGGGTTTGATTTATTAGAACACCCCCCTTATTCACCAGATTTGGCTCCGTCCGACTATCATCTCTTTCCTCAACTGAAAAAAAGTTTGAAAGGTCGTAAATTTTCTACCAACGAGGAGGCAATAAAAGCTGTGGAGGTCTGGTTTGCAGAGGTCTAGAGGCGTTGCAGGTTCGCTGTAATAAATGTATACCTCAAGGATCAGTGCTGGGCCCAATTCTCTTTTTAATCTACATAAATTAACTAGCATCAATAAAGATAACGGGAAAGTTTACTCAGTTCGTAGATGATACTACCTTACTTTGGAATAATAGAAATGACGTTGATCTGCATCAACACATCAATAATGATGTTATCAAGGTAAAACAGTGGTGTAATGCCAATTTATTATCGTTAAACATATCGAAAACGAATATCCTCACTTTTAAAGGTCATCTGCCAGAACTGTACCTGGGTAATGATGTTATTAGCAGTACAAGAACAACGAAGTTTCTTGGCTTGTACATTGACGAAAAGTTAAAGCCTCTGGATGTTTTGCAGTGAGAACGACCTAGTGAGAACGACCTCGTGGGAACTTGTTAGGGATATGGTCAAAAAGGTATACTATGCGGAAATTGATTCTCATCTGAGATATGGAATCTGCTTTTGGGGTTCTTGTAGTGGATTTTAATTCGATACTTTTTCATATTGCAGAAAAGGGCAATTAGATACTTGTGCAGAGCTAAATTCAGTGATTCTTGTAAGCTTTTATTCATAGAACAACGAATCTTGACCCTATCTTGTATCTATATATTAGAAACATTATGCCTAATTCACAGTAAGTTTAGGGATCGAGTTTATAGCACTGCACAATATATCACAAGACAAACCCTTGATATAACTTTACCAATTCCAAGATCTGCACAAATAAAAAACTCAATTGTGTATAATGGCATAAAAATGTTCAATCACTTTCAAAAAATTTTGTAGGCGAACTCAGAAACGATTGGAGTAATTATTGAATATATTGACATTGATTTGATATCGAAAATTAAGATGTTTTTGGTAGGCAATTGAAGAAAATGAGTCATTACTTGCTTTTGTTTTATTTCAATAGAAAGACCCATAAAAATGAAGAAATTTTTCGGAAAATTCTAAAATGAGGTGAAATACAGGGTGTGCCATTGAAAACAACAAAGATTACGTCACTTCCGGCGAAACTGGAAACGTCACATCAACGAAAACATTTTGTTTTCTATATATAGATCGCGTTAACTTGTCAAGATATACTCTGTATATTTCTCAAAGAGAAACATTCTCATTTGAAAATTGAATGAATACATGACTCGTCTGGAAATGGAAAATCCCTACGATAAAATTTAAGTTACTGTTTTGTAATATCTAACAGAAAACAACTACTTCCCTGGCTAAAGCCACGCTGTACATTGGACAACATCTGATAGATATTGAGAAAGATCCTATATAACTTGAAGAAAAAATCTGAAAGTTTCCATTGGAGATTCTTATCTATGAATGAGATAAGGGAGAATGTTATTCAGAAGTATCACTCACAAAAAACGCTCATTCCATTGATGCGTGAATTGCATCTCTTTCTCTAGGCCTTCAATACATTTTGGTCGACAAAAATCTATTTCACTCTTCTAAGATCATCAGGGAGGTCGGAAGAATTGGAAAACATACTCTTCAGAAGCAATTTCACACTGTAATGAGGAATTGTTGGACTATTTCTTGTGCGGTGAAATTTTGAAAATATTTTTCTGACATAAATTCTAACTTTCAGTCGCAGATGATTCCACAACAGACTTTATGAACATCCTGCTCATATTCTCAATCAAATCAACTTACCCTGTATAGTTTTTATCATTATAATCGATATGACTGGAATGTTGGGATTGCAATATTCATTCTAGATGTTGAAAACAATATGTAGACAGTATTGTATTGGTAAAAATTATTCAACCAATATTGACCCAATATTACATGTGACAATCGACATTCAGAATAGATTCAACCAATATTCCACCAATATTGTTAATATAATATTGTTTTTTGAATATTCTCCATATTGGACCAATATTATTATTTCATTTACAATATATCTTTACTGACCCAATATGAAACCAAGATTCAGCCGATATGATATGCTACCTGGAAAGATGAATGGGCCCACTAGGGAACCGTGAGGAACCCCAAGATCAATGTCATATTGCTGCTTAGCTCATAGAATCACCCTTCAAAGTTTGGCCACGTACTTACCCTGTATAAAAATAAATAATTACATTAAATTTCAAGCTCCCCGCCGCCTCTGAATTAACGTGAGTGAACTTCCGCCTCCGCCTTTTCCCAGTTCTCTGAAAATAATGTTTCCGCAATATTTCACTCAGACCTCCCTTTGCCACCTCATCTCCAGGTGGAAACGAAACGCAGCTGAGAGATTTGTTGTTTTCAGGTTGCAGGAGACAAAGCGTTAATCCCCTGGGATAGTGCAATGGCAGTATGGATGGCGAGAACCGCATCATATTGAACGTTGGAGGGATACGATACGAGACTTATAAAGCGACGTTGAAAAAAATACCTGCGACCCGACTCTCCAGACTTACTGAAGCTTTAGCGAATTACGATCCCATTCTGAACGAATATTTTTTCGATAGACATCCTGGGGTGTTTGCACAGATCCTCAATTATTACAGGTGAGTTACTCAATCATTTTGAAATCAGAGTGTCATATTAATTCATTTATTTTCCGGACTTTAACACCTTGACTGCCGAGAAATACATGCTGTTTTTCCCATGGTGCCACAGAGAACGGGTACTGTGTAACTTTGATATATGAGATAAGCCCACCATTCAGTTATCGCTTCACATAGAGATTTCAAATCTGAAGTAGAGGTATAAGATTGAAATATACGAAATTTTATTGAAACGTTCCTGACATAATCCTACAGGACGGGTCAGAAGTGCTGACAACTTTTTTATAAAAAAATGCATCTTGTCCATTTTCATCAGCTCAACAATTTTTTCAGAATGCTCATTACAAAAATGTATGGTTTGTTGATATTCGTCTACTAGATGGAGCTGAAATCGAAAAAGTTTAATATTCGAATCGAACAATTCGAATGTAGTGGGTAGGGTGTAGGGATGTATTTTTATTCCAAAATGAATAATAATAATAATCACAAAATAATATGTATTTATTGCTAAATAAAAAAAATAAATAGTTCAGAGAAAGAATAAAATTCGAAACGTAAATGAATTATGATTATGATAAAATTATGAATTCTGGTGAATTTCATGGACGAATAGACCAAGCCAAATGAACACCTTCAATATATTGATTAGAAATTTGAATTTATGGAGGACATTCTGCTCCTGAAATGAATTTTGTAGGTTTGTAACCTTCCAAAGTCTGAAAATGAATTAATGTGAGTTTAAGATAATCTATAAAAGTGTAGAAGGGCAAATTAGTGAATTGTATATTGTGCAACAGGAAGATATCCTACTCTGAAGTAAACTTTACAAACTGAGAGTTTATGAAATATAATATCCAAATTGGCTTTTCACATTGGCTCTTCATGCAGCGGTAGTGAGCAAGTCAGCGCTTACAATTGATTTTTAGTAGAATGTTGCTATTATCCCAGAAAGAAAATTCACTGATTTCCAGTTTATTCATAACATTGTTAAAACATGTAAGTGTCATTCATATCACGAAGAAGTACCTAGTGATTTTACATAATATAAATATTTCTGGGTAGACTTAGTTTATTTATCAACTGAAAGGAAGAAGTTCTGGTATTCACAATGAATATCTAAAGAAATGCAATGAAGGCTAGAAAAATCTGAAAAAATTCGTTGGCTTCGACATCTGAATAATACAAAAGAGATACAAAATGATGACGAATTATGAACCAGAAAATTAAGAAGATATGTTCAATTTTCAAAATGAAATAAAGGACGAATCTGAAGCCATGCTGATAATGAAAATAATGAAATTTTGCAGTTTATAAACGAAAGATCTGAATAGCTGAATTCTATTTGGTTAGTGTAAATAAACACCCTTATGATTTTATCTCTATTTCAATCAAATTTAGTTGAATAGCAATAGTATTTCCACTCAGTCAAGGCTTCATGAATGGACCTCAACTTATAGAAATGAAATCCTGGGATTTATGTGGCTCACAGGGTATATGAAGGTTTAAGATCATAAGCTACATGTTGCCAATTATTGGCCAACCGATATGTCCTTTCGAAACCTGTTCGCTCCACAAATCACGACAGATAAAGGATTTCAATTCTTTTTGAGAGTGTGTAATTTTCCATTTTACTGGCACTTTCCATAAAATGAGATTCATAACTGGAGGAACATTATATAATTAAGTGGATATGAAAATATCACCACTTCCATTCAGAGGACAGTTGATTATAAAGCAATATTTCCCAGAAAAGCCTATCAGGTATGGAATAAAACTATTCAAACTGTGCTGTGGAAATTAACATACATGAAATTTGAAAATAGATTTTGTGAAAGAACGTGTTTCTGACACATCAGTCGCAACAATCATTGTGTTGTTTTTGTCTGATAAACTTTCATATTCCAGATTGCTGATAATTTTAATAGTAGTGTACCGCTGGACACCAAACTTGTTGGTAAAATAACTCACTATGTCATAATTTTTCAGGCATCCAGAAAGAAAACTTATAACCGACGAATTCTAAAACAAGTTTGCGAAAAGATGATATTTCTTTAATACAGAATGATCTCGTAATTTGTGTCATTTAGTGGAAGGTTAAATATAGGATATATTCGGTCTCAGTAACAAATACCGTCAAACACGGTATCAATGAGTCAGAAATTCCCCACTTGATGAAAGCGAATGGAAATCAAATAGATTGAAAAAATTGAATGTGCAATTGATGAACCAGGAGCAGTATAATGAAAGAAACGCTTCTTTACATGTTTCTCAAATATCTGGCTATAGCTACTCAAAAATTCAATGAATTTGTAAAAAAATAGTACTAGAACTACTCATTTTCTATATAACGCTAGTTTACCACAATAGATTTATCCTAAAATAAAAGAGCCCATCAAAAAATCATAACTCCTACGTGTAACCCAAGAACAAGATACACCTTAATCATTTATGAAAGATCTTCGAATGAAGTCCATCGTCTGCTCTAACAGAACGAAATGCCGTAAGAGTCAAAAAACATTATGGTCCAATTTTTCAGTAGTGAAATGGATTATATATATATTTCTGAAAAATTCATTTAATTTTGAACATAATCCTTAGTAATAAACTGTAGGCCTTCCTCAAAATCCTTACATTTACAGTCTTGTCCTAGTCTGCTTTCGGTGTGGTAAAATTTTCTTGCATGTTTTGAGGTGAATCACCTCTTCATCTCTACTATTAATTGTGTCGTGAAGTTCACAATCACTTATACAGTGTTCGACAGAACCCTCCCCCTTATGTAATATTTGAACCAGAAAGAGAATTGAATCAAAATGGAGTGGAAATGGGAGTGGATTTTCACAATAACTTGAAATTTTAAAAGTGGACAAATTGCAACGTAACCAACTTCCAATTTAAGCTTTCTAAGTCGATAATGTTCCATTCGGTGCATATAAAAGATCGATAACATTCTCTTTTCAACCATTTTCACAAACAATTCATGTGTTGATTCATCACTTACAAAAAAATAAAGAGTTCAATATGACCTATATCATGTATCACCCAGTACAATGACAGAGTTTTAATAAATACCAATTTGAGATTAAATGTTTTCACATCGTTTACCACGATCCTTTTGTAGAAAAAGTATTTGAAGCAGCCGTAGTAGAGGTGCAAAATCGGCGGTCATTATAACCGCTAAGACACCACGGGAAAGTATCGTAGCGGTCATAATGACAGCCATGGCATTCAAGGTGTTAATGTTCATTCTCTCGCTGACCATAACATTTCAGTGAGCGGTATTATCAAAAAGAGTATTTACTTTTACTTCAAGTGAGAGCTTAAACTTCCTAGTATTGTATAGAGTATGATGTTCTACATGAAGTAAATTATTTGATGGGAAGTGGGTGGTATGATCAAAAAGAGTATTCGGTTGGTTGGTTGCTTAATGGCTGACGAGCGAGGTACCGGGTTCACCTTGAGGTTACCCTTAACATTGAGACCAGCTGGGGTCTATTGTATTGTTCTGTCGTCAGTGGTTCCTAGTCAAATAGGCCTGTGTTTTTCACCAGGTTTAGTAGTCTATTTATTAGGTGTTTCGGATTCATGCCTGTTTCTACGTTGATCTGTCCGAATATTCTAGTGCGCTTGTTGAGCAGCGCGTCGCATTCGAAGATGATGTGAGAGGCTGTTTCCTCCTCGTCACCACAGAGTCTACAGTCCACGGTTTCTCTATTTATTCCCATGGTGTGTAGGTGTTCCCTAAGGCCGCAGAGTCTGGTTAGTAAGCCGGTGATCGTGCGTATCTTAGATCTGTTGAGGTTGAGTGTGTCAGCCGTCAGTGTTTGGCTCACCATTGCTGTGCTGTGTCGATGCCCATCGATTTGGCCCATACGTTTGTTAGTTTGATTTCTTCCTTTCATTGATTAGGTTACCGCATCGGGTTTCGCTAATTCCAAACGCTGGTTCTGGACCTGTGAATAATGATTCAGATGCTTTGTTTGCAAGTTGGTCTGCTTTTTCATTGCCTTTAATTCCCCTATGCCCGGGCACCCACACAGTTGTCACATTGTTGCGTTTCGACAGTTCATTGAGGCTCTGAAGACATTCCCAGACTTGCTTTGACTTTATATGTATTGAGATCAGAGCTTTTATAGCGCTCTGGCTGTCAGATAGAATGTAGATGTGTTTTATTTCATACCCACGGTCAAGACTCACCTGTATGCATGTCCTCATGGTATGTGTCTCTGCTTGGAATACTGTGGTGTTGTTGCCAAATGGAACATTATGTTTCTTCTTGGCCTCAATCCGTATATTCCTGCACCTGTTCCTTCATCTGTTTTTGAACCATCTGTGTACCAGATAATGTTTCCAGATGATAGTGATTCTACTCCCGAGTCCCATTCGTTCCACTTCAGCTGCGTTTTGAATGGTTTTTCGAGTATTGTGGTAGCATGTATTCTGATATCATTTTCAGTTCGGTAATGTTGACTTCATGGATGATTTTGGTGTGCCCAGTTTATAGTTGGGTTATCCAATAACCTGTTTGATTAAGTCTGTATGCACTCATCCTCGCCTCCTCCATGACTGTGATGTCAAAAGGTGGGATGTTTAGGATAATTTCTATAGCAGCGGCTGTAGTGCTATTCATACCACTCGTGATACACAGACAGACGAGTCTCTGTATTTTACCAAGGTTTGTTTTCGACTGTCTCCGTTTCATCTTGGGCCACCACAGAAGTGAACCATATGTAATTCTGGGTATTATGATCGCGGTGTAAAGCCAGTGCATGACTTTACACCGCGTCCCTATGTTTTTACAAAAGCTCTTCTGCACATCATGAACGATGCTTTGCTTTTGTTGACTACATGTTGTAGATGCATGTTCCACGTTAGTTTCTTGTCCAAGAACAACCCTAAATATTTGACATGATCAGCCACTTGTAGTATTGCGCCAAAGAATTTGAGTGACTTCAAGTCCCCTTGAATCCTTTTGCGTGTGAGGGGACTGACTGCGGTTTTGCTGGGGTGTGCCCTGAGTCCTTCTTTTTTGCACCATTCCTCTACGGTCCTAAGTGAATTTTGCATTAGCTCAGAAGTTATTTGGGCATACTTTCCCTGTACGAGTACTACTATGTCGTTCGCATAACATTTGGAGTAGTATCCCTGTTTGTTTAAAGATCCAGAAGTTCGTCCCACAGTAGGGGGATAGTATCCCTTCCTGTGGGGTTCCTCTGGTAATTTCCAGCTTCGCGGATTCTTCAAACATGTTGGTATCGGCCTGTCGATTTTGGAGCATTGACTTTATCCACCTGCAGGTGGTTTCATCAACGTTTCTCTTCCTAGCCAGTGATACCATACTTTCGAAGGATGTATTATCAAAGGCTCCTTTGATGTCTAGAAAAATGCATAGTGCCATTTCTTTTTTCGTCACAAAGTCCTCCGGCCTTGACACCAATTGCTGCAAGGCCGTCTCGCACGATTTTCCTGTTAAATTGGCATGCTGGTTTATATGTAATGGCCGGTCTATGAGAGCTGCCACCCGTATGTCCCGTCTATCAGTTTTTCAAGTCCTTTCAGGAAAAAAGATGATAGGCTTATTGGTCTGTAATCCTTGGCCTGGTCGTATGAGTTTCGGAATGAAGACCATGTTCACATACTTCCAGGTTTGTGGTATCCAGCCAAGTGCTAGACTTATTCTGTACAGTCTGCATAGATCTTCAATTCCCTGCTGTAGTAGGAAATGGAATATTCCATCTGGTCCAGACGATTTATATGGGCTGAAAGAGTTTATTGCCCATATTACTTTCGGATATGTTACGATCCGCTTTGCCACCTCCCAGACAGCCCTTATCGCCATTAGTTGAATGTTGACAGGGTTTTCAATGCTGCGATTTGTGACAATGGTAGATCCTGGAAAGTGGGAGCAAAAGTTCAATTGTTTCTTTCCTGGTATTTGTGTAGCCTCCAGTGAGTTTTTTTAAAGTGTCCACTGGGTTTATGGAGAATATGTGGTGGAGTCTGGCACTTTCTGAGGTTAGTTCTATGTCCTCACAGAACTTTCTCCATGCTTTCCTTTGCTCCCTCTAATTGTTTTGATATATTTCTGTAATGTTACGGAGTATTCCTCCCACGCACCAGTTTTTTTCGCTTTATTGAATAGTTTGAAAGAGTATTTGCTTGTACTTCAAGTTAATGCTCCATGTTGTAGTTCTGCGTTTGTCCGTTTGTTGGATCCGGTGGTCCCCAAGTATTTAATTTTTCATGAAAAATCTCCATCTAGTTGGTTCAGAAAGTCTTTGTGCTTTGTGAAATCGAATCTTCTAATACCTACTTCGCTTGGCCAGAAATCTGTTTTGTACATCTCCTTCTTTTTTGATAGCGGTGCTGTCACTACATATCTTCTTAGTCGATCTTCTGTGGTTGGGATTTCTTTCACTCTAACTTCAATGTTATAGCCTGTTTTTTGGTAATTTCTTTGATTTTTTTTTCGGTTGCTTTCCTTTTCACTCTATATATAAGTTTGGAAACAAAATGCACTGAAACAATCGAAATAGTATCATCCTTCTGCAATTCTAGGAAATTATTCTTTCATATCCAAAAGACCCAAATGTTGCGGATGCACTGCCGGCAGAAAAATATTGAAAACCTCGAAATTTCATTTGGTGAAGACATTTTGCGTAATATACACAGTGAGGTTAGATTTTTGGGAATATCACTAGACGAACACCTGTTTTGGAAATCCTATTGTAAACAACTATCGTCTAAATTGAATTCTATGAAATTTCTTTTAGACAATTTACGAACAGTGTTAGAACTGAATCAGATGTTGAATGTGTATTACAGTCAAGTTAAATCGAGACTCAGGTATGGCATTTGCCTCTGGGGCAATTCCACTGGTTCGAAAGAAGTGTTCATTGATCAAAAATGGGTACTGAGATGAATCTTTGGAATGTCTAATAGGAAAACGTATAAAACAATTTTCACATGTTTCAATGTTACGACACTTCCCAATATCTTCATCTTCGAATTGTGTATTCATGATTTTAAGTAAAAAGAATCATTCATAAGAAACTCTGATGTATACGGATATAGAATTCGAACAATGCGTCATATTCATGTTCTTTTTTCAGGAAAAGAAATGATGTCTAGAGCTCCAGATCATGTTGGTCTCAAACTGTTTAATAATCTTCCACAAAAACTGAATGATATAACTGTACTATCTTTTTTTAAATATGAATTGAAGGGTTTTTTAATTGAAAAGTGTTTTTATAGCGTGTATGATTCTATAATAATTTATTTAGCGCACATGTGACGAAATTTTGTGTAATGTTATAACTTTACTTTTATTATTACTTCAATTGGTTATTTTACATTTACTTATATTAACTTATTATTTAACATTCACTGTTATCATTTCATGTTGTATATCTTGTATCTTGTATTTGATCTAGTCATTGACAATTCCAAAACATGTAAAACCATGTCAAAGAAAGGAAATAAAGATTGATTCATTTATTGGTTGATCTTTGCCTCATGACTATTCTCTCCAGCGAGCTTCTGCTGTGAAACCAGTAATTTCCTCATTTGATAATCTTGATGGATACTATCATGTATCAGAAGATCAGAAGCTAAAGTTACTTCAAGATTAGGCAAATGTGAAAAAAACTCGCATCTTAACAAATTAAATAAACTTTTCCTAAATTGGTAATTGTGTTTAATATTCGAAGATTCAGCATTGATAAACACATGTCGAGTGAGATTGAGTGATAGTCTTGCAATAAGAATGGCATGAAAATACTGAAATACGAGGATATATTGAAAAATTCTTAGCTTACTGTAAAACCAAACAAAATTTCAATGTCAAAATATTTTATTACTCAGCATATTCTCCTCTTAATTGGATACATTTATTACAGCGAACTTGCGACGTCTCTAGACCTTTCAAAAAAAATGTTTGTTCTTGCTCTGCAAACCAGACCTCCACAGCTTTTATTACCTCCTCGTTGGAAGAAAATGTACGACCTTTCAAACTTTTTTTCAGTTGAGGAAAGAGATGATAGTCGGACGGAGCCAAATCTAATAAATAAGGGGGAAGTTCTAGTAATTCAAACCCTAATCACGAATTACTTGCATGGCAACATGAGATTTGTATGCAGGGGCGTTGTCCTTCAAAAACAAAACACCTTTGGAAAGCTTTCCGCGTCTTTTCTCTTTAATTTTTTCCCGTAGAGTGATCAGTAATATCAAATAGTAATCTCCAGTTATTGTTCTACTCTTTGTTACGGGTTTATTTTGCACTAGAAAACCCTTTCTGTTTTAATACAATAACATCAGAAATTCTCTGTCATTGATATACACTTTCCACTCTGTACGCCACTGTATTCTTCTTCTTCTTCAGATTCCTCAAAATGACAACTTGATCGTTGTCATGTATAGCTTGTTCCGAATGTTAGTACTTACCTTTGCTGTAGGTACTAGTTCGAGCGGACATGAACCGGCCTTAAGCTAATGACAGTTATCAGTTGTTCTATTTTGCGGTATGACAGCGTTATTTTGTAAACATACTTTTGGTTAGTCTATTGTTTTGTACTTAGAACACAAAACCGTAACATTCCTACTCTATCTCTATCTTGTGTCATTGAGGTACCTATTTCACATTCGAATACTTGACCTTTTGTTTGTTTGGTTCTGAGATTGAGAGGCTGGCGTTTTCGTGTTGTTTCAGTTGGCAACACTGAATCTTAAGGTGTTCTTTTCATAGCTCCTATTAGCTCGAGTTAGTTCATGGACTGTTCCCACCGAACACTAACGAACAAGAGAGCGCCTTGTCAGATATTGACAGTTTTGACTTTGACTTCTTCCTTATTTGATCTTGATGAGTGACTGACCTACTTTGAAGATTTCCAATTAAAGTTTGATCATCGTTGATGGATCTTTGGAAAATTCATATCAGGAGAGTTTCTCATATTGTTTGCGATTTTTGACGCTATATATTTTTTTGAGAAATCTCCGTTCGCTTTGCGGATTTTTGAGGTTAGAAGTCACTTCATCATTGTGTGAAACCACTGGAACGAGAAACTCGCTATCAGACAGCAAACAGACCATCAAAGCTGTTATCAGAACCCTCCCACTTAATAGAGGTTAGTATTTGCATTAGGGCTCTACTTATGGCCCCATACAAGTGTAATCAGAAGTCAGATTGGTATTGTATATTCTAGGGTGCTCCTCTGCGGTTACCACTCTGCTACTGCTCCTCTGCGACTACCACTCTGCTACTACTTTGCTCTGCTGCGGTTAGTCCTGCTACTACTCTGCTACCGATTATTGGAGTTCCACCAATGTGATTGTTCCATCGTTTCGTTGCTATACGATTGTCTTTCCACTGTTCCACTACTGTGATTGTTCCTGCTCAACTGTGGTTGTCCCGCTGTATATCTGTTATTCAGCATTCCTTCGCTATTCGTCCCAGCTGTACATGTACGTTGATTGATTGTGTCGTACCCACTGTGCACCTGTATTCACCAAGGCATCGTTGAACTACAACCACAATAATTAGTGAACTGGAATGCTTGAGAATATCTACGTAGTATCAGATAAGTTTAAAACAAGACTGCCCCTAAGGTGTAAGTATCCATAACTGTAAGCTATCATCGTGACGGCACAGGCATAGCCCTCACTGGAGGTTTCATATTATATATTCAAACAATACCATACTCTCAATCACAGCATTCACTTGAATTCATCTTGGTGGTTGATATTTACATTAATTTCATTTTCTTTTGTATTTTGAGCTGAACTGTGCACATACAGGGTGTGTAACAATCAATATATTTTATTAGTAAGGGACATGACTATTTCTTTTATTCTGGTCCAAGTTATCTAAGCGCACGGGAAGACAAAACCTCTACATAGTTATATATTCTTATTATACCATTTACAGGTATCTATTTTTTTAATATTTTAGTAATATTAGTGCAGTGGGTTGTCCCATTCCATCAGGGTGGTTTCGGATTTTTCACTAGCGATAAATCCGTGGCGCTCCGGAAAATTAACCCCATATTTCAATCTTATCGAAATCAATTTTTATTGTCGAATCCACGCCTACTGAGCTGCTGGGTATGTTAGAGGCGTGATACATCATTGCACATTCACGGCTCTCCTTTCCTAAATTTCGCCCCTAACAAAATGGCGCCCAACGTACTCTTATCCAAAAAATCAATCATGATTACTCCATGGTAATCCCAAAAAAACTGAAGCAAGAACTTTTTCAGCAGAGTTTTGGACACGAAACTTCTTAGGTCTTGGAGAACCGTAGTGCATTTCATCGATTTTTGCTTTGTTTCTGGATCGTAGAAATGTACCCAAGTCTCATCCATAGTAACAATTCGGTTTGAAAAGTCTACATCGTTTTCAAATCGAGCACAGATCGAACGCGATGCTACTACCCTTGCACGCTTTTGGTCAACATTCAAACATTTGGGGATCCATTTTGCAGCAATTTTTCTCATGTCCAAATTGACGTGAACTATATGATGAACGCGTTCGTATGAAATATTCAGTGCTTCAGATATCCGTTTTAGCCCATACGGTCTGTTAAAATGATGTCATGAACTGCATCGATATTTTCGGGGACTGGCACAGAAACTGGCCTTCCCGATCGGTCATCATCTTCAAAGGAAAATTTACCTCTTTTGAAGCTTGCAGTCCAGTTTTTCATGGTCGCATACGAAGGACATTGATCACCAAGAGTATTAAGCATATCTTCGTAAATCTGCTTACCTCTTAACCCTTAACCTCTTAACCCAATTTTACGATTTTCACAATTTCGGTGGACATATTATTTCTTTTAATTTATTGCGTAACTCTGGTTTACTTTTTTGACGTCAAACTTTACACTGACACTTCTAATAAGTTATTGTTCGTTGCTATGGTAACGCGATATTTTGTTTATGCAGGGAACTGGTCTAGGCTAACTAGATATCAATACATCCTCGTAGAACAACTGAGAATATTATCAACCTTTGCATATTCTTGATGAGCAGTGTATGTATTTCCCAGTCACAGAATATTTGACTATTGACATGCAATTTTGCTTTCGCTATCGTTTCCGTCAGAGCCTCACGTTCTCCTTCAGAATTTATTACCCTCTCATTCAAACGCAAAGTGAATTTCTGTATGCTGGATCAGTTGACATGAAGATCTTCTGCCACCAAACGGAGAAAGATGGAATGGATGTCAAATCGCATTTCTGAACGAATTTCCACTCTATCTTTAAAATGAAAATTATTATCGGTTTCACAGCGGCATATTCTATTCCCTCTTGAACTGCCATTTGTACGTTAATTGCAAATTCGTTAAGATATTTAATAAGCTTTTTCATCAGGTTGTTGATTTTTATTTTCTTATTCACCACAAGTTTGCGATAAATTGATGCCAGATAGTTCAATACTGAATAAAATCAATTAACCTTGAAGTACTAGCTTGAATAACTTCATTTGTGAGTTTAAAATTTGAATAATAAAACCGATATTGAATCTTTATTTGAAACTTACTATTCATTTATGAGTTTATCCGAGGATGTATTGATATGTAGTTAGCTTAGCTTAGTTCCCTGCATAAACAAAATATTGCGTTACTACAGCAACGAACAATAACCTATTAGAAGTGTCAGTGTAAAGTTTGACGTCAAAAAAGTAAACCAGAGTTACACAATGAATTAAAAGAAAAAATATGTCCACCGAAATTGTGAAAATCGAAAAATTGAAAAAATTGGAGTATCGAGCCATCATCAAGTACCTGTATTTAAAAGGGTTTAGAGGTAAGCAGATTTACGAAGATATGCTTAATACCCTTGATGATCAATGTCCTTCGTATGCAACCGTGGAAAATTTGAATGCAAGCTTCAAAAGAGGTAAATTTTCCATTGAAGATGATGACCGATCGGAAAGGCCATTTTCTGTGTCGGTCTCCGAAAATATCGATGCAGTTCATGACATGATTTTAACAGACCGTCGAATTGGGCTAAAACGGATATCTGAAGCACTATATTTTATACGAACGCATTCATTATATAGTTCACGTCAATTTGGACATGAGAAAAATTGCTGCAAAGTGGATCCCCAAATGTTTGAATGTTGACCAAAAGCGTGCAAGGGTAGTAGCATCGCATTCGATCTGTGCTCGATTTGAAAACGATGTAGACTTCTCAAATGGAATTGTTACTATGGATGAGACTTGGGTACATGTCTACGATCCAGAAACAAAGCATCAATCGATGGAATGGCGATACTCCGGTTCTCCAAAACCTAAGAAGTTTCGTGTCCAAAAATCTGCTGGAAAAGTTCTTGCTTCAGTTTTTTGGGATTGCCATGGAGTAGTCATGATTGATTTTTTGGATAAGGGTAGAACAATAACTGGAGATTACTATTCAACATTACTTACCACTCTACGGGAAAAAATTAAAGACAAAAGACACGGAAAGCTATCCAAAGGTGTTTTATTTTTGCAGGACAACGCCCCTGCACACAAATCTCATGTTGCCGTGCAAAAATTTCGTGATTTAGGGTTTGAATTACTAGAACACTCCTCTTATTCACCAGATTTGGCTCCGTCTGACTATCTTCTCTCTCCTCAACTGATAAAAGTTTGAAAAGTCGTAAATTTTCTTCCAACGAGGAGGTAATAAAAGCTGTGGAGGTCTGGTTTGCAGAGCAACAAGAAAATTTTTTTTTGAAAGGTCTAGAGACGTTGCAGGTTCGCTGTAATAAATGTATCCAATTAAGAGGAGAATATGTTGAGTAATAACTATTAACATACCAAGGGAGGAAAATCATGCTTTTCCTCCCGCGGATAGTTTGATATCCGCGGGAGGAAAAGCATTTTCCTCCTGAGGTATGTTTATAGTTTTTTCTACTACTTTTAAGATCGTCAGTTTTATAACGTCCTAAAAATTATAATGCGAGCATACTTATAAGAACAACTGCAGAAAGTTGTGGAACTATACAGTGAGGACCAAAAGTCCGTCATTGCATTATTACATTCTACGTTGAATTCTGAACAAGTTTGATAAATGGTTTTCTATCAAAAAAGTTAATAGTTTTGGACTTATGAACACTTGTAAATAATTATTTCGACTACTTTTTCGCCAGTTCAATGAGAAAATCGTAACAAATGGATCACAATTTATTCCACTTTCTTATCCTAACGTTTTGAAAGCTATCCAATGTTGCAAACTGCTGATGGCACCATGTGTAACTTACCTCGTCGTACCATTTTACAATTGTTAGAGTTGTTGAATCTTACGAAAAACTAGTACAAATGAAGTTGAAACATTTTATTAACAAATAAGGTAGTCCATAAATACAGATCAAGAAGCATTAAAAACTGAATAGATATTTTATTTTATAACTAAAAACGGTGAGTTTTTATCTATTTCAAAAGATGTTCGACATGTCCACCATGCATTTCTGACACATAAATAGTCGGGTTGTAAACTCTTCCCTAACATTAATCAAGGTTTGAGGTGTTATTTCTGAACACACTTCAATAATTCGACGGCGCAGTTCATCTAACGACCCACAAACTGTCTTAAAAACTACGGATTTCACATAGCCCCAGAGAAAGAAATCAAACGGAGAGTGGTCCGGTGAGCGAGCTGGCCACTCTGTTGTACCTCGACGTCCAATCCACCTACCTGGATACCTTTCATCTAAGTAATTTCTCACCTCCCGAAAATAGTGTGGTGGCGCTCCATCTTGCTGAAATGTTACATCCAAGTAAAATTCATGTGGGTTTTGCGCAACGATCTCATCGATACTGGGACTTATTGTGTCTTGCAGCATTTGGAGGTATCTAGGACCATTTAAATTTTCTTCCAAGAATATGGGACCTACAATGTGGTTACCTAAAATACCAGCCCAAACATTAATTTTCTGGGGAAATTGAGTATGCCCCTCGCGGAATTCATGGAGATTCTCATCACTCCAATATCTACAATTCTGGGTATTCACATTTCCATTTAGGTAAAAAGTGCTTTCATCACTAAAGCAGATGTGTTGCAAATAAAGTCGATTTGCAACAATTCTTTCTGCCATGGTCTCGCAAAATTCAAGTCGCCGGTCTGGATCATCTTCAACCAATTGCTGCAAAATTTTCATTTTGTAAGGATGGAATTTATTTTGTTTTAAAACCCTCTTTACTGATGTTTTAGAAACATCACATGTCTCAGCTACTTGCTTAGTTGATTGTTGTGGGTTATTTACCATTTCGGCTAGTACTTGAATTTCAACATCTTCCGTAATTATTTTCGGCCTCCCAGATCTCGGAGCATCTTTCACGGTGCCAGTTTGGTTAAATTTTGCCACCAATTTCTGCAGATATTTTCGACACATCGGACGTTCTGGAAATCGTTCATTGAAAATGCGAATAGCAGCGTGGTAATTTCGGTTAGCTTCACCAAATATGATAACGGCTTCAACTTTGTCTGCTACTGAACGAGCCATATTAATCAACAAGAGAAATTGAAAACCGTTTGAAACAAAGTTTTGAAAACCTACAAAATGTCAATGACATTTGGCAAAAACAGATAAGATTTTGTTTTCGTTGTCATGGATAAAATGAACGCGCCTAGCGTGCATAGCCTACCTCATTAATTTATTCGTGAACTGGCGCAAAAGGAGTCGAAATAATTATTTACAAGTGTTCATAAGTCCAAAACTATTAACTTTTTTGATAGAAAACCATTTATCAAACTTGTTCAGAATTCAACGTAGAATGTAATAATGCAATGAAATACAGGGTGTCCCATTTAAAAAAATTAACTTCTAAGTCACCGTGCTTTTTTGAGATACTCTGTATGAATGAAACTTAAACCATTAAAGAGATCGAATGAAACCCTACAACTTATGTATTTAACATTTTTTTGTAATATGTAGAATAAAGAAGTTACAGGGAGGGCGACGGACTTTTGGTCCTCACTGTATAATGCGGCTATATGACAAAATATTAATTAAGCGTTGCATCGTCGTCATCGTGTTGACAACGATTTGTTGCTATGGCGTTGTTTAATACAAGCATAACAGTTGTCATAATCTGTCACGTTGTTTACCCTTCTAAGTTTTGAAAATGAGTTCTAGCGAAGACGACCTGCCAAAAGATCTCGCTGAAGAGGCAAAATTGATTTCAATGCATCTTCTTCCTGATAAATCGAGAGAAAAAGTACTATTTTCCTCCCGGCGGAAGGAAAAATACTATTTTCCTCCCTTCATTAGGGGTCGAAAATAAAGTTTTCTAGTGAGTGCAGTACCCGCTTATCATAATGTGTCACCCGGTGACTAGTATTAGTATTATGAGTAGTCCGAATAAGATTCATTGTTTAACTGAAACTTGTAGAAGTAAGACGTGTAAGGTGCGGAATATATTGAACTATGGTTAAAGGGAGTGTATATTGTGCTATCCCGTCCATCCTACTACATCAGAAGTGGTGAACAGTGTGTAAAGAGTGGTGTTAAAGTGCTGCACAATGCCGAAGTCCACAAGAAAATCGAAGCGCCGATATTCAACATTCAGCAGCAGTAGCTCTGCAAATACCAGTGAGGAAAGGCAAAGTCGCCATCGAAGAGATCTCGTAGACATAAAAGTAACAGGAAGGAATCTGTAAGTCATTCTAGGAGAACCAATATTATGCCTCAAGTCAGCAATGCCCAGCCAAACTCAGGTACTGTGTTGTCTAGTATAATTCCAGAATTTGATCCAACACACATGGAAGTGTCTGATTGGTTAGAAATTGTTCAACATGACTATAATATATATGGTTGGACAGACAATTTTATAATAATAATAATAATAAAGGTCTTTACTTTCATCAACCAGGTAAACATTAAATACTTGAGTAATATGAGCACAGCACTCCAGGTTGATAGAAAAATGCCGAAGATCAGTTGACAGCACAATCTGTGATTGCAGACAGCACTGTCTCTGTTTTTCATCTTAAGCGAAGTAAGAAAATAATAAAGAGAAATAACAATAATCAAGTAACAAACCGTTAGAAGTAAAAAAAGAAGTAGAAAAAAAAAAGGTAAAAAAAGTATCAATATGTACAAGCAGATATTATTATATGATATACATATATTTATTGGCAAAAGTTATCACAGAAATTTAGATTTGGTTTTGATTAGCAAGTAATTTCAATTTTAGACCTAAATTGAAGGCTTCTATTGATTTTAATTTCAATTCATTGGAAATTTCATTATGTGTTTTTGATGACTGGTACGTGAAAGATCGTTTGAACAGTTCGGTGTGATATTGTGGCGTTGTAATTCTATGTTTGAATCGAGTATTTACCTAATGGATATCAGTTTGGGGAACAATGTTTCCAAACAGGTATTGCGGTTGTTTTTTTTTGATGATTTTATGAAAGAGACATGCAAAGTGTAGATATAGTCTGTTCGACATATGCAAATTTTAACATGATGTTTGAATAGCAGTTGATCATCAAAAACCAGGCCAAGGTTTTTTGCCTTGTTTACTAGTGCAATTTGCTCTCCATCAACATTCATTCGGTTTACTTCGTTGATTTGCAAATGAACTTTAGTTTGGCCAAAAGCTAGAAAAGAAGTCTTTTTACTATTTATACTTAGAGCATGTTTGGATGACCAGGTAACAATATTGTTCAGATCATAATTTATTTTGTCTACTGCGTCCTGATAATTTTTAGGTATGAAAGAATAGTATAGTGTATAGTATAGTGTATCAGGTAACAAATAAATTGAAAGGTACAGCAAAAACATGGTATGATAGCTTCATACAATGTGAATTAGGGTGGCCTTAGTATACTAGAGTAAAGTGGAAGCAATTATTGAGCACCACTTTCCAAAGTTTCAGAAATGCTTATGAGATGCGAACCGTAAACCAACAGAGGGTTGCTCGCTGTATGAATTCCATTTCAACCCCATTTGGCGAAAATCAACTAATTTAAATTGAATTTTCCTAATAGTGATAAGGTGTCCTTAGTAATGGGTGCTATAAATGATAACAATTTGGAATCGGCAGTAGAGGCCTCAAATATAAGAGACCCTAATCTATTAGAGGTATACCTCAAAAATAAAGTGTATGCGAAAGCACTATCGCATACCTGCACCAACTCATCATAACAGCCGGTGCCAAAATTAGTTGATAATAATCATATTTTGTGTAGTTGTTGTGGTAAAGTTAGACACAATCGTGACAACTGCAGACACAAAAGCAAAATATGTAATTTATGTTCGAGAAAAGGGCCCTGTTTGAATAAAAACAAATTTTCATTTACAAGTATATAAAAAAAATATATAAAAAAAAATTATTTGAGAAAAATGTTGAAGGATAGTAGAGTAGAAAAGTTGAGGTGATTCGAAAAAACCAAGTAGCTTCAAGATTTTACAAAACTCTTCATACTGGCGGACATTAATGTATCGCATTTATAGATTTTGGAGAAAAAGGACGTTAAATTATACACTATAGCTGTAGGTTTACCTCGAGGAAATGGACAGGTGGAAAGAACAAACCGCACAGTGCTGATGTCTTGGCTACGATAGGAGCAGAGATTCTTCCGACAGGTATAAGGTTAAAGAGGACCTGCATACAGAAGATCCAATGGCCCAGGAGAAGGGGTTGTAGCAAAGAAACACATGAAACACTTCAAGTTTCAAAATCGTTGAGGTAATACAAATGAGCCCTTTGATGGCATAATGAGCCCTTTGATGGCATAATGAGCCCTTTGATGGCATAATGAGCCCTTTGATGGCATAATGAGCCCTTTGATGGCACAAAAGAGCCCTTTGATGGCACAAAAGAGCCCTTTGATGGCACAAAAGAGCCCTTTGGTGGCACAAACGAGCCTTCTGATGGCACAAATGAGTCCTTAGATGGCAAAAATGAGCCCTCTCAGGACACAAATGAACCATCTGAAGGCGCAAATGAGATATGAATATAATTAATAATTATATTCTATTTACTTACAGATGAGGTCCATCATGGTTGCTGTTGAGGACAACAACAGGTCAGGATGGCCGTGCAGTTCCCGCTTATCATAATGTGTCACCCGGTGACTAGTATTAGTATTATGAGTAGTCCGAATAAGATTCATTGTTTAACTGAAACTTGTAGAAGTAAGACGTGTAAGATGCGGAATATATTGAACTATTGTTAAAGGGAGTGTTTGTTGTGATATCCCGACCATCCTACTACATGAGGTAGTAGAAAATAAAATATTTTGACATTGAAATTTTGTTTGGTTCTATAGTAGGATCAGTATTTTTCCATTTATCCTCGTACTACTTGTAAATTCGAAAAAGGCAGTGAGTGCTTTGAGAAAATCGTACAATTCATTTAAATATACAGGGTCCTGCAACAAGGGGTCTTCCATACCTCCATTACGGTAAAGGATAGGTGGATGATTTTCCGAACAAAATGATATTATTTTCTAAGCTCTACAAAATGAAGATGATGAAAGTCACACAGGGTGATCAGGTTTTTCTGGGCGGGTCTCAACTTTGTTTTTCCAAATGGAACCTGTATTTTTTTCGGTTTCTTCATGGAAAATAAAAGGTACTTTATGGAAGTCTTTCTTTCGAAAATATTGACGGTTTTCGAGATTTTTAGCATGACAGCTTTTTTTTTCTAAAATTGGTCACTCATCATATTTGAAATTATAAAGTTGTTCAAAGTCCCATTGAAATTAAATGTTGGCCAAATATTGTCCGTTTGTGACTCTCTCAAACGATATATCTAAAATCAACCGATATACATGGTGCGAAAAACAGCTTGCCAAACATTATAAATAAAAATGTGCAAAATTATCATTATTTTAAAACGAACACCCGGTATATTATCGAACCATAGGAAGGGCCAACAAAGGCTCTACAAATTTCATCGAGAATTCCATATGGTTAATATCAACAGTTTTTCTTAAAAAGTCTTCTTTCTATTCCTACGCCATAATTTTAGTGAACTACGAAATTCATATTTGACGACTGCGATCGATGTTTGTAACACATTTCTCGTAATGAAATACTTTCTAATTCCTTCATTTGAGACGAAGTTTTTGTCTAATCCCTTCTTTCAATTATCGCTTCATGCCTATAATTACTCTTTTAGAAGATAACAACAACCTTTCAAGGAAAACCGAATAAGTGATTTTTTGAAAATCAGTTTGGCAGGTAAAAATATTTGCCTGCCAATTTGAACCTATAAGTATTGAAATCTTTAGTAAATGCTAGTGTACGAATTGAAATCTTTTGTAAATGTTGCTATGTCAAGAAGTTTCTTTTGTTCACAAATTTATTCCTACATCGTCCGCCTATTCATCGCTGAAAAAAAATCAAGATATGTTGCGGCGTTGTCATGTTATAAGTAATTTCCTCATGTTTACTACTATTTCGGGGTAATTTGTACGTCATAGTTCTTTCATTTATTTGTATTGTGTAAATATTGCGTTGCTACGGTATAATCAAATTTCTACATAGACCATCATGTATTTTTTTACGATAGGAACATTTACAGGCTCTCCAAGTTTGAATTTGAAACAAAAAGAGTTGGTTTTGACAAATTGATCCAAAATACTTCTTTCACAGAGATTGTTTGAGGATTATGGATTTTTGAAGGAATATTGTTTGTATTATTATATAGAGTTTGCCTCCTTCAAGTTAAATGGAGATTTGGATTGCGGGAATAACGTCAATAAAAGTTGTCCAAATTTTAAAAAATTGTCCGTATTCTCGCATTCCAATTCACCATTGTTTGTATTGTAGACCAAATGATACATATTTAATGTCGAGATGTTTTTATTCGAAGTATTCCGAATAATGATGTTTGGGGTGGAGATAAAAGAAAAAGAAATAATGAAGGAATTGAAGCAAATGAGAAACAGAAGTTGTTCGAAATGTCTTCCATCTACAAGCCTCAAGTCACATTTTAAAATTTTCCTCACGTTGAACAACATGATCGGTGTTATACTTTGAAAGGCTTCCCGAATTATTTCTTTCATGTCATCAATGGTAGTAGCAGTTATGCGATTAACCATATATTTCACGTGACCCTGTAAAACATAGTCCACACTGGTCAAATCGGGAGATCTCGCTGGCCATTGGATTGGTCCTTCCCGACCTATCCATTTTTGAGAAAAATATTGTTCAAGATGGTTCCGAACTTCTCTATGATGGTGTGCAGGGACACCATCCAATTTAAAATACATGTCCTGTCGAATCACCAGTGGAATATGCTGAAGTAAGTTGGGCAGATCACTTTGTAAAAAACGTAAAAATCTCTCTCAGGTTAAATGCTGCTTGAAGAAAAGCGGCCCAATAACGTAATAATGGAATACACCTACCCAAACATTGAGCGACCACAAATGTTGGAAGGTAGAAACTAGAACTGCGGGTTTTCAGTAGCATAATTGTGGAAATTGTGACGATTATTAAAACCATTTCTGTGAAATGTTGATGGGCCGTGGTGGTCGGCATGCGTGGGGTCGTGGGTTCGATCCACCGATTCACCGGTCTCGTGCATGGCATCACACGTTAAAAGGTAAGGGCTGCGTCTTCCCTAGCTCACACAAGTCTCTAGGAGACTTCTGAGGGTTGCGCGTAGGGGTGCAATCGGTTGACAGAATTAACAATTTTAACAATTTTTTTACTGAACAGCACATTTTCGAAAACTGAAGGGTTTTCTCTCATTTTGTTTCGTGCCCATTGACAAAATGTAACTCGTCTTCCAAAATCATTTTCTGTAAGTTCTTGGTGGAGTCGAAGATGGCATGGATGAAATTTATGCTCTTAGAGAGACTTCGTTACTGATGATTTCTTAATATCTAAATGTTTACTTATTCCTCTAGCACTTGAAGTCGGATCCTCAGTTCCCGATAAAGCGATTGCAAATTCATTTTCTTCTGTCAAAACAGTTTTTTCCTTGTAGATTTTAATAATTTACACTTCCTGTGCGCTTACATTTATCTTTCAATGTTCTGAAGCATATTTCTTGAGGGTGTCGTCTTAGAGGAAAGTTTTGTGCATATATTGTATAGGCTAACAGACAATTACCATGGATTTCTCCCCAAAGTGTACATACCATGCTTGTCAATTCTTCCTGAGAATAATTCATTTCAAACACTTCGAATTTTCGGAACTAAATTAGGCGAAAGTGTTAACAAAACGATCAATTTTTTTTTCATGGCTAACTGGAACTTCAACATGACCCTTCAATAGTGGTAAAAATAGGTTAATCAATTATAACTTGGCAACGCCGCAACCGGTTTAATTTTTTTTTACATCGATGTATAGGTGAACTTTATTGGAATAAATTTCGAATAAAAAACACTGGGTGTTCTATTTAAAAAAAAACTCGTCTCCGTGTCGTCCCGCTTTTGAAAAACACCCAGTATTGTTGAAAATATTTTTGAAATAGGTATCTTTAGTTATGAAAGGAATTTGTATTCAAAGTTTTTCTTTGGTGATAATGGCTTTCGAGATATCGAAGAATTACGCACTAAGTGGCCACATTGTATATGCTAAAATCTACGTTTTTTATTTTTTTGCAATAAGGTGTAGTTTTTACTCCTGAAAAACAAAAAGCCCATTTCAGCACAGGGTAGATTTTGAAGAAAAGGGTATGCAGATGACACAGCCATCTTCTATAGTGCTGAAAGCTGGAAGGTCTTAAAATCTAAATCAGAACACGGTTTTTCAAATATTAAAAAATATTTAGATAGAAAGCTTTTAACAGTGAATTTTGATAAAACAAATTATGTACCCTACCGCTGTACTTCATTTGATACTTCTCCCTTCGACAATCTTGAAATCAAGGTTGGCGCAGACTCCATATACATTTTACCAAAGAGAAAAATCAAATATTTGAGAGTCATATTTGATCCTCATATGAAATGGAACCTTCACATAACCTATGTGACAAACAAATTGAGAAGTATTGTATTTAAATTTAGAAAATTGAAAAACATATTACCCCTAGAGTACCTGAGGACCGTATATTTCTCTTCAGTTGAAAGTCATCTCAGATAAATATGCGATCGTTGTCTGGGGTGAAAGTTTGAAATCGCACCTTCACTCTCTAGAAGTCACACAAAGGAGATTTTTAAAGATAACATATACCAAGAAGTCAAGGTACCCATCAGATGATCTTTATAAAAAATCACGAATACTTGACTTGAGACAACTATACTTTCTCTGCTCCAGCAATAAATATCATATCATAAAAAATCGCTCACAACTTCCACGTCACGATTATGCTACTCGTCGGAAACATCATTACGTTACACCGTTGATGATGAAAACGGTTTCACAAAGATCATACCTTTTTCGCACCAAAACTATACAATATCATACCAGAAAATATAAAAAATACAAAAAATGTTAAATCATTTAAGAAAAAATTGAAAGAATTCATTCTTTGCAATCCAAGAGGCATGATCGAATTATTTCGAAAATTAGACGTTTTTAATTGACACCCCTTTTTTTGTTTATACACATATAATAATTCAACTGTTTGCACTATATGACCCTCCTCAAATTGTATTGTCTTTTTATTTTTGTATTCAAATTTTAATACCTTTAGCTATTTTTACCCACTGTATTTTACCCCTTTTATTTTTCAGTCACAATTTGTATTGTATATAAACTTTCTTGTATTTAGTTCATATATTTTTCTTCTATACCTACTGTATTTTAACTAATTGATATCTTAGCCAGAAATTTTATTGTACTCATATCTCATTTTATTTTTGTATTTATTTTATATTACTTTTATCTAGACTCATTGTTTTTTACCGATTTCGTATTTTAGCTATACAACATTCTATTTATATTTATCCTAATCACTTACACCCACTGTATTTCATTGATTTTAAACGTAACAGGTGCAATATCACTTTTTGTTCACTTAATTTATTCTTATTACATTTTTCTTAATTGTTATAGATCGTCAGATAACGACAGATTTTGCTGACTCATTTTCTCTCTGAAAAACTGAAAATTCAGCGATCGGACGTGTGCTAGGCATATAGAAAATTCAATTTCCTTTTGCAGAAATTTTTTATTTTTTTTTCATTTTCTTGTTTATGGCATTTTATCACATGAATAGGTATAACAATCTAATAATGAAAAACCAAAGCCATAAGGTTTGCACGTGCATAAAGGGTTGAATTAGGGGCGCGATCTTGTGAAAAAATAGTTGGTTGCTGATGCATTTTCTCGCTTATGGCAATCAACAGAATGAAATATGATATCGTTAGGAACCCGAAAAAAATTTCCCATAAGCCGGTCAGCTGTTGAAATATATTTTCCGGACGGAAAATTTTGTGAAACTTTTTTTCGTTTTCCGGCAAACTTTCTCGTTTATGGCATTTGAACCATATGATTCTGTTGATGGATGAACATCGTAATAAAATTCCCATAAGCTTTGCATGTACCTCAAGAAAAGCCATAAGTTGTAAAGTTGTAGGAAAATTTGTGGAAATTTTTTTATTTTCTCGTTGATGAAAATTGGCATGTGAGAAGAAAATAGTATTTCAAGACCAGGAAAAAAAGCCATAAGTCGGAAACATGATATCGATGTTTTATACAGTGTGGCCCATTTAAAATGGAAGCACCCTTATAAATCATTCTTTTTCCAACCGATTGGAATGCTTTTTTTTCATTAGGTAGATAATCAAAAAGTCACTGGAACACCAAATTTCATGAATAAATCTTCATTTTCAGGGCCAAGTATTCTTTTTTTTTTCGAGGTAAAAAACTGAAAAATTTATTAGCAATTTTTTGAGAAGAAATCAGACTACACCACTGGAATTATGACATTTTCAAATGGTTAATTTTGGAATTTTGTTGAAATTCGTCCATCGATAAAAAAGTTATGGGAGAATGAAATTTAACAAATATGCCGTTTAATCAACCCACCATTTCAATTTCTACTCTTATCCAAAATTCAGAATTCACCACTGGATTCAGGGAGTCCCAAAATATCACTGTTCAGAATTTCATGAAATTCCATCAACATAATTTTCAAATTTTGTTATCCTGTAATTTTATTATTTATGAATAGATGTTGATGAAATTTTGACCAGTGATATTTCGAGATTTCTTGGTGTATTCCAAATTTTGATAAGAGTTCTGAAAATGAATTGATGGGTTGATTAAACGGCATATTTTTTAAATTTCATTTTTAAATTTTTTATAACTTTCTTATTTATGGACGAGTTTCAACAAACTTTCAACAAGAACTATTTATAAATGTCGCGAATCCAGTGGATTGGTGAGATTTTTTCTAAAAAATTATTTTAGATTTTTAACCTTGAAAAATGAGAACAGTTGGCCCAGAAAATGAAGAATTAAATTTGGTGTCCTGATGGACTTTTTGAATGTCTACCTATTGAAAAAAGATCATTCCAATCGGTTGAAAAATTAAAGTTTGATATGAGTGATTCCATTATAAATGGGTCACACTGCATAAATAAATAAAATTATTTAAAAATTCTTCTGCGAGAAATCAATAAAGATAAAATTGCTAATTACTTCCTCCATGGGATATGGCATATGCATTGCAAACTTCATTCTTAGACCATAAAAAAAGTCGGAAGTATGATAGTAATATTGGACCCAAATAATTTATGTTTAGAATAATTTTTTATAGAGTGAAAAAAATAGTTATGGGCATTATTGTGACAAACTGATGGGGGTTGTTAAGATAATTCAAGCAATTTTGCCTCAACCCCTATAAGTTAAAAATCTTAACTGCGTAATTCCCCCACGCCTACTGGCTTGCTGTGTCATAATCGGATGATCATTCGAATACGGAACATCAGATTTTTGAAATAATGTGATTATGCCCATTACCTGTTCATTGTGACTATGTGACACGATGTGGCGAATCAAAGTTCACAAAAAAGTAAACACAGCAAGCCAGTGTGCGCAGGAATATAATAAACACTAGTTCGTTTCTCCACCATCTTAGAGGCAGAGCTTCCGGCGCGTTTTTTTCATAGCGGCCTGCCCTTCAGGCTTAGTTCACTCTTAAGAAGTGAAAGTTCCAGAATAATAAATTGCTTCTATGTCTAAATGAAAAATCGAACTCATTTCCAGATTAAAAGCAGTTCTGGACCATAGGTTGAAATCGATTTGCAGTGTCTTCGGAACAATTCAAATGGTGAACAGAAGGAAATGTAATATTTTGTTGGTTCCTGCGTATCCTAGGACCCATATCACACTGGATATGTGTGCACAAGACTCTCATGTTCTATCACTGGACTTACAAGTACCGTTGTAACCTAAGATGGATCTTCTAGATTATCATTATCGGTTTCTCTAAAAACTACCCATAACATAGGTTCCTTGGAATTTCTGAAAATATTTGAAACCCCAAAAAATTCTGTTCTTCAATGGATTGGTGTATCTCAAGGGTTTTCAACTGACCCCCTGCTCCATTAAAAAAATTGGGTGAATGACTGTCACTTTGAGGGGGGTGCTGATTTTTTTATGTCACAGAGTATCGTTTCGAAAACATAACTCGACATTTTTCTTAAAAAATAGTAACGTAGAAAATTAATGTATCCGTTACTTCAGGACCTCACTGTATAAAACATCGTAATCATGTTTCCGACTTATGGCTTTTTTTTTCTAGTCTTGAAATCAGTTTTTCTTCCTATATGCTCCAGTTTTTGGCTCACATAGCTAACTTCTGTTTTCTGACAGGTATTTTTCCAAAAGTGCCATTGTCAAACCTTTATTTAAAAGTGGCGATAAAACTAAAATTGAAAATTACAGACCAATATCGTTGATTTCAAACATCTCAAAGATAATAGAACATCTTATAAAGTCGCGCCTCACACTTTTCCTCAAAAAATTTGAAATTTTGTCTGAAAATCAGTTTGGTTTTAGACAGAACAAATCTACAGAAGATGCTATTTATAGGCTAACATCAACCATATATGATTCCTTGGATAAGTCAATACCAACCATCAGTGTATTTTTAGATCTTTCAAAGGCTTTTGATACTGTGATCAGAAGCTTTTAACCAAACTACAGAAATATGGAATAAGAGGAAATGCGTATTATTATAGAAAACTACCTTTTTGATCGAAGTCAAGTTGTACAAATTGATGAAATATGTAGCAATCCTAGCAACAGTAACTTATGGAGTACCTCAAGGGTCAGTATTGGGACCAGTTCTTTTCATTCTGTATATGAATAGCCTACTCACTATGGATAGCACTAGTGAAATCATCAGTTTTGTAGATGACACCGTGATTGTATATAAGTCGAATACATGGAAAGAAGTAACAAACAAAATTGAAACTGATTTTCCTAGAATTTCTAAATGGCTACAGTTTAACAAACTTACGTTAAATTTAAAAAAAAACAGCTATTTACCATTCTCATTATACTCCACTGGCTTACCAAATCTAGGAGATATCAATCTTGGACAAAACTCGACAATTCCAGAGGCTGAATCGGTAAAATATCTTGGAATAATTATAGATCGGAAGGATAAGGATAGCAAGGAAATTAAGAGGAATACTCCCAAAATTTAAATACTTAAAAGATTTTTTAGGAATAAAACATCTAAAAACAGTTTATTTTGCTTTGGCACAGTCCCAACTAACTTATGGTATCTTGGGCTGGGGTGGAGTAAATGAATGCTTCTTAGAAAAAATTAACGTCCTAAAGAAATGGATTCTGAAGATAATTTTTGCGAAAGATATCACCTTTTCGTCAAATAGTCTCTTCAAAATGGCTCAAGTGCTTGATAGTAGACAACTTTTTTGTTTGAAAATATTCCTTTTTTTGGAGAAAAGTAAAATCGTCCTGAAAGAACATGTACATTCGCACAACACGAGGAAACAAGATGGCTTCTTTTATCCACGTAGCGAGAAAACAATTGGTCAAAAAAGTGTGGATTAAATAGCACCTAGGATTTCATCAATGCTACCAGCAGAACTAAAAAATATTTTGGGATACCATCACTACAAAAAAAGATTAAAGGAATGGATATTTGACAAGCCTCGAAATTACTTCCAATACAATTTATATAATTTAAATAAAGTAAATTGAATAAATGAATATTAATATAATTACACTAGCGTATGGGCATGTGTGTGTATATACTGTGTGAAAAACTGATGTTTGTGCATTGCGTCTGCATAACATTGTATTTATATTTGTATGCGTGAATTTTTATAAACATATTTGAATGCATCATGATTTCACGAAAAATAAATTCCAACAATAACAAACAAATCTGAACTATGACAATAAGTACCAACTAAGTAAACTGAGAAATAATGATAATATCGCTACCTCATAAACACTCACATGAGTGTACCCAAATAAGGCATAGCCTGTTTTGGACGACTATTATTGTTACTTTTGCCGCACATTTAAACGATGCCAAAAATCCAAACTATGACAAAATAACCGATCAAGTCAATTATATAAACCCTTAATTTATCTACACGTTTTTGTATTTCTTGCTCCATTGTAATAATTGTAATATAAATGCTATATAAGCCCTCTTATTATCATTATTATTATTATTTTTTATTATTATTTTTTTACTTAGCACTTATACTATTACATTTACTTATTACTTCACTTATTATCTTGTGTATCACTCTATAAAAGTGAATCTATAGGAACTTTTTTATACATATATAGGTATGTCACGTACAAGCAGCAACATTGACTGCTTCTGTGATTTTTTCTCTGCTTTATTCAAAAATTATACATATATTTTTTCTTGTAAATTTTGTTGAATAAACTTTATTATTATTATGCCAATTCCCATAAACGAGAAAATGAACAAAATTTCCTGTGTTTTTCTGCAAGTTTTCAAGTTTCATATAGTATGAACTAGACTTATGGCTTTTTATATGACAGACTTTTACATTAATAAATTTCAATTGCACATTACTTCGTTCAAGAGATAGTTTGCCGGAAAACGAAAAAAAATTTCACAAAATTTTCCGCCCGGAAAATATACTTCAACACCTGACCGGTTTATGGGAAATTTTTTTCGGGTTTCTAATGATAATAAATTTCATTCTTTTGATTGCCAAAAGCGAGAAAATGCATTAGCAACTAACTATTTTTTTACAAGATCGCGCCCCTATTTCAACCCTTTAAGCACGTGCAAATCTTATGGCTTTGGTTCTTCACTTTTAAATTGTTATACCTATTCACGTGTTAAAATGCCATAAACAAGAAAATAAAGAAAAAAACAATTTTTTTCTGCAAATGTGAAATGAATTTTCTATATGCCTAGCACACAACCGATCGCTAAATTTTCAATTTTTGGACTCAATAATGACATAATTTCTATGGTTAAAATCCAAGAAGAGAGAAAATGAGTCAGCAAAATCTGTCGTTATCTGACGGTCTATTATTAGGTTTCATGTTTTTTATGAATAAAGTTATTATTATTATTCCAGCTTGAATCCAAATTTTCATTAAAATCGGTGTTGATTCTCAAAATTCCACAGTTTTACGATTTTACTCCTGCTGGAGTATTCTTTCAACGCTGCTCAATTTAAAATATCTATTGGAAAATGTCAGTAGCAACTGCCTCTCTGCATGGATAACGCCACTAATCTCCAATAAATATCACTCGCCGAGTGGATCTGCGTCATTTGTTCAGAGGGAGATTCAAAGTGCTTTATTTTTATTCCACGGCTCCGAAGCTACTAAGCAATTATAGGCCAATCAACAGGGCTATCAACCTCAACTTAAATTGCTCCACCAATAATTTTTTTTTATTGTAGAATACAGTGTGCACATTACTTTTGAGAAAAATTATCACCTCCAGGGGGGCTAGAACCCCCCAAAAAACGCGTTCAAATTAATTTTTGAGGTAATTTCGAAATATCTCAAAAAATTTAATTCAAAAACTGTCCTTACACAAATTTTGGGAATTCGCACGGTATTCTTGAAAAAAATTGTTGAAGTCGCAATGGGGCAGGTGTTGCGCCGGCTCCAGCCAACCTGAATTTTTTCAACCAGCGCGTGAAGTAAAGTTCTATAACTCCTCACATAAATGTCCAATTCGGATAAATCTTACGTCATTTTGAGGATAAAGATCGCAGCTTTGTATTCTGATATTATTTATATTCATACGCTCAGTTGCCAGATGCAAAATTGCAATTGAAATCTTATAATATTAAAGTTCCTGACTTCGTGAAATAATGCTTGTGATTACTGAAATAATGTCTTATCACTTGCAGCAAGTAAAATGAACAGTTGAGGAATACTTTATAGTCAAATTGCATAACGTTTTTAAATACAAGTGTTTTCAATTCTTCGCATATTTTAGGTAACAAAATCTTGAGGCAGTTTATAAATTCAAATGATAATAACTCATTCAACATGAATGAAAAGACAGTTTGCAGAAAAAAACCCTGCTCTTGTTGAAAATATTCAAACAAAATTTGGTTACTTGTACACATTTTAACTGCAATCCTGTCAATCTTTCAAGTACTTGAAATAGAGGTTCTTCGGCATTTGATCGCATTATTGTTCTATGGAAAGAAAAATAAAATCAGTCCTTGATGGAATATGGGGATTCGAGACCGAGGAAGACAGTGTACCAAAGGAATCTGTCCCGAAGTGTACCTGCTTTAAACTCATTGAGATTCTAAAACCTGAAATATATCGGCTTGGAACCTTGTCAATGCGGCAGCTAGCGCGCCGCTGTATAGTATACAGCGGCGCGGTTCTGTCGGTGCGCAGTGAGCAGCAGTCAACGTTGCTCTATGTAAACGTCAGATAATATAAAAGTTCCTGTGCAGAAAACACTGGATACTGAGATAACATCGATAGTAGGAGACGAGGAAATATATCTTAGTGCTTTGTCACTGTTATCAATTGATAATGGTGAGTTTATTTTCGAAATATTTGTTTCATATTCAAGTCAGCTCTGTTTCAAAATAACCGGATTGTGAAGATGAAGAAGAGGAGACTGAATATGAAGTAGATGATGAGTTGTATGAGTGAATGAATATATTTTCCGATACATTTCTTGATGGTGATTACTTGTGGATTCATTTCTCTATACCCTTTCTCGATATTATTGAAAAACAATCTCATATTTCGTTACCTCCGGTACACGTTTGATTTATACAATAAGTTGATCTCTCGAATTTGCGAATAATTTTCATAACAATACTTCTAAATCTCAATAACAACAGTTCTCAACGATTATTTACCCACATTTATATCTAAGAGTAGTAGTTTGAGAGTTTTTTCAAATATTCTTCCCCGTCCCTCTCACCCCAATGTCTCCGCGATGTGGGGAATATGCCCCGAATGCGGGGGAGGGAAAATCGTTTGTAATAATTATAAAAAAAGAATCTGTGCAAATTTTTTATTTTTCAATAATTCAAATTCCCAGGGGGTGGTTTATAAGGGTTGAAGCATTTCAGCAAATAATAATTTCATTCTAACAATAATTCAAATTAAATTACGCAATTTTCAATCATTTCAAATCATAATTAACATCTTTAATACTAGATTTGAAAATTACTATCTCTTAAGGGATGATTTACAGGGGTTGTATCTTTCTGATTGATTATAAACTCATTTGAGAATGTCAAGTAGTCTACAAATAATCAATTTAAAATTTATTTTAACCAAATATATGCTAAAATCTACGTTTTTTTTTATTTTTTGGCAATAACGTGTTGTTTCAGGTTTTCTTCATCATTCTATGTATTAATAAAAAATGAGTTTTGTAGTTATTGATGTTAAGTCAGTTTTGACAATTAATATAGGAATTGTTTGCCTTTCGTTCCTTATTGCTTATTTTCATTAATTTGCCTAAACAAAGGTCCTTCGAGTATTTTTGCCAAGGATTATTTGCCAATCCAGCCTAAACAGGTGTAGTTTTCACCCCTGAAAAATAAAAATCCCAGTTTGGCACAGGGTAGATTTTGAAGAAGAGGGTCAGTATAGCTTAAATCCAAATTATAAACAGTTCTACAGTTTTTTACCGCTGATGACTGGAGTATTCTTTCAACGCTGCTCAATTTAAAATATCTATTGGAAAATGTCAGTAGCAACTGCCTCTCTGCATGGATAACGCCACTAATCTCCAATAAATATCACTCGCCGAGTGGATCTGCGTCATTTGTTCAGAGGGAGATTCAAAGTGCTTTATTTTTATTCCTCGGCTCCGAAGCTACAAAGCAATTAGTTCCGCTTTTGTCATGATAGGTATGTTGCCGCTCGTGATCGTTTGGTTGTTTTGAGGTTGTTCTGTTTATCCCGAATTACTCATTATCACATCGAATGAATATTCAATGATCAAATAGGAATAAACATGGTACATAACCATGTTATCCGCTCACACGGAAAATTGAATTTGGCACTAGCCGATTACAGTAATGAGAATTCTGATTTCGTATAATTTCAAAGTCTCAATTTGTTGGATGGATGGTATTAACTCATTTATCAATTGAATATGTATGAATTGTTCATCAACCGCATTGCTGAAAAATGTTTACCGAGATTGAATAGCAAAATACTTTTGAGGAAACTGCATCGATACGGCTGCGAGGGAGTTACTTTGGAATATGAGCCAACAGTAACGCGTCACACTCATAGAAATATGTATTATAATATTTACTCTAGAATGCTAATCCCGCCAATTTTCACGGCGAAAAGCATGCCGCGTATGCGACCCGTTTACGATGTGCGCATGCTAAATAAGCATGTAAATATAGTGTTTTCAGATAGGTATAATGAAAATTATTTTTTCTTCTATCTCACTAGAAAACTTTATTTTCGATCCCTAAAGAAGGGAGGAAATTGGTACCTTTCCTCCCGCCGGGAGGAAAATAGTACTTTTTCTCTTGATTTATCAGGAAGAAGATGCATTGATATCAATTTTACCTCTTCAGCGAGATCTTTTGGCAGGTCGTCTTCGCTAGAACTCATTTTCAAAACTTAAAAGGGTAAACAACGTGACAGCTTATGACAACTGTTATGTTTGTATTATCAAACAACGCCATAGCAACAAATCGTTGTCAACACGATGACGACGACGAAACGCTTACTCAATATTTTATCATATAGCTGCATTATACAGGCCGTTTCTTTTATCATGTGGTAACATTGCTATATTCTAAACCGTAACAGATACGAAGAAGATTAAATGGGAGAAAAGCTAACTATTGTGGAGAACAGTACAATGGTCAAAGAAAATTTACAGGGAGTCTCGCCCTTGCCGAGTTATACAGGGAAAACTGAAAATGCTGTTATTTGTTTTTTACGAATAGAATTGTTATTTCTGAAAATATAAAAAATGGAAAAGGAAAGTCTAAATGTACTATAAAAATGTAACAATGAATCTTTGAAACGTTTCGTGTCAACACGGCAACCATCAACATTTCTTTTCAAATACGAACCTGTCTGTTATAGTACAAATATTGATAAAGCGATAAATTCACAATTCAGTGGTATATCACACTTGATATTTTTATAACGTTTCATTTAAAATAACTAGCATCCTCAGTGACAACAATTTTTAATTACGGTCCTGTCGTTAGTTCTTTTGTAAATTATTTTGATTTCTTTAAAACCTATTCAACTATTGGCATACTTCAGACTTCACCCAATAATTTCGATAAGAAGATACCCCAACACAACGGACATTCGTATTTTTCCTTCTTGGGCATTTTTGTATTACAGAAATCCTTGTTTCAAGGCTGATTTCTTCTGAATCAATTATTATACTGAATATTTCTATAATTCTCAATCCTGGAAATAACGAAAATATTAGTTTTTGGTCAAAATACGACTATTGTGTGATATGGTACAATTAAATAGCATCTCACTTCATTTACCATTTTTAAACAAGTAGGCTTTGCTTGGTTTCTATGGCAGGACAAATAAATGAGTTGTTGATACGTGTTAAGAACTGTCAGTCGTTTATACACTCAGTCATATCAAAGATGTATTCAAATGACGAAAGGACTGATATGCTATTTGCTTATGCAAAATCAAATAGAAATCCTCTTTTGGCAAAAAATATGTATGGTGAGCTATTTCCAAATCGTCGTATTCCAAACATTCAAATGTTTAGACGATTAGAAAAAAATTTGAGAGACTGTGGTGCATTTGATAGAAATAAAACTAGAAAATGTGTTGTTACTGGAAGTATGCGAAACCAAATATATGTTTTAGGTAAGCAAATATTACTTCATAAAGATTAACAAAGTGACGAAAATATTTTTTTTCAATTTAGGATTGGTCAGTTACAAAAATATTTCTAATCAATATTGTTCTTTACGAGAAATTGCCCACGAACTAGGGATTTCTGTAAAATCTACCAGAAATATTTTGAAAAAGAACAAATACAAATGCTACAGGATACGCAAAGTTCATCACCTCAATGAAAGGGATTACGGAAGGAGAGTACGATTTGCGAAGTGGTTGAGACGTAGAAATAAGGAAGTTGGAAATATTTGTGATAAAATAATATGGACGGACGAATCAAAATTCACCAACAATGGTTGGTTTAACAGAAACATCCATTATAGGTGGAATAATTCAAATGAACATATACATAGAGAAACCAATTTCCAGGAAAGGTTCGGAATAAATGTTTGGTTGGGAATTTTGGGAACAAACATACTAGGTCCTTTCTTTTACGACGAGCATTTGAATGGTGGAATGTATTTACATTTTTTATCCAATGAGTTTGATGGCTACTTAGATGAATTGCCACTGAACATCCGCTGTGAAATACAATATTTTCAACAAGACGGTGCCCCTCCCCCTAATGCAGCAATAGTAAGGGAACATTTAGATGCAATATTCCCAAGAAAATGGATTGAAAACAATGGACCAATTGCCTGGCCAGCTCGATCTCCAGACCTGACTCCTTTAGATTTTTTTGTCTGGGGATACATAAAGGATAAAGTTTTTTCGACAACTAGTACAGATATCGACCATCTCAAACAAAAAATAAGAGATGCATGTAATAGCATTACACCCATCATGCTAGAAAATTGCCACAGAAATTGTATGGACAGACAACTTATGTGCATTCAACAAAGAGGTCGGCAATTCGAGCATTTAATGTAGGTTATCATGAAGAATTCATTTTCTGTATTGGTTTTATTTTCACTCAAACATTCAGTATGAAATAAATTGTTTTCTGTTTGTTTGATTTCTTCTACTCTTAAGTAAGTTTATTTCCGAGGTAAATGGCTATCGTTCGTCTCTGAAACTACAGATATCTTTTATTATAGTGTAAACATAATTTTAATAGATACATTTATTCAAAGCGTCACTGATAATTTTTATATCGGAGAGTTAGGTTTTGTGGAATCCATATACGACCTAACGACAGGACCGTAATTAAAAATTGTTGTCACTGATGATGTTAGTTATTTTAAATGAAACGTTATAAAAATATCAAGTGTGATGTACCACTGAATTGTGATTTTATCGCTTTATCAATATTTGTACTAAAACAGACATGTCCGTATTTGAAAAGAAATGTTGATGGTGGCCGTGTTGACACGAAACGTTTAATCAAAGATTCATTGTTACATTTTTATAGTACATTTAGAATACATTAAAACTTTCCTTTTCCATTTTTTTATATTTTCAGAAATAACAATTCTATTCGTAAAAAACTAATAACAGCATTTTTAGTTTTCCCTGTATAACTCGGGAAGGGCGAGACTCCCTGTAAATTTTCTTTGACCATTGTACTGTTCTCCACAATAGTTACCTTTTCTCCTATTTAATCGTGTTCGTATCTGTTACGGTTTAGAATATAGCAATGTTACCACATGATAAAAGAAACGGCCTGTATAGTTCCACAACTTTCTGCAGTTGTTCTTATAAGTATGCACGCATTATAACTTTTAGGACGTTATAAAAATGACGACCTTAAAGGTAGTGGAAAAAACTATATACATACCTCAGGAGGAAAATTCTTTTGCTCCCGCGGATATTAATGCCCTCTGCTTCGCGTCGGGCATCAAACTATCCGCGGGAGGAAAAGCATGATTTGCCTCCCTTGGTGTGTAAATAGCTATTTCAATTACTCAATGCTAGTGTCGAAATGTATTGCGAAAAACTGGGTAGTTTTGAATGATTGTTTTACACAGGGAGAGGGTGTGTTTCGTTCTCCCTTTGGAATTCTGGTAGCTCAAACAAAATCTAACGCTGCTGGTAGGAATTTCTCATTTTTAACAAGTGTTGTATTTTTGATTTTGTACCCCTACCAATAAAAGCGATTATTGTTATGAAATATTAAATAAGTGATAATTGGTATATAGGGATTTTTGGGATCAGAAAAATTATGAATTTCCTAAATGATTACATTCGGGAATTCAGGATGGCGGATAAAGAGATTCATGTTTCAAGCCTGTTCAACACTGATTTAAAAATATAATCGATATAACTTTCACACAAAGGCACAAGAAATCTGATAAGTCAAAGTACTTGTAAGGCTGCTTCAAACAAACTTTATAATTACGTATTGCTTTTCACATTGGAAATAAGTATCTAGATATAGGTATTTAGTTGTTGAGAGCTGCATTTATGATTTTGAAAGTAGGGATCTCACAATGAGCACTTCCACTATCTATACCTGCCTACTACTAATACTAATAAAATATCAACCATACGTCGGTTCCGGAAAGTAACAATAATAACAATAACAACTAGATTTTCAATCACTAGGTTGTTATTATTATAATAATAAAATGGATTAAGCGATCCAGACTTCTGCATTTAACCTATACAATAAGTATAATCATCGGCAAGTCTCCAACAGAAAAGAACTACTGCCCCTACGACCATTGAATTATATCTGTTAGATTCTTGGCAGAGTATTCTATAAGAACTACTTTGCAATGTTCTCCCAATCTCAACGCAAATACATGTTTCAACCCCTCACATGGCGGAACACCTACGGATCGGTTTCATGGTTTTGCCAATCATCAGCGCAAGGCAGCTGATCCAATGCAATCTTGACCCCAAGATTCAAAGAGCACTCCGACTATGGTGTCGACTTTGTCTGAAGCCAAATAATTTCATTGCATTGGATCAGCTGCCCTGTGCTGATGATTGGCAAAACCATGAAACCGGTCCGTAGGTGTTCGCCCATGGGTTGTTATCTTTTGCCGAGAAATGAAAATTAAATGAAGTTTGAGAAATTATTTGGCGAGACCATATCTGGAGGGAAGACTCCGATAGGCTCCGACCACCGCGGCTTTGCTTCGGCATTGACCGGAGCAAATGTCAGCTTTTCCTATTTAAGAAGCCTGTTTTGGCTGGAATAAGGAGTCACTCGGGAGCTTCCGAGGAGGTACGTAGTAAACCTGGTGAGTGCACCCTACCCGGGTGGCTCACCCGACTTTTGCAAGTTATATTTGGTACTTGAGTAGGTAACCAAACTGATTTCCGAGTTAATCTCAAAAGAGATAGTTCATTTTCGGCGAGAATTTAGAATCTTAGGCCTGCCCTGATTGGATTGGTTAAGGAATTCGTTGGGAACACCAACAATATCACAAAAGAATTCGGAGTTAACCAAAAACTCCACTACGGTTCTTTTTAGAACTCCTAGTGCATAGTGTTGCTGCTACCACTCAACTATAGTCCGAATCCAGCGATAATCCGAGGCTGCTAAAGAGGAACGATAAATATTTGCTTCAATGCCGGCGCTTCAAGGTCAAAGACTGAGCTAGTCGGATGAATGAACGAAAACCTTCATTATTTCCGGAACCCGAGCGTCGGCAGATGTTGACAGGGTTGCGACATGTTTTGGCATTGGGATTGGGAGAGCATTGCGAAGTAATTCTTGCAGAATACTTTGCTAATAATCTGAGTGATATAATTCAATGGTCATAGGGGGTGTTTTCTGTTGGAGACTTGCCGACGATTATACCTACTGTAAAGGTTAAATGCAGAAGTCTGGATTGCTTAATACATTTTATTATTAGTTTAATGGGCTTCTGCCAAGTAGTGTCATAGAATATTTTCTTTTGTTATTATGGTGCCTTGTTATCCTCTAGGTATCCTCTTCATGAAATCAAATACAATGACTTAATACCTTTAATTCTTATTGAGCCGCAACTATGTTAATTTTTATTTCAGCCTATCACACGGGAGAACAGATGAGGAGGAAGTTTAAAATTTCTTGCTATTTTCTTCGAGTGTAATGAAAATATTTGCCAAATAGATTTGATTTTATTCTTCATGTGGCCTGTTTTTTGGTTATTTCCGTTTTATTCGCATAATTCTATTAGGTAAAGTAGTTTTCCAATGCAAAATGTAAAATTGGAAAGTTTTTTGTTTTTATTTGAATTTCCTCATTCCATGTAATCTTCAAGTAATAAGAAGATCTTTCAAAGAAGAGTTATTTCATTGAAATCTATTGCTCCCAGATCAATTCTAAATTAAGTTACCCAACCCAGGGCGACGATATGTAGAAAAAGGATTCTGATGTATTTTTGTATTAACGTCCATGTATGCTTAAAAAAACATGAACATAAGTATATTTTTTTTATTTTTCTGCTTCTATATCATAGTTTTGTATAATCCTCAGTTGTTTCCTTGAAATTTCTCTGATTAACAATCTCCTCGTCACTTTCGGATCAACTATCTCCGGCAGAAGACAATTGAAGTAAAATATCTTCAATTTGGGCACCATTCCATTCCTTCAGAAGTGAGTATCTGAAAAAAAAATTACATGGTCAAGTAAAAAGGGGAGAGTTTGTTCGATAGTTACCTCTTCCACAAGGCAACCTTTTCAACGAAAAAATATTTTTCTCTTTTCGTTATTGTTAACTGTCCTTGAACTTGGAAATAATAATTTTGTTTTTTGTTCAGAACAAATATATTGTTCTCAAGGTTACTAATAAATAGATAAAATACATGATAATTCAACAAATGATGAAAATGAAACTCCCATCTCTTCTCGTTCTCGATACTTATCGGATGCGGGATCACATTTTGGATTTCTTCCAAAATATTCTTTTGCAGGTACCTGTACAATGAAGAAAATTATAAACTCTTGAGATACCAGTACAATACTTTAAAGAAAATAAATATAACACGAGATTTTCTTCGAGAAAATAAACATTTTTCATGTTTGGTTGTTTTTTCTCTTCCACTTACTTGACCCATTCCTCTTTACACAAGTCTCACTTATAATAATATCAAAACAAGAAAAAAATGTGAACAATCAACACTTCAATTACCAAGGGATGCCATGAAATAATTATGTGTGCGTCGGAACTTGCATTCGGCTAATTTTGCCGTTTTGTAGCATCGCCAACATTTTTTTACTTTTTTATGTTTGAATCACGAATTATTCTAAAAGCGGCGAACGAGTACTGTTGGATGGAGTTATTGGTATGTGTGAACAGAAACATCACAAACTATACTATATGTCAGCATTTATACGTCAAATCTTGAGGTTGCGAAAACGCAAAATTGGCAGAATGTGCTGTGACTGCTGAGAGTACATTCATATCGCTCATGCGCTTTGTGGAACCAATCACAGTGTTGTTTCGATGTCTCTATGATGCAATGCACATCTTCACACTATTCATTCTTTCACATCAGTAAAGAAACGTCCGTACACGTGTAGTCTTTTGAGGTTTATTATTGTTAGTTCCTTTCGGTATCGAAGCTAACTATGGTAAGTTTTCTATAGTGACTAAATTGTGTTTATTATTTTGGTGGATATATTTTCAGAATAAATTCAATAAGCGGACAACTGCTTTGAGTATGAGGGAGTTAAAGGAAATTGTCGATAACCTTGATCTAGAAAATGACAGTGACGCAATAGATATATCATATATTCCTCCAGACGTGAATGGACTCACTGATGAAGAAGATTTCGACGATAACGAAACTGGTGAGTTAGAAATACTAGGAGAGATCGCTGGAACTTACGAAATTATTAGAGAAGAAATAAATGACAGTGAAGAACAGGAGAGAAAAAAATCCAAAAAAGTTATTCGAGTAGAAAAGCAAAAAGAGGTTACGTGGTGTAAGACCCCAATCGATTATGAGGATTATGAGTCAATTCCTCAATCGCATGAGGTAGAAAATATAAAGAAAATATCCGAAGATTTACATGGAAAAAGCCCACTTGAATTGTTTAGACTTTTTTTGACGATAATGTTATGCAAGAAATCATTCGGTACTCGAAAATTTACGCTGCGGATAATAATAGACCAGAATTCTTGGGAATTCTGATTCTAAGCGGATATCACACTCTTCCTCAAACCGGTATGTACTGGTCTTCAGATGAGGATAAGGGTGTACAAATGATAAAGAAGAGTATGTCGAGAAATCGTTTTCTCAGCATAAAAAAAAATGAATCTTGCGAATAATAATGATCTTGACAAAGACGACAAGTTTGCAAAACTCAGACCTATATTCAATCTGGTAAATAAAAACTACTCTCAATTTGGAGTTTTCAAACACCACTTGTCTATAGATGAACAAATGGTGCCCTATTATGGTAAACATTCTGCTAAAATGTTCATCAAGAACAAGCCTGTAAGATTCGGTTTCAAACTTTGGTGTTTGACTTCCAGTGACGGCTTTTTGTTCAAGTTTATACCATATGGTGGTAAGACGGCGGATTAACGTAATCCCGATCTAGGGCTTGGCGGGAGTGTTGTGTTAGAGCTGTTGAATATAATCACAGAGCCTAATGCTTATAGAATATACTTTGACAATTTTTTCACTAGCTACGGACTTTTGGTCCATCTGAAGATATTGGGTTTCTTCGCAACGGGAACTGTGAGAGAGAATCGCGTGGCCAAATGTCCTGTGGAACCATCAAAATCTTTGAAGAAAAAACAGAGAGGTTCGTTTGATACACGGTGTGATCATTTCAATGAAATCAGTTTAGTTCGCTGGAATGACAATTCAGTCGTGACCGTCATGTCTAATTGTGAATCTGTAGAACCCGTTGTACAAGTCAAACGTTTCAACCGTAAGGAAAGGAAAGATAATCAGGTGGATCAACCAAACATGATACCTACATAAATACAACACTCATATGGGAGGCGTTGATCTACATGATAATGGGATAGCGAATTACCGAATAAAAATTCGAGGAACAAAATGATGGTGGCCACTATTTTCCAACCTGGTTGACAGTGCTACAGTCAATGCATGGAAGTTGGACAGATTGGTGCATTCAGAAAAAAAACGAAGTCAAATTGATTTCCGATCTCAATTAGTTCATGAATTATTATTGAAAGGTAAATGTGAATAGTCCAACAACTCTCAAAGAGGACGTGCATCTGGAAAACCAATGGATGAGGTTCGATTTGATAATGTAGGACATTTAGTAGAAAAACATCCGCAAAATCTCAGAAGAACTTGTAAATTTTGCAAAAGCAATACATGTTATTACTGTACAAAATGCAACGTATTTTTGCACTCCAAGTGTTTTACCTTGTATCATTGGAAATAAATAGTAAATAGTAGATATCTTTATAGTAGTTCCTGCCAATATTGCGAAAACGCAATGCTATTTTTTTCTGGTATCCGTTTGAGAATTCTCAATTTTATGTTATATTATCAATATTTGTAGTTTAATAAATATATTTGAACAAAAAACAACAACTTTTTTTAAAAGGGTTTGATAGTGGTATTTAATGGGTTAAAAGGCTACATGAGAAGGATGGCGATAACCAATTTTGTCCTGTATTAACGATATTCACGGTGCGGAGATTCTACACCATTGCCGGTTGCGTGAAAGCTCAAGGGGGCAGCGCTAATCAGGAACAAATTTCGGAATCGTAGAATCGGTTTTTTGCAAAACCCATTGATTTCACGAAAGAGATATTTTTTGTATGGGATAGGTGGTCCCATAAGAATTCGGGAATATCTCAATTTTTTCAATTCATCATGTCGCTTCAATTTTTTTTCTTAAAAATTATCATAACCAAAAATCACTTGAATTCCCGAATTAACACAAAAACATTGAGTCATTTGCTAAAGAAAAAAAATTCTTAAACAAAAACTGTAGGTGTAAAACCGATTAACGTTTTACCAAGGTAGTGTTTGCTCTTTGAACAAGTACAGTTCGACTGCATAAACTTTTTCAACTCGCTCAAGTTTTAATATATTTCGGTTTTGTCTTGATCCTCCATAAATCCGTATGTGTTGTGTTATATTGGATTTGATCGGCCGTGCACATGCTGTTCTATCTGTTCCGCGCGGTGATGTTTCCATCATTTCATGAACGGGTGATGGTTGCCTTGCTCCGTGGTGTGGATAGAGGTAGTAATTTTGAAACGGGCGGGATGGTATTTTATTTACGCACAATGTCTCATATTAAGCATTATTGTACGTTACTGGCTTGGACGGATGACATGAGACCTGGTTGCTCAGAAAACTACCTGCTATGTGGAGGATTTTGTTTCTTCAATTTTGCGTTCTATATCTGTGGCTCTCCTGTCATTCTCTGTGCTACTTTCGACTTTGAACTTGGCACTTGACATTTACCCTTTCGTAGTTTCGCCTCTAGTTAATCCTTAATCCATATGGTTGCCCATTTTTGATTTAGATTTGAAGAAAGGGCTTGAGGCCCCCAAACCCCCTTATTTATTCCAGGGTTGTTGTCACTTGGACAAACCTTTAAACCATGTCACCATGTTCCCCATTGTTGGTAGAATGTGGTGATTTTCATTTTTCAATGGTTTAATCTTAAATATGTATTTTCCCCTCCATGTAGTAATAACACAATTCAATATATTACCTATAGTCATAATTTTCTTCTTTATTGTAGAATTTAACCCCTACCCCATTTAATTTTGTTGAAATGTGGGGATACTTAATTTCATAAATCCATATCAAATTTTCTTCTCCATGTAAGTAGCACTACACTTTACTGGATTACCAATAGTTATATTTTTCTTCTTTATTGTTGAATTATTTAATTCGCTGATGATGAACCATATAGGTTCGAAACATGTTCGATAAACTGATTTTTAATTGATGGCTTCGCCATCACACTACATCAGATGCAATAGTAAAAATTGTGGAGATGACTTCGAGTTTTTCTATATTGTGTATTGAATTTGTGTTTACCTCAATAGCAAGGCGACTGTTGATCAGTTCTTGAGAGACCATGGATCCATTAGCATCAATGTAGAAACTATTGCAGCTCGAAGATTAATTGTCCCATCTGGACGACTAGTAATATCCAACATAAGTCCTACCATACCACACGATATTCTAATAACGGAGCTTCGAAAAATAGGCATAACTTTACTGTCGTCAGTAACTTTTTTGAGAATCGGTACAACAAACCTGGAATACACTCATATTCTCATCTTCAGACGTCAAGTGTATATTACAACAACAGAAGCATTAATCATTCCTAATTCTATTGACCTTACCAACCGTATCTTTCTATCCCGTGATAGTCAAACCTGTTTCAAATGTAGACCTACAGGTCACATTGCATCAAAATGCCCAACCAATCCACCCTTTTAAAATCAACCAACCGACATTTCCACAATGAGCCTTCCCACTACCTCCGAACACAATCAAATAATTGACACTAATAATGAAAATCAATTCAACGAAGAAACTACACAGGAGTCTCCAAACCAAAATAATACATATAAGCGCAATATAGAAGAAATATTGACACCTACATCGGAAGACGTACCAGAGTTTAATCCCCCCAAGACATCCAGAAGATGAAGAAACCCAGACACGACAATATTATCAATACAATCGATCCTGAACAGATACTCATTCTATTTCATGGCATGTTCTGAATAGTCGTATATTTAAATTGCTCCGCAAAAACAGTGCAAAAAGCTGGTTAAAGTGAGTTAAATTTGTGTGAAAAGGTTACAGACGTGAGTCGATTATATTTACTTACATTACATAAGCTACTAATAATTTAAAATGGTAACTAGAAGCAAAAATATCGATATGAACAACATTATTAACGATTCAATCAACGAATTATTCCAAGATAAAGTTTTCCTTGAGCAGCTGACAAAAACTTTAACTGATAAGATAGAACAAAAACTAAACAACCTGCATAAAGAAATAAAAACACAAAATGATAGGATTATCAACCTGGAACAAAAAATGGACAATCTCCACCAACAAAATAAAAATAATAACGTCTGCTTATACGGGGTACCTGAAGAAAGAGATGAAGTTCTGAAAAATAAAATTATGACACTTCTCAACGCCAGATCTTCGGTCATTCAAGAACATGATATAGCTGGAGTTTTTAGAATTGGAAATCACTCTATAACAGGAAACAGACCAAGACCTATTATTTTACAATTAACCGATCTATCAAAGAAAGCTAATGTTTTCAAAAATATCAAATACATGAGAGAGGAAAAAATATTTGTCAGTGAGGATTTGACTAATGTTGTATATTCAAAGTCTACTTCACTCAAAAATAATTTATTTAACGAAATACAATGATTCACAGTACTCTAATTTACATATCAATCACTCTAGTATTTATATTCGACTTTCACTTCACTGACTGTCCTCTATCTGCGTGGTTCTGTTTATATACACCGTTCATTTTGCTAGAATGCTCGAGACATTTCTTAGAAACGTTCCCCGATAAGACCAGATTCTTCGCGAAGCGAGCGGCTCAGAAGTAGTTCACGGTCATTCGTTGATTACGTGATTGTTCAGGTCCGGCATCGCCCGCAACTTCGCCACATTGCCCCCTTCTTAGGGATATTTCGTCCCGAAATGTCATCCTTGGAGTGTGTCGATATTTGCAGGATTCCCCATATCTGCATCGTGAAGTTCGATAGAAATAACACTCCACAGTCTTCATGTCAGGTCGTGGAATAGGATTACAGCAAACCAAAATCTGGATGCCGCTGGATCGGAATATCGTCTCCAACATACTTCTTATAACTCTCCAATTCAGCCCATCAATACCACAGGATAATTTTGGGATTGCCAAGTCTACCAGATTCTGGTCCGCCATCGTATCTCTCAGTTGGGTGAGGCTCCTCCAGACATCTTCATAGGACGGTTTATCTTGAGAATGCTTCTTGGTCACCAGGTAGTAGATGTTCCTCTGGCCCTTCTTCAGCTGCAGTACACCTCCAATTTCTGGATTCTGTTTTCGTAGTGTTTGGAGTTTGCCAAATTTCTTCGAGAACACCACAGCGATGCCTCTGGACATTCGAAGATCTTCTGCGACGCAGTGCGCTAGGGCGTAATCGACTGGCACCTTGAAAATGTCCCGTGGCTCCTCTCGAGTTACCCCGTGTGACACTTTCTGTCCATTTGAGTATAAGGACATGAATTTCTGGAACGTCATCGCATCCTCTGGTGGTCTGAGGGTGCGGACTTGGTCATGGTTTCCAGCGTAAGGGGCCAACCTGTTGAAATGAACGACCCTGGGTTTACCTCTGGGTGGCTTGTGGATTCGGTAAAGCAGGTCATTTATCCTCTTGATGATCTTGTACGGACCTTCCCATGAATTCCGTAATTTCGGTGACAGGCCCCGGCGACGCATCGGGTTGTACAGCCACCTGAAATCCTCCAGCATCGGCCTTGATGTCATAAGTCGCTTTGATTCGGTCGCTGGCACTCTGGATGTTCAAACGGACTCGTTCGTGGATGTCCTCCATTCGCTGCCGGAGTTTGCTGACGTAGTCCTCTCCCGCGGTATCCTGTCCTGGTGGCATCCCAAACTTTAGGTCACAGGGAAGTCGCAGCTCTCGGCCCATTATGATACTAGCAGGGGTTTGGCCGGTCGACTCGTGTACTGCGGAACGGTAGGCCATCAGGAACAAATGAAGATACTGGTCCCAGTCTCTTTGATGGTCAGAGACTACCTTGGACAAGTGGCGATTGATAGTCCTGTTCATCCGCTCAACCATTCCATCGGACTGTGGATGTATAGCTGTGGTTCTCGTCTTTCGGATGTTCAGCATTTGGCACATTTCTTGGAACAGGTTGGATTCAAAATTTCTGCCTTGGTCTGAGTGCAGCTCCAAGGGGACACCGAATCGACATATCCACTCTTTCACCAAGACATCCGCGACGGTGATGGCTTCCTGGTTGGGCAGGGCATAGGCTTTGGCCCACTTGCTGAAATAGTCCATTGCCACAAGGTTGTATTTATTTCCGTGATCTGATACGGGGAACGGGCCGGCGATGTCAATGGCGATTCTCTCGAATGGACTACCTACGTTATACTGACGCATCGGGGCCTTGGGTGGTGTCCGAGGTCCATTGCTGGCAGCACAAACAGCACAGTTTCTGCACCAGTCATTGACATCAACTTGACAATTGACCCAGTAGAACTTTCTGCAGGGTCTTCGTCACACCCAGATGTCCTCCAGCAACTCCATCATGGATCTCTCGGAGTACTTCCTGTCTTCTATTCTTGGGAACCACTATCTGACGTCTGTCCTCCCCACCATCTTCGGTCTCCAATACACGTTTCAGGACCCCATTTTCCAAGGTAAGGGAATTCCATTGGGCCCAGTAGGATTTGACTGCTGGGGAATATCTTGCGATTTCCTGCCATGTCGGTCTTTGATCACTCTTTTTCCAACCGACGACCAAACCAAGATCTGGATCGCTTTCTTGGTCTTTCTGGACCTCGTTGTCATTCCAGTTGTTGTCAACTGCGGTGGTTCTACAAACCGCTGCTTCCTTCTCTTCTGCTCGTCGGCAGTGTGAGCAGTCGTCTGGGCATGGTCTCCTTGACAGGGCATCTGCGTTCTTGTGGCCACTTCCTGCTCGATGTTCGATTTCGAAGTCAAATTCTTGGAGTCTTTCGATCCAACGTGCTACTTGGCCCTCGGGGTTTTTGAACTGTAAAAGCCATTTAAGGGCTGCGTGGTCGGTCCTTAACAGGAACCTTCTCCCGTACGCGTATTTGTAAAAGAGTTCTACTCCCTTGACAACAGCCAACAGTTCTCGTCTGGTGACACAGTAGTTACGCTCCGGTTTACTGAGAGTTTTACTGAAGTATCCGATGACCTTCTCTTGCCCATCCTGGATCTGGGACAAGACAGCTCCAAATCCCACTTCTGACACCACTGTTGTATATTCAAAGTCTATTTCACTCAAAAATAATTTATTTAACGAAATACAATGATTCACAGTACTCTAATTTACATAACAATCACTCTAGTATTTATATTCGACTTTCACTTCACTTACTGTCCTCTATCTGCGTGGTTCTGTTTATATACACCGTTCATTTTGCTAGAATGCTCGAGACATTTCTTAGAAACGTTCCCCGATAAGACCAGATTCTTCGCGAAGCGAGCGGCTCAGAAGTAATTCACGGTCATTCGTTGATTACGTGATTGTTCAGGTCCGGCATCGCCCGCAACTTCGCCACACTAATATCAGAAGAAATCCCCTAAGAACCGCTAAAACATCTCTTCCAGGACACAAAATATGGACGTATAATGGACAAATTTTCGATAACTTTGAGTCAAAAAAAAATAAAAATTTCATGCGAATCTGATATTCCCCATATCTAACAATAATTGTAATCGCTTTATACCGGACAAACAATTCTATTAAGTTTGAATAATTTTTTTTTCTGGAGCAATTTTGTATATTATCTATTTTTTTTCTTTTATATTTACTTTTGTTACTTTGTATTTGATAAAAACCTAAGTTATAAGATACGAGGGCTGTTTGGTAACTCCGTGACTATTTGAATAAAGAAAAAAAAAATTGGCAAATAAGCGTTTTATTTTTCAACATAATCTCCTTTTAGATCAATACATTTAGTCCAGCGTTTTTCCAGTTTTTTTATTCTTTCCAAATAATAGGTTTTCTCAAGGCCCTCAAAATAGGCGTTTGTTTCGGTTATAACCTCTTCATTCGACCCAAATCTCTTACCACCCAGCCATTTCTTCAGGTTTGGGAAAAGAAAATAGTCGCAAGGGGCTGAATCTGGAGAATATGCTGGATGGGGTAGTAGTTCGTAGCCCAATTTATGAATTTTTGCCATAGTGACTACACACGTGTGCACTCGTGCATTGTCTTGATGAAGCAGCACTTTTTTTTTCGCTAAATGTGGTCGTTTTTGCCTCAAATCAATATCGAATCTGTCTAAAAGCTCTGAATAATATTCGCCGTTGATCGTTCTACCCTTCTCTAAGTAATCTATATGAATGACACCGCGTGCATCCCAAAAAACTGTGGCCATAACCTTGTTGGCTGACAGACGCACCTTAGCCTTCTTTGGTGCACGTTCACCAGTTGACACCCACTGTTTTGATTGTTCCTTGGTCTCTGGGGTATTGTGATGGATCCATGTTTCGTCTACGGTTATATAACGGCGTTAAAACTCGCCTGGATTGCGATTGAACTTTGCCAAACACTCCTTTGAAGTGGTCACACGGTTGCGCTTGTGGTCGAGTGTGAGCAATCGCGGCACCCATCTCGCGGATAGCTTCTTCATGTCCAAATATTCATGTAAAATGTGATGTACTCGCTCAGTTGAGATGCCTACAGCCTCAGCTACCTCACGTACTTTTATTCTCCGATCGTCCAATATCATTCCATGGATTTTATCGACGATTTCTGGCGTGATGACCTCTTTTGGGCGACCTGAACGTACGGCGTCACTTGTGCTGGTACGACCACAACGGAACTCAGTAAACCACTTCTTAATCATTGAAATTGATGGTGCAGAGTTCCCATAGTATTTATCAAGTCTTTCCTTGGTTTCAGTTATGGTTTTTTTACGCAAAAAATAATGCTTAATCAACACACGAAATTCACTTTTTTCCATTTTTGTTAAAATTCACGAGGTTGTCTGCTTCTAATTGCTGTCAAACACAAACCAAATGTCGCAGCTTGCTCAAAATTTGACAGTAGTCTATTGAAAGATGGTGGTTGACAGCAGCAGTGTTGCATTTAAAGTTACTGCGCGGGAAATTTAAAAAGTCACGGACTTACCAAACAAGCCTCGTATAAGAGCATTACTAATTTAATAAATCTTCCAATTTCTTCTCGTTATACCAAATCATGCTGCAATTTTTTAATGACCTGGAAACATACGAGGAAAGGGAAACAATAGTACGTCAAAATATAAAAGAAAATATAAAAAAAATTTCTGATGAGAATTTTTTTAATGTACTACATTTTAATATTAGAAGCCTACGTAAAAATTTTGACGAATTTCTCCTATATTTAGAGACCTTTCAACAAAAAAACATAAATATAATCGTTCTATCGGAAACATGGATTTTAGAGGACATAAATATTTTCTGCATTCCAGAGTTTGACATAATATATAATGAATCTCGTTTTAATCAAAACGATGGCCTGGTTATATTTGTTAGAAGGGAGACTGATTATAGTGTCACTCTGCATCAACTGACGGAAACAAAGTTATTGAATATTAATTTTGAAGTGAATAAGAAAACATTTTCTCTAACTGCTTCATACAGACCACCTTCCACGAACATTGACACTTATTTAACAGACATTGAAAAATTTCTCTCAATTTCTGTAAATGCGGATGTGAGGATATTCATGGGGGACATTGATATAAATATTTTAGATAGATCGGATCCAAAAGCAAACACATATATTTGTCTCATGGCCTCTTTAGGTTATTTTTCATATATAAATAAGCCCACAAGAGCAACAGAATACTCCTCAAGTCTGATTGATCACATATTCATCAGACTGTCAAGGGACAAACTGCTAAGGGAACTGAATTTCAATTCTTTCATCTTCGAAACAGACATTACTGACCATTATACACTACTGTTATCAATCAATATGAATGCTACGGCAAAAAACACAACTTTAGGATTGTCAAACACCTATCTAAATCAACAAAAGCTGGAAAACAAATTGAAACATGAAAAATGGATTGCAGTGTATCAATGTGATGATCCTAAATAATAGCTTCGATTTTTTTTCAAACATATTAGCACAACATATTGCAAATTGTACACATACCAAAAAACTACCAAAACAAAAAACAGAGAGAAAACTAAAACCATGGATGACGCAAGCTATGCTCAATTCCATCAGGTACAGAGACCTCCTAAAGCAAAAATAATACAGAAGAAAACAAAAACATCTATAGAAATTACAGAAATTATTTGGGTAATTTATTGAGAATCTCCAAACAGGATTATTATCGAAAACAACTTGCTGAATCACACAATAATGTAAAAAAAATGTGGGAGAACATAAACGAATTTACAAATGAAGATATAAAAAAAATCAAATAACTATGACATAATAAATGAAGAAAATGAAAAGTTGAAATCAGAAAAAGATATAGCAAATCATTTCAATAACTTCTTTTCCAATATTGGTTTGAAAATGGCCCCATTAAATGGTGTGCTACAGCTGAAGAAGGGCCAGAGGAACATCTACTACTTGGTGACCAAGAAGCGTTCTCAAGATAAACCGTCCTATGAAGATGTCTGGAGGAGCCTCACCCAACTGAGAGATACGATGGTGGACCAGAATCTGGTGGACTTGGCAATCCCAAAATTATCCTGTGGTATGGATGGGCTGGATTGGAGAGTTATAAGAAGTATGTTGGAGACGATATATCGATCCAGCGGCATCCAGATTTTGGTTTGTTGTAATCCTATTCCACGACCTAACATGAAGACTGTTGACTGTTATTTCCATCGAACTTCACGATGCAGATATGGAGAGTCCTGCAAATATCGACACACTCCAAGGATGACATTTCGGGACGAAATATCTCTAAGAAGGGGGCAATGTGGCGAAGCTGTGGGCCATGCCGGACCTGAACGATCACGCAGGCCGCATATGACCTTCGAGGCGTTATGCACCGAAAAGAATCTAGATGATTCGAGGACTCACTCGAAATTTCCTCGAATCGAACGGTAAATATGAAAGAGGAACCAGGCAGCGGAGACGGACAGTCAGAGTTAGTGAAGTGAAAGTCGAATATAAATCGATCAGTGGTGTTAAGTAAATTAGAGTATTGTGTCATTGAATCATTGTATTTCGTTAAATAAATTATTTTAGAGTTAATTGGACTATAAATATACTACAGTATTTTAACTTTCAGTTTCGGATAATCAAAATATCAAACAATTTGTTAAAGTTGACAGTAAATGTGCTATGGAGATTCAAAAAGTAAGCTTATGGGAATTAACACGGGAAAACGCTAAGGTTCATTCTGGAGTTTTTGGTTCCTTTCAAGGTCACGCGCTCGCTGCTCTGCCGTCAGTGTGTGACGTAGTCGAGCTGATCCGCCGCGCCGTGGAGATAACGAGTTTGCCAGTACCCAGCGCGGAGAACAATTATAGATGAAATAATTAGAATAATAATAATGATGTTTGAGAAAATAGAATTATAGAAAAAACAAGTATGAGAGAAAAAAAGATGGAGGCGCCTGATTGGTCAACACACATCATGGGACGATACACACATTTGAAACAACTACTTGCCCATACAGAGAATGGATTACATCAGACATTTTCTCGATGAGAGTGTGTTTACATTTATCTGTCAACTGTCATTTGAAAAAAGATTAGTAAAAGAAAAAACATGGCGGTCGGTTATCAAATGGAATACAGGGTGTACCATCATGTTATTCAAGAGGAAAAAACATGGCGTCATTTTTAAAGTGTGATACCAATTCGTTTTCAAGGAATACATCGGAGCCATCTGTCGTTCAATATATACATTAATGATATTTTGGATCTGTACGAATCATAAAAAAATAAGCACTTCCGGTTTCAAAAAATTAAGATAGAAGAAAAGTAATAGTAAATTCGGATTACCAACATCGAGGAGAGTCCAAATCTGCAATAAAATGGATACTTCCGGTCCAAACCGGAAATTGCACTTCCGGTCGTCCGATTCGGATGATTTTGGCATCAATAGATTCGTTTGGATGTCAAGAAACATTTTTAAGCATTTTCCGAGGTCAAAAGGGCATAGGAGGCTATCTTCGTTATTAGTAAAGTTACAGAAACGTGCGGGTACTCTAAGAAGACAACTTTCATGGGAGATCAAGAAAATAATAGAATTTGCGTACGTCAACTGCCATAAGGGCCGTAAACCACACATATTAATGTGTTATGTACTCATTGATTAAATCTTAGAAGCTGATTCGTAAAAGTTTGACATTTTTCGTTCAGAACGTCACTCAATATATTTGTCTTTGTTTCGTTTTCACTATCCATCATCATCAGGCGGGGTTAGGCAGCACATTTTTTTAAAGTATGAGATTGAATTACATCTGTGTGTGTGTGTGTATTGTAGAAAACAACTACTCACCCATACAGAGAGAACTAACAGAATGAACTAACCTTATAAAACGCTTATTGTGATCACATTTTTACTTGTTTTAACGCTTCTAATTTTACTTGTTTTTTGGGACGCGAAAACGTCTATTTTTGTAGCATTTTTGGCATGTTTCAGCGTTTCAAATTTTAGTTGTTTTTTGGGACGCGAAAACGTCTATTTTCGTTGCATTTTTTATGTGTTTCAGCGTTTCAAATTTTAGTTGTTTTTTTGTGACGCGAAAACGATCATTTTAAGCAATTTTGAAATGCCTATTGTCCATAAGAATTACATGTAAAAGTGTATTTTTGGAGTTTCAAATTATAGTTGTTTTTTGGAACATAAAAACACATGTTTTTGTTACATATATTATGTAATTCAGCGTTCGAAATTTTATATGTTTTTTCGAATGCGTAAAACGTCTATTTTTGTTACATTTTTTGCATGTTTCAGCGTTTCAAATTTTAGTTGTTTTTTTGTGACGCGAAAACGATCATTTTAAGCAATTTTGAAATGCCTATTGTCCATAAGAATTACATGTAAAAGTGTATTTTTGGCGTTTCAAATTTTAGTTGTTTTTTGGAACATAAAAACACATGTTTTTGTTACATATTTTATGTAATTCAGCGTTCGAAATTTTATGTTTTTTCGAATGCGTAAAACGTCTATTTTTGTTACATTTTTTGCATGTTTCAGCGTTTCAAATTTTAGTTGTTTTTTTGTGACGCGAAAACGATCATTTTAAGCAATTTTGAAATGCCTATTGTCCATAAGAATAACTTGTAAACATACAGTTTTTATGGTTTAATTTTAGACTGTTTTTTGGAATGCGAAAAACGCATATTGTGGTCACATTTTTGCATGTTTCAACGTTTCAAATTTTAGATGTTTTTTGGAATGCGAAAACGAACATTTTGAGCAATTTTGAAATGTCGAATCTCCATAAGAAATACATGTAAAAGTGCATTTTTAGCGTTCGTAATTTTAGTTGTTTTTCGGAACGTGAAAACGCGTGTTTTCGTTACATATTTTTATGCGTTTCAGCGCTGATAATTTTAGGTCTTTTTTGGAACGCGAAAAACGTCTATTTTATCACATTTTTGCATGTTTTTTTATTGAACCGTTCAGTCTTCCGTCCGACTGTTTATTTAGAAAAAACAAAAAATATATGTCAGCGTTCTTCGTTTTCGCTAGCGTTATTTCTTCAACATAAAGTGAGGTTAGATAAAAACGCGGTATGTAGCTGTATGGTTATGTTCTATATGGTTAAGTATGTTAGTGTATGTCACAGTATGCCATACTTACGCTAAACGCGGTGTGTGTCGTCGTATGTCGTAGTATGGGTATGTTCGGTATGTCGCCGTATGTCGTAGTATGGATATGTTCGGTATGGTTCGGTTTGTCACCGTATGTTCGGTATGTCGCAGTATGGATATGTTTGGTATGGTTCGGTTTGTCGCCGTATGATGCAGTATGGGTATGTTCGGTATGTCGCAGTATGTCGCAGTATGGATATGTTCGGTATGGTTAGGTTTGTCACCGTATGATGCAGTATGTGTATGTTCGGTATGTTGCAGTATGTCGCAGTATGGTGCAGTATGTCATTGTTATATAAGACTTGATGGAATGTAGACAATTCAGTTGTATTCAATATGTTGCACCGAACAGTTTGTGAAAATATAGAGGTGGAGGGTAGTAATCATGGGAAACAGCAAAGAATGATCGAGTCTGATGCTTATGGTCTACGATTCAACGATGGATATGTTATTGGTAATATCCCAGTACGTTATGAAAATGATAGAGTGGTTGTACATGACAAAAGTTTTGTTCTAACGGAGGGGTTACTCCAATTGTTATGTAAACGAGTACCTCAGCATTACAATGCAGAAGATTTGACAGCATATAAAAATATTTTAATGATGACTAATGCTCACAAGCAAAGATATAAATCAGACGAACCTGTGAACGCTAATAGTTCATGGAAATATCGAAATATTATATCATGTTGTTTCCACCTAAAAGAAGAAAAAATAAGCATTTATCATACAATACCCAGCTTGAACATCGCAGCAGCAGCAATATCCAAATGCTCTCCTATATTGATAACAATGAAGCAATGAAAAGTGATATGGGACAACTCGAATATTTCGACAGAAAACTAGATGAAGCTTATAGATTATGTAGAGGTCCTCTTGTATTCAACAGATATTGAAATTATGATGTGTGTTTTATTTCTAATCAACTTTCATTTATGTACTATTTAAGTAACACTTTGCTTAATTAATAATAATTTCAAATATTAAAGGAATCGCACTTGAAATGTAATGATGTATGAAATTGTCTGGAAAAAATGTACTCATTCCACATGATGATGAGTCCGTTTCCACATCACCCAGGAGGTAGGACTACCAATGCGTTACCCTTTTTTTATTGTGGAAGACTCCCCATTAGGCATAGCATAACCACCAATCAAATTGTACGAAAATTATCTTCGATCTTACTACTGAAAATTATTTTTAAGTTATTGCTTATGTAGCCAATACAAATTTTGTCATTGTGGGAGTGAGTAGAAATACTCAATATAAAGTTAAGCATAAAAACATAGTAAGTATGCATATGGGTAATGAAATTTTATTCAGCAGTCGTTTCCAATGTTCATGCTATAGGATTAGTTCATTTAATTGGATATTAATATCGAATTGATGTAAAGTAAGTACATCAATGATGAAACAATGGTGGTCAGTTGATGGATATATCATGATGAGGTGTAGTTAAAATACAAGGAGTGAATACACAGGTTCCCAAGTTTAGTTAGGAGGTATTCTTCAAACCTTGCTTATTTTTTTGGGGATACAAGGAGTGAATACACATGTTCCCAAGTTTAATAGGAGATATTCTTCGAACCTTGAATATATATTTTTTTTGGGGATACAGGGAATGAACACACAGGTTCCCATCATTGATGTTTTTACTTTACAACAATCGATAGTAATATCTGAATAGTCAACATGTAATGCATGTACTTTTGAAAAGGACTGCTGTTTGAGCGGAAGTTTGAGTATGACGTGTAAGTTTATGTCTGAGTAAATACGGCAAACTACGAAGAAGGACTATATGAGTTTACTAAAGCAAAGTTTCAAATTTAGGAATGTGATATCTTTATCGTCTCCCAGACTAAATGTTATGTTATTTCGAACATAGTCATGATAAAAAATATTAGAGAGTGTTATCAACATCCATCGCCTCTTCTAGCGGGATTAAATAATGTCCCCATGGCAATGTTTCATTAGTTCCCGGAATCAGGTAGCGTTTGTCATCTTCGGGTGAAAGGGCGATCTTCTCTTGAACGATGGAGTGTACTTGATGTTTTTCAGAGCGAATCAAATTCTGGCGTACAATCTTCTTGTCGCAGCTGTCGAGACAATCGATATAGTCTTCAAACGTAATCGTTGTTTTCACCACAGACGATTTTACTCCTTTTGCCTTTTTAGTGGTCCCCAAATTTTTCAATTCCACCTCAATTTCATCTTCATCATAACCATCTTCACGCAATTTTTTCCTCCTCTCCTCATTATCAGGCTCAGTTGTCAGCACCTTTGTTGCATACAATTTGGATCGAAGTCCGACATAGTCCGTCATAGGAACGCCATTATTTTCATCCTTCATCATACCCAGCACTTTTTTGTTGACCTGAGGAATTCCATAAATGTTATCTGGAGGATAATCTGATGTGTCAAAGCGTTGATGGCAGTCTCGCCTCATTAGTTCATAGGGATCTTGGCGCAGCTCATATATGAAGGAATCGGTGTCTGTATACATAATGGTACAGTCCTCACCAAAACATTCCCTCATATAGCTATAGTGGAAGTCGTAGATGGTAGTCTTTGCCAAATCCAATATGGCTTGCCCTACATAGATAGGCTTATTCAGATAAATTTGCAGCTTACTAAGCTCAACAGCCACCAAGTTTTCATTGAATATGGCACAATTTTTAAATTCTGGTTTAGCGATGTAGGCTTCAGCACCATATCTTCCACTCCATTCGGTGAGCAGGCGGATGTTAACCCTCTTCCGAACGTTCTCCATTGTTTTACCGAAGACTGCGTTGTTCATCAACTTATACAAGTTTTTTTCAAACTCATTGGTGGCTTTCTTACGGAGCTCGGTGTTTAAGTCAATATAGGACTTCAGCCAGGGACTCTGCTTAAATTTCAATACTCGGTGGATTTTAGTTACAATCAATCCATGCTGCAATGCTTGCTTTAATGCTCGGTAGTGAATGATATATTTGGTCTTATCATGAAGAGTCGCCATCAATTTTGTAAGTTCTTTGGAGGACTTTGGAGGTTTGCCAGTTTTAGAGTTTATATGTTGGGAGCAGAATGGGATATCCTTGTGCTTATCGTGCAAGTATTGGGGATATTTCAAGTCTACTTCTAGAATGTATCCTTCATCAGCATCATCAGCAATTGAGGTGACATCGATGTTAGTGTCAGCCCATTCAAACCCTCCATATGGAAGGTACTGAGACATAGCCCAACCGTATTGATTATTAACGTCAAAGTACATCAAGAAGGTTTTCGGTTTAGATGGATCATAGCGATTTGGCATATATTTATTGTTGGCTTTAGCTCGTCTTTTTGAGCAGACCTGACTAAGACCTCCTCGAATACCACGTTCAACGAACAAAAACATATCGACATCGGTGAGGAGCTCAAATTCGATCCCAGTATATTTCAACATGGCGTCCCAAGTATAGCCCGGCAGCGTGAAATAGTGGGCGGGGTCTAATTTATGTGACTTAAGGATGCATGTTCTGAACATCTCGAAGACATCAGCCAGTAGGAGAATGTCAGTCTTCATGTAAATATCAACATATTCACCTAAGTTTTGGCAATTGAAGGTGGTCCAAACATTTTGTGCACGTTGGTATAGACGTCGGGGGCAGGGCTTATTTTCCAGCTTGTTGTAAAATTTATCCTGAGATGGCAGAGCTGTTTCAGCAAATCGATCAAAGGAGTCAATATAGTCATAAGGCATGACTCCTTTCTTCGTCAACAGTTCAAGGTGTTCAGTATCGGTGAATTGAGACTTTAGGTTAGGAAACTCAGGTAGATAAGATGCTAATTTATCTAGAGAGGAATTCATAAATCTAAAGGAGTCAATAAATCGAAATTGAATAGGTGTATCATCAACGTGTTTCGTGAAGGAAATATATTTCTCTTTGGTGATAGGCAGCAGATCAACTTTCCCGGCCATTCTTGTTGCGATATCTGTCACGATGAAGTGCGCATCATATCCGCTCAAGTTATGGAAAACAACGGGAACAGTGTGGGAGTCTTTATAGTTGATATTGCAGCCTTCATGAGCTGCTCCACGATAGTTATTCCCGGCAATCAGGTGGTTGTGATCCCTTACCTTTTTACAATCTGGAGTGAAAGGCTGCTCGCAAATATGACAATGGGTGGCAAGTTTAAATTGTGCTTCTTGCACCCATGTCATATTTATATCATACGGGCACCAAAACACAGAGGCCAAATCTTCAGCTAATTGAGCCATCTCATCAGCGAACCACGCCATACAGTCCTGCTCACGATGACACCGGTAAAAAGAGAGGGAATCGTCATAGGAGCATTTCATGTAGTATCCGACGGCAGCTGGAACGTGGTGCTGAGGCTTCTTGGGATTATCACTCTTCTCCAGCACACTCTCCAAGTCGGCATACACCACGAATGGGACCTTTTCTTTGTTCATGTAATTTTTGAATTTCAAGGTGTTTTTCCCCGGCTCGGGCATCTTAATGGCAGTCTCATTTAATTTCTTGCAATCCTCGAGGTGTTTGTCGAGCTTTTGTTCGCTATAGAAATAATGAAGACATCGGTCACAAAAATATTTTTTTGATCCTGTATGTTTGCTCAGCTGCGTTGAAAGGAGTCTCGACATAGTTTTTATCCAAACAAAATGGAATTTTGTTGGAGCTCCACCATCCTCCTCACCCTCAACATAATATTTATCTTGCACCAAAAGAAGATTGACGTGTTTTTCTTGCTTATTCTTAGTCAGATATGCAGGAAGGGTTTTGAATAGCTTTTTACACTTTTCTAAGACGTATACGTTAATTGAGACGTTATTTTGTTTCTCAAAGTTAGGGATCTGCTTCATGGTCATTGGGAACTGAATACCTTTTAGTTTGAGTACACTGGAGTAGTGGGGGTATGATGAGAGTTTGTGCAGATCATATTGTGCCGGATACAAAGCAGAAACGACAGCCCAAGCGAAGCAAGCTTGATCGTCATTTTTAACATTGATACATGCATGCTTTTTCTTGATTTCTTCAGGCAACTCGATATAGGAAGATCCAAGCTGGGGTGTAAATTTGTTGATGTTGACTCCCAAGTTGACCACCTTCTTCAACGCCCAGCCTGAATCGCGTTCCTGGAACTCCTCAAGGTCTTTCATGATTGGAGCAATAACCTTGGAATCAAACCATTCATCCAGATTGGTGTCCTGGTAAATGGGAGAGTTGGCGGTCGTGAAATACTTGTATTCCTTCAGTACACTAGCACCCTTCAGCACCTCGAATTCGCCACAAAAAACCATGTTGACTTTCACTGATCCATCTTTCTTGAGAGCATTCTGAATTCTCCTTTTGAATATGGCTTTGGAATCAATCAGGAATGAGCCTGGATCCTTGTGTTTGAGGTTGGAAATAACGCCAGTTCTGATTCGACCATAGAATGCGGAGTCGGTATCATCCCAGTGCACACGTTCTCTCGCTCCTTCAGGTCGAGGAGAAATCCCTGCCCCCTTTTTCAGCATGGCTTTAAACTGGTTCCTCATACTCAGGATATTCCTCAAGTGGGCTTCTAGGTGTTGCTTCTCACCCACGGAAGTTGCATTCTTCAACGCTTTTCGGATCCTCCGCATCCCCTTCGCACACTCTTCAAGGCCCTCTTTGGCAATTTTTTCATTATAATTGGGGGTTATGAGCCCCAAGATGGTAGCAATATACCGCACAAGATCGGCAAACATCGACATACTGAAATTATAGAAGGTCAGATGTTGAACGTTAAACGTTTCAAAGTGAACTGATGAAATTTAATATAGCTCAGCATAATGTAAGCTTGGGTCGGACGGAAGACTGAACGCTTTATAAAAAGGTGGGGGTAAAGAAAATTTTTCAAACGACGACTGAAAGGTTTCAAAAGGCCCCCAGTTTGTAAAAATTTGTGTTTCAATTAGCAAAAGAATACATATAAAAGTGCTGCATTTATCATATATCGAGCTATTTGTAACATTTTTATGCTTTGATTCCCATAAGAACGCATGCAAAATGTTGTATATTGTTTGACACAAAAAATTTTCTACAATCTATGTTCCTATGATCCGTATAATAAAAAGGAGTGGGGGTAAATATTAATGGTTTATTTGATGAAACATTTTTTCAAACGACTCGAAAGGCACTCAGTTAAAAATTTGTGCTTCAGTTAACATAAAAATACATATAAAAGTGCTGTATTTATCATTTATCGAGGTATTTGTAACATTTTTATTCTTCATTTCCCATAAGAATGTATGTAAAATGTTGTATATCGTTCGACATATGAAATTTGCAAAAACTATATTTCAGACGCCTAATAAAAAGGAGTGGGGGTAATGAAAATCTGTTTAAAAATGATTTGGAAGTTTCATTCATTATTTAACGTTCACTCTGCGCAGTCGCATTAGCAAATATGTCTAATCCAATGTTCCACCAATTTCACTTAAACTTGATTAAATCATGTATTGAACAAGCATTTATAAAAAACAATTATTGTGGAGCATGTGTGCCGGCCACTTTAATTTTATATGAGTTAGCCGAGAAGTATGGAATTATAGTAAAGTTATGTGTCGGAACGAAGTTTTATTCGAATGGTGTTACAATTACACCGCATTTTTGGATTGAGCATAATCAAATAGTGTATGATCCTACTGATGTCATCACTAAATTTTATTTTCCTCATGAATACCCATTTACATTGAAGAAGGGTATGTTTATGCGTCATACTGCTGAAGATACCAAAATGATCAATATTTATCGTAATGTCAAACAAACCAAGTCCACAACAGAGTACTTTGATAGAGCTCCAAAAAGTTTATTGAAATTTCGGAAAAATGCCCATAATGTTATAGCTACAATACTTGACAACGAAAAAAATTAATATTGCGAGTTATTGAATACACAAAGCCAACTTAAAAAATGACATAAGGGTGCAAGACTAACCAAAAAAAGGAGAAGGGGTAAAGAAGTTTTAGTGGAGGAAGCCCCCTAACACGCAGTTCATTCCCGACATCTAAGATGGGAGCAGTAAGTAATTTTTGGTGCTCAAGCTGCTATGAAAATTAGACGGTTGAATATTGATAGTAATTTTATAGAACAGTGGTATTATGATGGAAAAATCAGCTGTTATATTATCTACATCAATAATAAACCAACAGCATTTGCGCTGCTCTCAACCATGGATTTTGACCCCCTGAGGAGACATTCAAAACCGAAAACCATCAATTATATTAATACATTACTGGAATACCAAAGAAAAGGATATGCAGCTAAACTCATCGCTCACATCAAGAATCATGAAGAATTTATAGCTTTTTGCAGCAATGAAGAATCTGAACGATTATTCGAAAAATGTGGTTGTAATTATTGTGGTGAAATAATATGTCCAATGTTCAGATATCCATAATAAAATTTGAAAAACATTTAAGCTTTTCACTAGCATATGTTTCCTTCATTTCAACCTTTTTCGAGTCTTTATATCAAATAACTAGGTGTTTCAGACGATTATTATGTTGCGATGGATTGCAAAAACATCTATTTTTTCAACCAGCGAAATATCACCCACCTTTAAATTCATAATTATGTCTCGTCGGCGATATCCTCCTTACGAACTACTTCTCTGAGACACTACATAAGACATATTTGAAATCGATCCGATTTGACCACTCCAAAAAATATGTCGGCTACTGAACAACATTGCCCTCAAATGATGAGCATGCGCAATGGTGGTATGCACCATGGTCGACAAAGCTTGCCATTAACATTTAAATTTTGGATTTGGTACAATTCTAACCAATATGTTGGAGTTTGGATCGTTAACGTTTCGTCAATGGTCCAAAGGTCACTTCATTTACATTTAAATTTTAGAGTTTGGGTCATACCATTGAACGGTATGGTCAAATCAACTCATTTAGTCCACCCTGGTAACAGGAGTGGTACAATCCGACCATTTTCATTTAAAATTGAATACATATTTCTAAAATAATCCAATATTTTCGGCAGCACCTTTGTCACCTTTGTCTGGTTCTGTCAAATGTCTCGTCGGTTAAGTGAATAATATAATGCCAATTTGGTTTTAGGAATAATTTCCACGTTTCAGTCCAGAATATTTATCTCATTAGCGATATCCTTCCCACGAACTCGAAAAACAATTAAAAAACTTATTTAGGTTTTCTTTTCTTATTTATTGAAGGTCTATACATTTTTTGAAATTATTCATAAAAAGATGTTAGTTTTGACAATAAGGTTTTCAAGTCATTTAAAATGTTATTGTTAGGACATTCAATGCCGAAGATGGACCAATTGAATGTTCCTACTTCAACGAGTATTCTCTGCATGAAATTCATTGTACTTGAAGTATGTATTTTCTTTGATATAAAATATACGAGTTTACTATAAAAAAATTACATGAGAAAAATTTGGCTGTCCCGAAAATAATCATTCCAACGTTATTTTCGGATATTGAATGCAAGTTCATTGGTGAAAGATTTTTCAAATATCGTCACCTTTCAATCAAAAATATAAAATACATGGGTTTACTATCAAAAAATTAAACGAGAAAAATTTGGCTATCTCCCAAAAATAATTGAAAAAATCATTCCAACGTTATTTTCGGATATTGAACTCAAGTTTATTGGTCAAAGATTCCCCAAATATCGTCACCTTTCAATAAAAAATATAAAATACATAGGTTTACTATCAAAAAATTAAATGAGAAAAATTTGGCTAAGTCCCAAAAATTATTGAAAAAATCATTCCAACGTTATTTTCGGATATTGAATGCAAGTTCATTGGTGAAAGATTTTTCAAATATCGTCATCTTTCAATAAAAAATATAAAATATACGGGTTTACTATCAAAAAATTAAACGAGAAAAATTTGGCTATCTCCCAAAAACAATTGAAAAAATCATTCCAACGTTATTTTCGGATATTGAGCTCAAGTTTATTGGTCAAAGATTCCTCAAATATTGTCACCTTTCAATAAAAAATATAAAATACATAGGTTTACTATCAAAAAATTAAATGAGAAAAATTTGGCTATCTCCCAAAAATAATTGAAAAAATCATTCCAACGTTATTTTCGGATATTGAATGCAAGTTCATCGGTCAAAGATTCCTCAAATATCGTCACCTTTCAATAAAAAATATAAAATACATAGGTTTACTATCAAAAAATTAAATGAGAAAAATTTGGCTATCTCCCAAAAATAATTGAAAAAGTCATTCCAACGTTATTTTCGGGTATTGAACTCAAGTTTATTGGTCAAAGATTCCTCAAATATCGTCACCTTTCACTCAAAAATATAAAATATACGGGTTTACTATCAAAAAATTAAACGAGAAAAATTTGGCTATCTCCCAAAAATAATTGAAAAAATCATTCCAACGTTATTTTCGGTGATGGAAAGCGAGTTCATCGGTAAAAGATTCCTAAAATATCGTTACCTTTCAATAAAAAATATAAAATACATAGGTTTAATATCAAAAAATTAAACGAGAAAAATTTGGCTGCCCCGAAAATAATTGAAAAAATCATTCTCGGGCGACTTTAAAATTCATACAGTCGTTATTTTCGGATATTGAACACAAGTTTATTGGTAAAAGATTTTTCAAATATCGTCACCTTTCAATCAAAAATATAAAATATATGGGTTTACTATCGAAAAATTAAATGAGAAAAATTTGGCTAAGTCCCAAAAATAATTGAAAAAATCAAAATTTGGCTATCTCCCAAAAATAATTGAAAAAATCATTCCAACGTTACTTTCGGTGATGGAAAGCGAGTTCATCGGTGAAAGATTCCTAAAATATCGTTACCTTTTAATCAAAAATATAAAATACATAGGTTTACTATCAAAAAATTAAACGAGAAAAATTTGGCTATCTCCCGAAAATAATTGAAAAAATCATTCCAACGTTATTTTCGGATATTGAATGCAAGTTCATTGGTGAAAGATTCCTTAAATATTGTCACCTTTCAATCAAAAATATAAAATATACGGGTTTACTATCGAACAATTAAACGAGAAAAATTTGGCTATCTCCCAAAAATAATTGAAAAAATCATTCCAACGTTATTTTCGGATATTGAATGCAAGTTCATTGGTGAAAGATTTTTCAAATATCGTCACCTTTCAATAAAAAATATAAAATATACGGGTTTACTATCAAAAAATTAAACGAGAAAAATTTGGCTATCTCCCAAAAATAATTGAAAAAATCATTCCAATGTTATTTTCGGATATTGAACTCAAGTTTATTGGTCAAAGATTCCCCAAATATCGTCACCTTTCAATCAAAACTATAAAATATACGGGTTTACTATCAAAAAATTAAACGAGAAAAATTTGGCTATCTCCCAAAAATAATTGAAAAAATCATTCCAACGTTATTTTCGGATATTGAGCTCAAGTTTATTGGTCAAAGATTCCTCAAATATCGTCACCTTTCAATAAAAAATATAAAATACATAGGTTTACTATCAAAAAATTGAATGAGAAAAATTTGGCTAAGTCCCAAAAATAATTGAAAAAATCATTCCAACGTTATTTTCGGATATTGAATGCAAGTTCATCGGTCAAAGATTCCTCAAATATCGTCACCTTTCAATCAAAAATATAAAATACATGGGTTTACTATCAAAAAATTAAACGAGAAAAATTTGGCTATCTCCCAAAAATAATTGAAAAAATCATTCCAACGTTATTTTCGGTAATGGAAAGCGAGTTCATCGGTAAAAGATTCCTAAAATATCGTCACCTTTCAATCAAAAATATAAAATACATAGGTTTACTATCAAAAAAATTAAACGAGAAAAATTTGGCTAAGTCCCAAAAATAATTGAAAAAATCATTCTCGGGCGACTTTAAAATTAGCACAATCGTTATTTTTTAATATTGAAAGCAAGTTCATTGGTAAAAAATGCTTTGAATGTCTTCGCTTTTCGAAAAAATATATAAGACACGAAAAGAAAAAAATGAAAATTCTTGGATTATTATGATTTGCATGAATGTGTGTGAGAATTTGTTTCAGTCATTTGAGATGAAAAGGAATATGGAACGTTTATCGAAATAATCATTAAGCAGCTAGACAAATACAGCTTTTTGATAACCACATAGGTAACAATTTCCCCTAACGAAAAACACTGTCTATACCTAACTTTCTTTTTGATAGGGACAACCTTTGTTTTCAAAAAGGGATAACAGACCGTAAAAGTTAATACACTCACCTCGTAAGGGTACCTATCGCGAGTTTTGTGTAGGAAAAAGTCGACCGTTGTTCGTCAATAGCTGAAGTAATTTTGAAAACTACAAAAACAACTTATTCTCGAAATAAAACAAACAAAATTACATTACTTATTCCAATTTCCATAATCAAATAAGAAACACCCTCATCACATAATAGAAATGTATGAAAAACTCACTCTGTATCTAGAGATCCGTGCACAAACACGAAACGAAAAATAAATGATGCGCAAATCACTGCTTCACTTTTCTTCCCTGGCTGACGACTAACTAACGTTCGCCGCGTCTCCCAATTTGATTTTTTATAATAACAACTGTGATAAAGAAAACCTTCGACAATGTTCAAGAATATTCCGATAACAACAACCGTTACTCTTGCGGTTTTGATAATGAAGCATATTTCCAGCAAACATGTTTACTAGGTTTTTCAATAACAGATAACGTCGACTGGCGCAGTTCAATGCCAAACTGCAGATAAGCCGATTAACGTTATGGTTGTTTGTTAATTTCATATATTTACCAATGAAAGGAATCAAACTTACAAAGATTTTTATTTGAACCATAAAGTATATGGTATTTCTGAGTTTTATTTTTCAATTTAGAGTCTAACAAAATTGGGTCGACTTCATATCACTTTTTATTTGAATAAATCTGAAATGAGATGTGGTGTTGCTCAAAATGCGCATTGTCGTGAATATTAAAATATATCAGATAATTTTACAAACCTGGGACGGATATTCGAACAACTACTCTTTGGCTATTACTGTGACTTATGTTGAAACGACTTTTCCTTTGACTATAACTGTGACGGATATTGTATTTTTTTAAATCTTGCACACGTATACAAAACTCCTCAAACTTCTGTCTGTACTCTTCAGATGCCATTCCATCGCTGATTATTTCAACTGCCCAATGGCAGTAACATACTTCCCCAAAATAATGTTGTCTAACTCCGCCTGATGATGATGGATAGTGAAAACGAAACAAAGACACATATATTGAGTGGCATTCTGAACGAAAAATGACAAACTTTTACGAATCAGCTTCTAAGATTTAAGCAATAAGTACATAACACAGTAATATGTGTGGTTTACGGCCCTTATGGCAGTTGACGTACGCAAATTCTATTATTTTCTTGATCTCCCATGAAAGTTGTCTTCTTAGAGTACCCGCACGTTTCTGTAACTTTACTAATAACGAAGATAGCCTCCTATGCCCTTTTGACCTCGGAAAATGCTTAAAAATGTTTCTTGACATCCAAACGAATCTATTGATGCCAAAATCATCCGAATCGGACGACCGGAAGTGCAATTTCCGGGTTGTACCGGAAGTAGCAATTTTATTGCAGATTTGGACTCTCCTCGATGTTGGTAATCCGAATTTACTATTACTTTTCTTCTATCTTAATTTTTTGAAACCGGAAGTGCTTATTTTTTGATGATTCGTACAGATCCAAAATATCATTAATGTATATATTCAACGACAGATGGCTCCGATGTATTCCTTGAAAACGAATTGGTATCACACTTTAAAAATGACGGACCCCATCACGAAAACATTGTGAATCCTCCATACCCCCAATGGCACGTGTTTTCTTTGACAAATGACAGCGGCGGCCATATTTTTTTTGTTTACATCATTTATTGGTACACCCTGTATAGCTTTTGACAAAAAGACGCCGTGTTTTTTTTTCTGTCAAATGATAAATGTTTTTCTCCTAATTGACTGTTTTGAAACACCCTGTATACCATTTACCGAGCAGCCGCCATGTTTTTTCCTCTTGAATAACATGATGGTACACCCTGTATTCCATTTGATAACCGACCGCCATGTTTTTTCTTTTACTAATCTTTTTTCAAATGACAGTTGACAGATAAATGTAAACACACTCTCATCGAGAAAATGTCTGATGTAATCCATTCTCTGTATGGGCAAGTAGTTGTTTCAAATGTGTGTATCGTCCCATGATGTGTGTTGACCAATCAGGCGCCTCCATCTTTTTTTCTCTCATACTTGTTTTTTCTATAATTCTATTTTCTCAAACATCATTATTATTATTCTAATTATTTCATCTATAATTGTTCTCCGCGCTGGGTACTGGCAAACTCGTTATCTCCACGGCGCGGCGGATCAGCTCGACTACGTCACACACTGACGGCAGAGCAGCGAGCGCGTGACCTTGAAAGGAACCAAAAACTCCAGAATGAACCTTAGCGTTTTCCCGTGTTAATTCCCATAAGCTTACTTTTTGAATCTCCATAGCACATTTACTGTTGACCGATGACAATTATAATTGACTTAAATCAGTGTTTCTAATATTTAAAAACAGAACATATCACCAACGTGACAGAGAAAAAAACCTCATCGATAGCCTGTGGAAAATAGTGAATTACCAAGATCAAACGTTTTTATTTACTGTCAGTTACAGCAGACAAATTTCATAAAAAGTTACAGCAGATTTATTTTCTCGGAAGGAATGACTACGTTACGAGGGTCAAGTGTCCCTTCTAGATGTTTGAAGGCATATTTATTCAATGCTCAACCATACCATATTCGTGAGGAGAATTCTTTTTTCTTTTCCTTTCTTCCCTCTTTTTCTGTTTGAGAATGACCACGATTGTCCGGGAGCGGAGATCGTTATGTTTCATTTCATCACAAGACCTCTGTTTGTGTTTTATCTCCTGATTCGTTTTTCGACCCCAAAAATATTTATCTAACGGTAATCTATTTTCGTGGGTTTGCAGTGAAGCAATTTTCAATAATGGCTTCAGATCGAGAACAACAACAGAATATTAGGGCAATCAATAGAGGATTTTTCCGTAACTAAAATACCAGTAGAAAACCGACTGTATCATCACATGAAATGCAGTCCGTTGTTAAGGTAAAATGGGTGATTACCGGCTCATGCAAAATCGTAAGGTAATGTCGGCCTAAATAGCTACATCAATTTTGCGCATGATTTATTTACATTTAGGCAAAAGATTATGAGAACGGAACCCATTCTCTGATAGGGTCTTCTTTCGCGAATCAGATAAATGTTTTAAAAGTGGGGATGCAGACACGCGCCGCAACAATTGCCAGTATCAAATGTGAAGTGAACACAACAACGTCACTTTCGTTGAAATTTGCTGTTTTTCTGGTAAGTAATTTGAATTCACCTGTTAAGTAATTTTGACCAATAACTCCTAGAAATAAGGCTGTTTGGATATGTTTTTTTTATTTTGGTTCATTAACAAAGGTCTATTAAATATGTTTTTCAAACTTTTAAAATAAAATTTTGTAGAAAAAATGGTGAAAATTGCATAAATAAAATAGGCCGGTATTAGACTAATATTTTTTAACTCGATCTAATTGCGGCTTATTGAGCCGGAATTGCAAAAAAACGTAATAATTTTCAATCAACTTTTATTCATATTTATAGCAAAAAACAAAAAACTTTTTTCCGAATTCTTGTGATATATACTCTGAAAAATATGTAGAACTATTTCCGGCCCACCAATTTCTCGACAGAAATAGCAAAAATACGACTTTTGTTAATCAATTTCAAAGTGAGAAAAAAAAATTTAAGGTAACCATTTTTTCAATAAAAGTGGTAGAATGAAAAATGTTTAAATATGATTCTGATTCAGGTTGGTTTATAATGGTTTATAACGGAACTTACTTTTTTCTCTTTTTATAGCAGACTTGTTAGAAAAAATGGTGTAAATAGCAAAACCAAAATAGACCGGTATTAGACTAATATTTTTCACCTCGATCTATTTGCGGCTTATTTAGCCGGAATTGCAAAAAAATCGACCCATAAACTGAATTGATCTAAAATTTGTGTTTCTTATTTTTATCATAAGAGCCTGTTTTACAAAATATGTCTATTCTGCACAATATGTGTACATCAAATCCATTTATTAAACATTAGAGTACAAGTCAATTTGCAAAAATATAATGTATATTTATCTGTAAGTACCTTTTTCCTACAGAAAGATGTTACCTATGAAGAGAGCCCTTGCACCGGAACGACCGAAAATAAAAAAGAAATACACCAAAGAAAACTTAGAACAAGCCCTGGAAGAGGTCACAAAAGGTATGTCAGCCTACAAAGCCTCAAAGATATACGGTATACCGAAAAGTACCTTAAAAGACAAAAAAAAACAAAAATATCTGAATGATACTTGTGGCGCACAGCCAGTACTCACTCTAGCAGAAGAAAATCTGATCGTAGCTTGGATACACTATTTGGGAGACGCGGGGTATCCAGTAACCAAAGAACAGTTACTAGACACAGCGGCTACACTGGTAAAGAATTTGAAACGGCAAAATCCTTTTAAAAATGGTATTCCGGGATACCTACCAGTGGTATACAAATTTTTTAAAACGAAATCCAAATATTTGTCGTCGAACATCTCAAAATTTGACAAAATCTCGTTCTGCCGTGACGGAAAAACAAATTAGAGACTGGTTTGAGAAAGTTCAGAAATATTTCCAAGAAAACCAAATAATGGACGTTTTACAAGATGGCAGCCGTATATTCAGATCCCGTTCAATTTATTAGTGCTAAAAATCAAAATGTTAACGCGGAACCAATAAATGAAAACGAAATAGAAATAAACGATCAAGAGAACGTTGACTCAGAAGTTCGTGGTAAAATAAAAGTTGTTGAACAGGGTTCAGAGAGATCACCTCTAAACTGTTTACAAAATGTAATCGAGCTACTTGATTGCCCAAAATCCCCTCCAGTTTCAGCAAATCTAGAAAATTGGAAGGATAACAGTAATAAAGAGCAATTAGAAAATATTGTAACAAGATCACATGATTGCTTAAAAACTCCTCCAAATTCAGCAAAAATAGAAAACAGAAAGCATGATAGCATCAAAGAAAAAATTGAAAATGTAATCGAGCTACTTGATTGCCCAAAATCCCCTCCAGTTTCAGCAAATCTAGAAAATTGGAAGGATAACAGTAATAAAGAGCAATTAGAAAATATTGTAACAAGATCACATGATTGCTCAAAAACTCCTCCAAATTCAGCAAAACTAGAAAACAGAAAGCATGATAGCATCAAAGAAAAAATTGAAAATGTAATCGAGCTACTTGATTGCCCAAAATCCCCTCCAGTTTCAGCAAATCTAGAAAATTGGAAGGATAACAGTAATAAAGAGCAATTAGAAAATATTGTAACAAGATCACTTGATTGCTTAAAAACTCCTCCAGATAGCAATAAAGAGAATACATCTGATTATGAAATAATGCCTCCAAAACACCGTTTAAAAATGCTTTCTATTTCCAAAAGAAGCCAAATTCGAGCAAAAAGCGAGTAACAAAAAATTAACTCCGGTCGTCGCAATCTCAGACGAGTTCATTGAATACCAAAGAAGAATAGACTTAGAAAAAGAAACTAAAGAACAGAAAAAGAGAGACAATCTGGAAAAGAGAAAAAGAAAAGCTGATGAAAAAGATGAGAAGAAAAAAACAAGCAGATCAAGAATATTTCGATGGTTAATGAAGTGAATGGAGATGGAACATTTTCAAGAAAAGGAATGGAAATAACCGACAGCAAAATACCTAAAACAATAAAAAATACAACAACTAGTTTCACAAAAGGGGACTATGTTATCCTCAAATACGAGCACAAATATTTTCCGGGTTTAATAAATAGAAGACACCAAATCAAAATCATACTATATAAAAGCCATGGAACAAACAGGAAGTCATTGGAAATGGCCCCATCATGAAGATGTTATATGGTATGATTTTGATGAAGTGATCTCCAAAATAGAGGCGCCTCGCCCTATCAACAAGAGGGGATTTTATGAAGTTCCAGAAATCAAAGAAATGGAAATTAATGTCTGATAAAATATTTTTATTTTTATATTTCATTATTCGTTTTTGAAAATAAACTATTCAGTAAAGTACTTTCTGCAATTTTTATTTATTTTTCGTGATAAAACATAAAATTTTGTAATAAGCCGGTATCAGATCGAGCTTAGGTCGGCGTTAGATTAAGAGATTTTTTGATAGGCCGGTAATAGAAAAAAGGGACATTTAATGAAAAATATAATTTTTTATTTTATTGAAAAAGTAATACGTTATTTTTTTTGTTTAATATTACAGAAAACTCCCCCCTTTGCCCTATAAAAAAATAAATTTATGCAGAATACAAACTCTTCACACTAATCCAAGCACCTAAATCTAAAATTTACTTAAGTGGGTCGGTAATACCACAATTTACCTTATATCCTGTAACTTTTAAATAAAAAACGTGTTTATTTTGAGTGATTTGCTTACAGAATGAAAACTAGAACAGCAATCCGGTTATTCAGAATAATGGCAGAGAATTGAAATACGAACAAAACGACATGTTTCACGATCCAATCAGATCATTAGTCACGGGGGAAAACTGTAAAAAACGGAAAATTTTGAGATTTTTTTTTGAAAGGACTCCGCACCATTCTTATGTGTTTCTGGGTCTCGGTGGAATTGGCTGAAACTGTAGTATGTTATTCTCTTCATTATCCTGATCGAAAGTTCTAATGGGCCCAAATCGATCCTATGACTAGTTTTCGGGGAACAGCCCCTCTAAGATATGATTTCACACCTCATGTACGACAAAACATTACTTTGTGTATCTGTGCCTCAGAATGGATTTTCCATTTTAAATTGTATAGTTTATCCAATCTCAATTGAATACGGCTTCATTCAGTTCAATATATAGGGTTAGTTCAGAATAGCACATGGTGTAATAACGAATGAAGGAGAAAAACGGAAAATCAAATAAATATCATTCCCAATATAAAGAAAACAGTAGACCAGATTGAGTATATTTTACGTGTAATTGTTCGAAGCAATCAGTAAAATATTTTTATTGCTGTCCGGAAGCCTGGTGATATTAATGAGAAGAAGACTAGTAGCGTACTTAATGAACGATCAAACAGAACTCAATATTTTCTCTCTACTTGATTTGTTTTGCCGTTAGACTCGGTATAAATGTAATTAATTATTGACAAACACTATTTGTTATCATAGAGTTATCCGAAATCAGGTTTAAATCTGTTCCCAAATTAATTAACATTTTGGGAATATAAAAGAAGGACATTGTAATATTATAACTCAGTATACTTCTGCTTGAAGAATCCATTGTATTTGCAAAACATATGTCGCGGTATTTCAAACTGAAAGTGTGAAAATCAACATTAAAGTTTTAGTATAAACGTTTTTGTATTCAGTGTTCCAACATGGCATTTTGGCGACCATTCGAAGAACGTGAGGAACAAGACTCACATCCTAATGATCAATTCGAAGAACGTGAAGAACAAGACTCACAACCGGATGAACAATGGGAATTTAAAAACAAAGATCTTCATGTTCAGACCCAAAGACTTGTATTAAATATACAGGGTGTTTTAAAATTCAGTATCAAGATTTCAGGGGCGTATTTTTCAGGTCATATTAAGACTTTTTATCCCATAAACATGTGTCCGCAACCGCTTCATTTCTGAGATACAGGGTGTTGAAGTTTCAAGATTTTTTTAGTTTTTTCTTCATGGCTCTTTCAGTTTTTGAGATTTCAAAATCAAATTTAAACTAAAGATTAATTTTTAGTGTTTACATCATCCAGTATGCCGGGTGATTGTAACAATCTACAGGGAGGTATTTTTTCAGGGGTCAAGCCCTTTTTCGCCCCATAAAATTTTTGTAGTGCGCTGCTGGTGGATTCTAACATATGAAATACATTCCTTATTTTGTTCATGAATTTTTTTGTAACCTGTAATATTTACGCATCTACAACCGTTATCGAGAAAAAAATTCATTCAACATAGGCACATAATATTACCTATGAGAAAATTTACATTCAATAGTATTCTCAAATGTATAAGCTATCCAAATATCCAATAATTTACATTTCTAACAAAAGGAATAAAAATTGCGAAAAAAAAAATAAAAAGAAAATTAGCGAGTCCAGAGTTCGAACTCACGCCGGGAACGCTAAATCAGTTTCGTACGAAGAATATCTGCCATTACACCACCGCAGTACATCATATTGCTATGAATTTCTTGTGTTCACTTTCCATCATACAATAATGGGTTTGTTTTCAACAAAAGCTAGGGAGATCGAGCGTTTTTTGAATATTCTCGCTCTGGAGCGTAAAAGCTGTCACAAAATGACATTCCTCGGAAAACGTCAACTTTGCATTGAGATCTGAAAGCGTCAAAGGCTACTTTGGTGAGTGGTAGCAGAAAAAAACATTTTTGTAATTCGCTAGATTTAATTACATTTTTTCAACGGAACAATGAAAAAGCGAATTAGTGGGATTTGACTGCTATTTTCATTTTGACGTTTAGGTTTGTTTTGAAGCATTTGACATTATTTGAAAGTTGGTGGATGTCTCATCGTGTATTTGTTTAACTTTAAAATGGAAAATAGACCATATTCATTTGAACATCTGGCTGACATCCATTTTGTTTATGGTCTGGCTAATGGCAACGGACTTGAAGCTTAGAGGTTGTGCGCGCTGAGATTTCCTAATCGCCGTCTTCCCAACTATAGAACTTTTATAAATTCCCATCAGCACCTTCGGGAATATGGCAGATTTCAGATTCCAAGGCACGATGCTGGCAGACCGCGACAAGCACGCAACCCAGTAAGAGATGAAGAGATTTTAAATGTTATCGACGAAAATCCTGGTATAGTACTCGACAAATAGCACGGGATTTAGATGTTTCCCATTCAACTGTCTGGAGGGTTTTACACGAAAACTTGCTATACCCATATCATATCCAGCGCGTCCAAGGTTTGCTTCCTCGAGATTTTCCACGGCGCTTGCAGTTTTCCCGATGGATACTGCGCAACTGTACTAGGGATCCTGAATTTTTATCTCGTATCCTTTTTACCGACGAAGCTCACTTTACACGCGACGGAGTAGTGAATTACCACAACGTTCATATTTGGGTGCTAGAAAATCCACACATGATCAGACAATCTCGACACCAGTTGCAGTTCAGCGTAAACATATGAGCAGGAATAGTAGGAGATACTTTAATTGGTCCTTTTATTTTACCGCGAATTTTAAATGGTGCCACATATTTAAACTTCCTACAGAACGACTTGCCTGCATTATTGGAGGACGTGCCTTTACAAGTTCGTCAACAAATGTGGTTTATGCACGATGCCCCCCCCCCCTCATTTTCGAGTCATTGCGATTATCTTGATACAGCGTTTCAAAATCGGTGGATTGGCAGAGCAGGTCCAATTGCTTGGCCCCCACGGTCCCATGATTGCAACCCGCTGGATTTCTTTTTATGGGGAACATGTAAAGGGTCTAGTTTAAGGTTCAGAACCAGTGCCTTCAATCGAAGTTCTTACTGAACGCGTACGGCAGTCTGTGATAAGAAGAGTGGAAGGTTGTATCGCAGAAGGAGGGCGGCATTTCCAGCACCTTTTATAAAAAGTCAAGGTTCTTATTTTTTAGGTAATCTTTAAGGAAGCTTGTAATTTAGATCACAAACCAAATACCTACCTTTTGTTAAAATTTTTAATTAAATGTAGCGAATTACAAAAATGGTTTTAATTTTTTTCTCAATAACGGTTGCAGACGCGTAAAAATTACAAGAAACAAAAAAATTCACGAACAAAGTAAAGAATGTATATCATATGTTAGAATCCACCAGCAGCGTACTACAAAAAAGTTTATGGGGCGAAAAGTGGCTTGACCCCTGAATAAATATCTTCCTGTAGATTGTTACAATCACCCGGCATACTGGATGATGTATTCCCTGAAAATTCATCTTTAATTTAAATTTGATCTTGATATCTCAAAAACTGAAAGAGCTATGAAGAAAAAACTAAAAAAATCTTGAAACTTTAACACCCTGTATCTCAGAAAATAAGCGGTTGCGGACACATGTTTATGGAAAAAAAAGTCTTATTACGACCTGAAAAATACGTCCCTGAAATCTTGATACTCAATTTTGAAACACCCTGTATATAAAAATCTTAAAGAGGAAATGAACGACAAATGTGACAACGAAACTTTCGAAAGGATATCTCATCTCACCAGTTTGGGGCATTCAACTATTTACAGAGTGGTTAAACAAGGGGATGTTGTAGATTATCTTAAAAGAAAACGAGATCAAAAATTAAACAATGTTGATGAGGCCACAAAAGATTTTATTCGAAGGCAAGTTTATGATTTCTATAAACGAAACGAAGTACCCACCTTGGAATCAATCAAAAACAAATTATCTGATTATCCTGAGTATACATATAAGTCGCAGGAAACACTACGCCAAATTATTTTAGACTGGTTTCAAACACAAAAAAAACTAAATCAGCGAATGGCAATAATGGAATCACCCCGGCTCGTTCTGCAAAGGCAAGATTACTTGAGAAAAATAAAAGAACACCGGGAATCGAAGAGACATATAGTATATCTTGACGGGACTTCGTTCGATAGTCATGATGTGATTCGGTATGGATGGGTAGATAACTCCCTCAACTGTTGTCTCCAAGCACCATGTTCCAGAGGAAAACGTATAATTATTGTACACGCGGGTAGTGAAAATGGTGTTGTACCTAACACGTTGCTGTTGTCAGCAAAACAAATAAAAAAATGTTCAGCAGATTATCATGAGGATATGACTGCATCTTCATTCGAAAAATGGTTCAGTGAACAATTATTTCCAAATATACCACCAACTTCTGTTATTGAAATGGATAATGCGTCATATCACTCGCGTCAAAAGATAAAAATAATGACGAAAGCAACAAAACAAGGAGACATTTTGGAATTTATGGCTTATATAAAATTGAATATTGTCCAAATAGCCACGAATGAGGGATTACTACGTATAATTGAAAATTTTGAAAAAGAATATATTATTAATGAACTTTGTAAACACTATCTGACGTCTGTCTTCCCCACCATCTCCGGACTCCAATACACGTTTCAGGACCCCATTGTCCAGGGTAAGAGAATTTAATTGGGCCCAGTAGGATATAACTGCTGGGGAATATCTTGCGATTTCCTGCCATGTCGGTCTTTGATCACTCTTTTTCCAACCGACGACTAAACCAAGATCTGGATCGATTTCTTGATCTTTATGGACCTCGTTGTCATTTCAGTTGTTGTCAACTGCCGTGGTTCTACAAATCGCTGCTTCCTTCTCTTCTGCTCGTAGGCAGTGTGAGCAGTCGTCTGGGCATGGTCTCCTTGACAGGGCATCTGCGTTCTTGTGGCCACTTCCTGCTCGATGTTCGATCTCGAAGTCGAATTCTTGGAGTCTTTCGATCCAACGTGCTACTTGGCCCTCGTGATTTTTGAACTGTAGAAGCCATTTAAGGGCTGCGTGGTCGGTCCTTAACAGGAATCTTCTCCCGTACACATATTTGTAAAACTGTTCTACTCCCTTGACAACAGCCAACAGTTCTCGTCTGGTGACGCAGTAGTTACGCTCCGGTTTACTGAGAGTTTTACTGAAATATCCGATGACCTTCTCTTGCCCATCCTGGATCTGGGACAAGACAACTCCAAGTCCCACGTTGCTGGCGTCCGTGTCCAAAATGAATTTTCCACTCCGAAGGGGATAACTCAGAATCGGTGTGTTGATCAATGCCCCCTTCAGCTTCCTGAACGAGTCTTGGCATTCTTCGGACCACTGAAACTTTGTCCTTCCGTGAGCATGGTCAGTGGTTTAGCGAAGTTGGCGAACCCCAGCACATATCGGCGATAGTATGTGCATAAACCAACGAAACTACGTAGTTGGTGTATGTCTATCGGAATAGGCCACTCCTTCACTGCTCTGATCTTCTCGTCATCCACTGCTACTCCGTGCCCAGAGACAACATGGCCAAGGTAACGTACTTCTTTTTGGAACAAGTGGCATTTCTTGGGGCTCAGCTAATCCAGAATTTTTCAGTCACAGGAATACCTCCTCCAGGTTTTTAACGTGGTCTTCGAAGGATTTGCCAACTACAATAATGTCATCGAGATATACCAGACACGTCCTCCATGAAAGCCCTTTCAGAACCGTCTCCATTAATCTCTCGAATGTGGCAGGAGCATTACAAAGCCCGAATGGCATAACGGTGAAATGCCACAGTCCTGAGCCGATGGTGGAGGCTGTCTTTTCTCTATATTCTGGAGCCAGTTCTACCTGCCAGTATCCACTCTTCAGATCAAGGGTCGAGAAAATCGTGGAGCCGGCCAACGTGTCTAGGGTGTCGTCTATTCTCGGAAGAGGGTAACTGTCTTTCTTCGTCACGTTGTTCAGTTGACGATAGTCTACGCAAAAACATGTTGATCCATCTTTCTTCTTCACCAGCACAACCGGAGAGGAGCATGGACTGTCGGATGGTTCAATAACTGCATCTTCTCCCATATCACTAACTATTTTGTCAGCCTCTTCCTTCTTGGCAAGAGGAAGTCTTCTAGCTGATTGTCGGATTGGTCGAGCATCCCCAGTATCAATTTTATGTTGAACTACATTCGTTCGACCCCCTTTTCCTTGTCCGGTATCGTATATGTCTTGGTACTTCTTGACTAATTCTCTCAATCTGGGCTGTTGGGCTGGTTTAATGCCCTTGGAAGAGAGGGTAACCAATTTTTCCAGTTTCGCTGTTAGGTTGTTGTCTTGACTTACAGTACCGTGTACACTTCTGATCACAGAGGAAATTGACGAGCAGTGCCCCATTCTTCAAAGTCACTGGGTAATAATTGACATTCATTACCCTTACTGGCACAATTTTATCAGCACGCAGCAAAGTCTTGCCTAGTGCAATCCCTCGTCAAATTTTCTCATCATGAAGCTTGGGCTCGAACATAACCACGATTCCATTGCTCGCACCTCCGTCCAAGCGAGCCTCAAGCATGGTCTCAGCCCTCTCGGTTACACTTACATCTTCAGTCAGCAGAACACGAATCGCATCTTCACTTCTTTCATGTAGCACCAGTTCACACGTAGGACGCCATCTTTGAAGTTCAATTCGAACCCTCTGGAATTCATGATGTCCATTCCAATGATTGCATCGTCCTCAATGTCCGCTATCAATGCCCGATGTTTCACTTTTGTGCTGCCTAAAATCAGTTCAATCGGTAGCTCATCATGTACAGTGGCCGGCTCCCCTGTTGCTGAGCGTAGCTTCCAGGATGATGGTTCTATTCTCTCTGATGTTTTAGTGAAAGCAGGCCCAAGGATTGTCCTAGTCGCACCTGTATCCAGCAGCATTGCACAAGGCTTGTTGTTGATGAAACCGTCTATGAAGGCTCCTTTGTTCTGTCGTTGGAGGACAGTGACATATGCGTTGTTCACCGGGGCTTTCTGAGTATAGGCCGACGATTGCCTCTTCTCAACAACCTTCGTTGGTCTCGACCTCTTGAGGGTTGGACATTGACTATGCACGTGTCCAAGTTTCCTACAGTTCCGGCATCTCACTAGTCTTCTCTCAGGCAACATCTCCTTCACGACCTTTCTTATGGCAGCTTCCAGGTTAGTAGGCTCCTGTGGGTCTTCTTCAATAACTCGGACTTTACTCTGGCTTCTGCAGGATTGCTTCGCTGCCTCAAATTCCAAAGCGCGTGCCAGTGCATCCACGAGATGTGTTGGACGGGCTAGTGTCAATGCTTGTCTGGTTTCCTGGTCACGAAGTCCATCTAAGAATGCCTGAACTGCTAGTCGCTCCATTACCTTTTCCGGTATAGCTGGGTATGCAAGGCGAACCAAGCGTGCAATGTCTGCTTCAAACTCCTGTAGGGACTCGCTTGATTTCTGGCAGCGGTTTTTTAGCTGTGAGTGGTATACATGTTCTAGATGGGTCTGTCCATACCGTAATTCGGGATGTTTAATCAGCTGCTCGTAGTCCTCTTGTTCTTGTGCCGTGAGGGTTTGTAAAATATTCGTTGCTTCTCCACGCAAGGCCAGTGTTAATGCCACAGCTCTTTCTCCTGCATTCCATCCATTTGCTTTTGCTGCAGCTTCAAATTGTCGGCGGTAGTTTGCCCATAGTGTTTTTCCATCAGACTGAGGTGGTTTCATAGAGAGTTTTCCTGTTTCCGTACTGATCTTCACATCTTTCAGACCCTTTTGAACATCATCCAAGTTCAAACTCAGTTCCATCGCTGGCTACGTAAGAGTTCAGGTCCGACATCGCCCGCAGCTTCGCCACACATTGAAGAAAACCAATTTAATGCACTTATTGTGTACATGGAAACTGGGGTAATATTTTTGTGATTATTGGTGGATGAGTTAAAAAAATGATATCATCTGTGAAATATTTCGTCGTGGTTGACAGAAGATGAATTGTTTCAGTACTTTTTTGAACGACTGTGAATTATTGATTTTTTGTATGTGTTGTGGAACAGTATTGTATAATTTTGGTGCTAAATATTGATAACTTCGCTGTCCTATGGGTTTGTGAAACTACATGATGATATTTTTTCCTTGTAGGATAAGAATGACTAGGCAGGTTGAAACGTTTGTTTTTGTGATATATCAAATTTATGCTGTAATAAAATAGTTGACGCATGTCAGATACTTGGGCTTCGTGGAATAGTGCGTCTGTGGGACATCCGAACTCTTTGGACATACTAATTTTAAGAAACCTCTTTTGCAGATTTTCCAGGGGACGAAGGTGTGTTTTTCAGCGCACCCCGACCATATCTCAGGTGACTTTCCACCAAAGCATGGTACAAGACTTTTAGTTGGTAAAAAGGTAGAATATTTTTCAAGTACCTAAATTCGTGTATAATAAATCTTAGTTTGTTGCATATATAATTTATATGTGCATCCCATTTGAGGTTTGTATCCATTTTAACGCCTAGATATTAAACTTTTTTCTCTGGCAGAATAGTGATGTTGTCCAATGGTGTTTATCGTTAGACTATCGAAGGGTGGAGTGTTTGATTTATTACAACTGAATGGCATATAATATTTTTTTTTTAATTAACAGTTGATAATTTGTGTTCTAGCCAGTCTTTTAACAAAGGAAAATCTGATTTTACAATGTCCTCACTGAAAAAACAGTTTATTCATAGTTAACGAAATTAATTAACATCTAATAAATCATTTATTCGAATATTGCGGAATAAACGTTTATTTATTAGAAACAAACAATGCATTTAAATAATTTAAATATTCCTCATTAATAGTTAATTCAAATCAATTTTCAATAAACTATTGATTTATCAACTGTAAATAAAACATTATTTATAATAAATAAAGAACATTTATTAATAACCAATATTTTATTACCATTCAATAAGCACATATTCATTATTATTATGTTTTATTTATTAAAAATAAACGATTGTACATATCAAACAATAAACAAAATTCAATATGGAAGAAATTGGAACTTTTCCAGCTCCTGAACCCGGTCCATGCTTATGACGCGAGACCGCCTTGATGAACTGCGTTATTAAGTAGGTATTTGTGATTTTTCCAACAGATGTCTTATTGTAGATTAGATGCACAAACCACGCATATAATTATTATAAGTGTTATAGTCTTCTAGTCTTTTTAGTTACACTTCGAACACATTAAAATAACACGCGACCTAACCTACACAACATTCACAAATAGCACCACACACACCACACGACTTGAAGACAAACAACGAGAGAGACTCAGACGTACGACGTGACACGTGGCCCATTATAGCTAAGCCACCACGGCACCTATCGCGGAAATTTGATAATAATGGCAGCGCAGTATTTTCAATGAATATTAATCTATTATCTATTACTAAGACTTATTCACTTTGAATAAACTCATAATTATTAATGAATACAATTTTAGTAATATCACCCAACAAATGATTTCATTAGGAATAAATTTATATTGTTAGTTATAAACATATCGACCTAAAACAAACTATCAATTTTTTATTAATATATCATGTTATCGCATTTACTAATATTAAATAAAATCACCTTGTATGAAATAAAATATTCTTTTCTTTATTCATTGTAAATAAAAGGCACCCAAACAAATATTTAGTAACTAAAAGCCCTATTTTTTTTTTCAGGGCTGCAACTCTTGCCAAGTATTTGCTTTATAAAAGATGGCAGTATCGTCAGCAAATCCCAATATCTCTCCCCGACTCTTCAACGGAAACATGCCATTAACATAGACACTAAATAGTATAAAGGGCCTGAGTAGGGTTATTCTGGACTTTCATTGTCTAAAAAAGTGTACACTTGATAGCGACTGTAGATTTTAACAGTTGAAACGTCGTGATTAAGAATTGCAGAGAATTGAATTTTTCTTTGTTCTTTTTTAGACAATGAAAGTCTAGAATAACCTTACTCAAAGTGAAACATTGTCAACCACTTTCAAACAAACAGGATAGGGCCTCCTCTTGTCGCTCTTTATATTGTCTACTCTCACAGATTGGAATCTATTGTTCAGATAATTTCCAAATGATTTGAGACATTTGCTTCTGATTCCTATATCTTCCAGTGTCTGTAGGAGTAGGTCATGACTTACTGAATCGAACGCTTTCGACAAATCAATAAAAATACATAAGTTTGGCAAATTTTCTTCCAGAGCAGTGGATATCCTTGTGGTGAGTGACAATATTGCATCTTGTGTGGAGAGATTTTTTCTAAAACCATACTGTTGGTTAGATATCTGATTATACTTTGTTAAGTACGCAGCTGACCTTTTCTTCTTCAAAATTTTTTGTAAGGTGCGTTATTAATGAAATTGGTCTGAAATTTGTGATCAAAGTCTCATCGCCTTTTTTAAATAAAGGTATTACATCAGTTTCCTTGAACGCTTTAGGCCAAATTCCTTTTTCCATACAATTGTTGATAATGTAGGTGAGAGGTTCTTTGATATAATGGCAGATTGACTTGATGGTTTCAGCTCGGATTTCATCTATACCAGCTGACTTTTTATTTTTAAGTCTCTAATGATGTTTTCAATTTCATTGCTGTTAGTTGGGAGAAGAACAAATGAATTATTGGGAATATTTCTATGTGGTCTATAATTTGGGTATTTTTGTACTCTTTCAGTCATTTTTTCCCTATTTCAGTGTAGACTTTGTTGAAATTATATGCAATTTGTTTCTTGTCCTTTGTCAATTCCCCAAATTCGTTTTTAATTGAATGATGGCGAAGCTGCGGGCGATGCCGGACCTGAACTCTTGCGTGGCCGGCGCCCGGCCGCGGGTGACTGTCGATGCGCTTGCACCGAGAAGAATCTGGACGATTCGAGGCTTCTCAAGAAATTTCATGAGCATTCGGAGAAGTGAGTGGTGGCTATAAAAAGAACTACGCAGCAGATAGACGGACAGTCAGAGCGAAGTGAAAGTCGAAATTAATAGTTCCGTGATTATACATTAGAGTATTGTGTTATTGAAACATTGTATTTCGTTAAATGAATTATTTTAGAGTGAATTAGAGTTTAAATATATTACAGAATCTATAGTTTAAATATATTACAGAATCTATACTCCCTTTTTTATTTATGGTTTTACTAATTTCCCGTACAATATTCAAAAGTGTTTTTGTATTGGTGATATTACTATTCATTTGGCGTTGGTAATTATCAAATTTAGCTTTTTTATAAATCTTGTTAATTTATTTCTATAATTATTATAATACATCTTCAACTGATAATTATTGGGATCTTTTCGCGTATTTCTAAATAAATTTTTTGTGTCAATTGATTCAACCAGAGCATTTGAGATCCACGGTGCTATTTTACTATTTTTTCGTTTGACTTTTTTAATGGTTGTACAGTCATTTATAGTATGAGTAAGAATTATCGAGGCACACGTCCCTTATTGGTCCTAATATTGCAGAAAAGGAGAGTTTTATACGGGGAGTGAAATTACGATAGTATTGCACTCGTGGTATTACCCCCGACTCCATAACACTCTCCAGGCTGCGACTTCGACTGATAATATGTTTTTTCAACAACCACACTCCAAAACATGCTTTTCTGCATAGTTTTACTTTCGCAAACATGATTATTTCTCACAATAATTGAAATTTGACATTAGTGTGCCGCAAAGTGACATTTCTGTGCCACAAAGTGACATTTCTGTGCCGAAATTTTTCAGTTCCTAATTTCTAAGCAATACAGTTTTCGTGACAGCAAGGTGAAAGTATATTTTGAAAATTCTGCATTTCGAAGGGATATTCGATCAGGCAACTTCAAGAATGAATAGACAAAGTCTATTGGTTTATATAATATGAGGGAAATTGTCGTACAAATTCATAATATTCTGAAAAAAAATCATAGACATCACTACTGCTGTCTCAAATACCCACATACACACTATCCATTGCTAGGCAACGGAGCAACATCTATCGAATCATTTGAATGTCAACAAACGTCAAGTATAAAATATTCGTAGAATATTCTTGTCCCGTCATTTTTTAATGAGATTGAACTAAAATGGATAGCGACAGTTCTGAAATTGAAAATACTCCGCCAGAACTAAGAGAACAAGTTAATTCATTGTCATTGAATTTACTACCTTCAACTTCAAGAGGAAAATATAAGAATGAGTCACTGACATTTCATTCCGTCTCATATTATAGTATTATTTTTAGCAAAAAGGGTGTTGTAGAAAAAGTATAGTGTGTAACACGAGGAGAAATGCAATTTCTCACTCGTTTGAATTGCAGCACTCGCTTGCGCTCGTGCCGCAACTTTTTCAAACTCGTGAGAAATTAGCACTTTTCTGCACTTGTTGCACAATATACTATTGACAGGACATCTGAGGTAGCTTATTCACCTACTTCAATTTCAAAGTGATCATACCTCCACCAATGAATGGGTTGGTGAGATTCCATACTTCTAATTCATTATTTTCAACCATCCGCCCCTAATTCTCATATGCTTTCAACATTACTTGGATTATATCTGATGGTAATTTTTCTATATTTTTAAAAAGCGGCTAGGTAATTCGACAAATTCGAGTATTCTCAACAAGGTAGGATGTTAGGATTCCCTGTTTGTCTCTAGTTTCCTGTTCAATGCAAAAAACTTCATGAATATTTCCGTAACCTCTCAGCATATTAATTAGATGCCTCGTATCTCAGCATCATAATGTTGGAATTGGGATGTTTTGAAATGATTAAATCAGTTTTGATACGCTATTCATGTGTCTCTATCCCAAGAGACTATTTACTTATTATTTTCCTTTGGTTCCGTCAGAAATGATTCTCCAACATTTCGATTTCTTCTTTGCCATCATAGGATAGATTTCAATTTTTATACATTATAAAGAGTTTTAAGTACGAGGAAATAAACCCTTTTCAGAAAATCTGATGAAATTGCACCTTGGTTGACGACTGCCTTGCAGAACTCTATGAACAAAAAAAAAATAAAATGTATAGAGAATCCCAGAGGTACCCACCTTCGAGAAATGAAAGATATAGAGAGGGGTTTTCTGTCTCTTGCTTGAAAGCAACATACTCGACGTTTTTCGCAAACATCGCAGCCCGAATTATTTTAAAAAAGGGCATTATTGTCGGATATAGGAATTTTTTTTCTTTATTTTTTACCATTTATTCTCCATTAAGACAATTACAACTGTATTCGCGATCACCATTGGCACCAGGTGGCGCACCAAAACTCCAGGAAAACAAAGCGAACGTCATTTATCTATGAGTTGACAGTTGTTGACGTGAAGTCTATTATTGAATTTCTACTTCTAACTTTCAACATTCGAGTGCTTCTTTAGAAATGCCTACGGTGAAGATGTATTTGGCTGATATTTCAGTATTTGAGCGGAAAGGGTAATCGAAGAGGAGGCAGTAATCTTATTTTATTTTGTGAGGTAGAGAATGTTTGAGCAACGAGTTTTTGGACTTGTCTACAAAATTCATTTCGTTTCCTTGATAAACTACTTAGTTTCTGGAATTTTTTGATATGGAATGACCCTCTTGATCAATCGTTGTAATGTTTTGCCTCTTGTTCCTAAAAGATAATTAGATTTACGCCAATTACAACACTAGATGACTCGATTGAAATGGGAGAATGAACCGGACAGTATTAGTGAGTTGAGCAAAAAGAGCGGAATTCTTGAATATACGGAAAGTTTTATAGTTTACTATTTTTTACCAATGTAATAATAATAAACGCCTTTTATTGTCATTCGAAAAATAAAATACATTATGGATGCTACATAGACTGTTGGCGAAGTCTAGCTCAGAGCTATTCCACTTAACCAACAGAGAGCCAAAGCCCAAAATAAAAAAATATATAACCTCAAAAATGCAAAAAACAAAGAAATACAATAAAAATAAAAATATTCTTAGGTGCATACAATTTTGTAAACAATACCTACATTGATAATAATGCAAATTGAGAAAAAAATTTATTAATTATTGGGTAATTAAAATATCAAGCCTGGTCAAATAATCTTACTACTTGTTGAGTAAATATTTCTTCAATTTATATTTGAACTTATTTATATTATATATTTTGAATTCCTCAGGTAAAATATTGTAAGTTTTGATGGCATTGGAAACAAAACACCTTTGATAAAATGCAGTTTTGTGCTGAGGCATGGTCAATGTAGACCTGTGTCTGATATTTTTGGAATGTATTTTAAATCGAGGAATGAGTTTACTTACCAGAGCTGGAGGATTAGGGTCATTTAAAAGTTTATGAGTAAATGTACATAGGTGGAGCTGCCTTCTATTGTTCATATTAAGCCAATTTCATTCTCTACTTTTATGTGAAATATGTTCATATTTTCTGATACCATAAATCAGTCTAGCGCAGCTATTTTGCACTTTTTGTATTACATCCTTATCAATTTTTGTTAAGCATGGACCATAAAGGAAATCGCAAGTGATTCGCACAACGTTCGCTTCATTTTGAAACTGAGGATATGCCGATTACTGTAGATGAGTTTCAAGGAAGCAAGAGTTTTACCAATAATATTTTTTATTTGCCTAGAAAAACGCATGTCGGTGTCTAATATTAAACCAAGATTTATTGCCGAATCACAGATTTGTAATGGGGTATTATCTATTTGAATATTAAGACTATTTTTCAAGATGTTTTTATTAGTTTTACTACCGAAATATAATACCTTGGATTTTTCAGAATTAAGTTTCAAGTTATGATCATCTGAGGATATCTTGATTCTATTCCATTCATTATTCATAATTTCTTCTACAGTATCAGAAATTTCAGTACGAAAGCTGAGATACATCTGCAATAGCCTGAACTTTGCAGTGTTCTATTTCATTTAAAATGTCAGCAGTATATATAATAAAAAGTAGGGGGCCCAGTATAGACCCTTGTGGGACACCTGAGAGAATATCAAGTTTGGATGAGTATGAACCATTAACCAAAATTCTCTGAGAACGTCTGAGAAAGTATTTCCATATTAAAAATGCTGATTTATCATCAAAGCCGTAATATCTCAATTTAGCACATGACTAATGACTTCATGACTAATGGTATCAAAGGCTCTAGAAAAAAAAACACCAAAACACTACATAAACCTTGATCATAGGCTTTTAAAATATCAGTCGTTACAGTTGCTAAAAATGTTTCAGTATTTCTTCCAGGTCTAAAACCACATTGACAATCAGGAAGTAATTTTTTTAATATGAAGTAATCATAAATTTGCGAATACAAGAATTTTTCGAAAATTTTTGATAGAGCAGGAAGTAAGTACCATTGTAAATTCTAAATAATGTGAAGTTTGTTGTGTTGAACATAAACTAGTATTGTTTTTCAATATTATTGTGGAGTAACACACCAATTACAAACAAAAATTCTCTTACTAGTTGTGAAATATTCCAAAATTAAGTGTTCATATATTTACCAATTGGCTTCACGATTTTCAGTCTAATTTCCCATGTTTTTACCAATTTCTGGTTTCTGGGAAAAGAGTGCATGTGCACATTTGCAGATAATATAACTCTTTCACTGCGGCACTGAACAAAATTTTTTTGACTACCCAGTCTTATCAAAGCTATACTTTTTGCATTGATTTAGAAAAATCAAACCATATATAGAACAACAAAGAAATAATCAACAATTTATTGATACTAGATCTTATGGCAGAATGTTTGTTTTCCCGGAGTTTCACGTAAAAATTTCAAAATGTAGATGTCGCCCACTCTGTGGTGATCGCGATAGGAGTTCGTTTGCACTCGGTGATCAGGTTGGTATTCCGTAATAAATTCACTCTTAACTTGGCGATCATGTTTATTAACGTCAGTTTACGACTTATTTGTCGTCTTGTCAAATCAAACCATGGGCGTCGCAGCATGGTAATCATGGCATAAACCATATTTAACCTTTTTATTGGTATTAAATAAGTTGATTTTGATAGAATTTGCTCATTTTCATCCCGATTATGAGACAAAAATACACTATTTGTGGAAACAGCTGCAAAAGAACTTTGTTACTATGTGAGTCAACTTTAGAAATGATTACATATCAACAATTAGGAATATACATGTTGCAGACTCGGTACACTGAAAATTAAGTAAGTATATACTTACTTACTTGAGCAAACTCAACTCTTTTGTCTAGTTTGAATGTCTTTTGTGTACTTAATACATAGCGTCGTTGATACTGCAATACGAGCTATGTCACGAAACATTTATTTCACAGGAGAGGAGACTGTAAAATGATACTGAGCTGAAGTGGTTCGGATTCCACTTTTATTCAAACTGTAGGTCCCGGATCTCCCTTGCTCGCACAAGCTCTGCTTTTGAGGGGTTTTCTCCGAAAACCTGGGAGTTTCGTAAAAACAAAAAAAAATATAGACCATTGATATCGACGCAAGTTGCAATATATTTTGAATTGTATTGGTTTTCATAATTGCTAAAATCTGACATGTGTCAAACTAACTACGGATCGAGTGTTCGTAATCGCACCCCTGGCTGGTAGGAATTCTTATGTGTTATTTATTATTATTTTACAGTCTTCTGTAAAATAAATGTTTCTTGACATAGTAGCTGATCAGCCCACTGTCAAAATGTGTAATAATTTTATCACGAATGCCCTCTAGGATTATGGTAGTTATGAATATAATAATCAATGAACAAGCAGAATTTGTGCTTGCACGTGGAACATAACAATTATAACAATAGAGACTTACCTACCTAGTTTTTGAAATCTGATGTGACAGAGCAGCCACAGCTTTTCTTTCGTAACGGAAATGTAGATATGTTGGAGGGCTAATGACCACTGCAGTCTATGCCAAAAACAAAAAACAAACAAACAAACAATAATAACTACCAATACCCTAAAGTGCATATGTTATGAAATCACTTCACATTTTGGCAGCGGGCTGTCGGACTACAGCTCGTATTGCAGTATCAACAACGATAGGTAGTTTAGAGACATTTTTTCAGTTTGAATTTGTTGAACATGAAATCTACTTCACTATTCTGTAACTATAACAAAATAATAATTTGGCAGCAATGTATGGGTGCGTGTGTGTGTAAGATGGGTGCAAATCTTGCAAACTCTCATGCTATGGAATTGAAATTTTATACATGTTGGTTCAGTTCCGATGACAAAACATCAATGTCGAAGGAGTTGTCCCTCCCCCAGCCCCCCCGAAAGCAAGATAGAGAACGCGTAGGGTTTCAGAAGTTTTTTTGACGAATTTGGACGTCAAAAATAACAACGAAAAAAATTGCTTGCCCCCTCTCCACTTTTCTCATAAAAAGTTATAAAACTACCGGAATTGCAGTAGGGAAAATCCGTAAAAATTGTGAGAAACGACCCTCCCATTTTCTCTAAACAAATTGGAAAACCCGCGAAATTTAAATCGGAAAAATCCGTAAAAATAGTGAAACATATCTTATCGTCGAATACCATGGTTTGAAAGAAGGAATTGTCCCCCTCTGCACCCTGAGAGCTGGATAGAGAATGCGTAGGATTTCGGAAGTTTTCTTGGCGGAATTGGACGTCAAAAATCACATCGGAAAGAAATAAGGTAGGGGGGACTCGCCCCATTTTTTTTTGAAAAAAGTTGGAAATTAAAATCTGGAAAATCCGTAGAAATAGTGGAAAATATCTGACCGTCGAATATTATAATTTAAAAAATTCCACCAGCCCTGTCCCCCTCAAAAGCAGAGGAATTCGGAAAATGTTTCAACAGTTCTGGACATGGAAAATAATGATGAAAAAAAATCGATCAGAGGCTCCCTTTTCCTGTCACGAAAATAATTAGGAAACCTCGCGAAATATAAATTGGGAAAATCTGTAAAAATAGTTAAAATTATCCGACCATTGATGAATATGGTTTCAAAAAAAATTACCCATCTTCCCCCCTCAAAAGCTAGATAGAGAACGCGTAGAAATTTGTAAACATTTCCAACGGTAAATTAACAGGCAAGCTACCGTAAAACAATGACGCAATAATTGAAATAATAATAATAATATAATAATAATAAAATTTATTAAATCCTTTACGATAATAAAAAATGATATAGGATACGTCAGACAACAAATATACATACATACGTACAATCTACATTTATATACATAAAAATATTACATTTCCACAAAATATAACAGTTCCACAAAATAAATTTAAATATATACAATATATAACCACATCATTGATTGAAATACTCAGTAGTACTATAAAAACAACCATTAATCAAAAATTCTTTCAGCTTTGTTTTGAAAAGATTTTCCCTGTCTAGATTTTTCAAATCATCAGGTAAGTGATTATGAAATTTTGCTCCCTGATAGGATGGAGAATTTTCAAACAAACATGTTGAATGTTTCTGCAGCCGTATCAATTCACCGTGCCTAGTAGGATATGCGTGAAAGTCAGAATTTCGATTGTAATTCTGTATTTGTTCTTTGAACAACATAATGCATTTGTAAATATAAATACTAGGTACGCACATGACTTTATTTCTTATAAAATATTGCCTACAAGATTTTCTACAGTCTATTTTATAGATTAGGCGCAACACCCTTTTCTGGGAGACAAATATTTTGTTGAGTTTTGTGGAGCATCCCCAAACTGCAATATTATAAGAAATATGGGAATATACAACAGCAAAATAAACGTTTAAAAGCTGGGCTTTATTAAAATAGGATCTCAATTGTCTGATTGCATATTACCCACTGTTACCTTTCTTACGTACATGAACAGTCTGAGAAACATATCCAAAGAAAACTGGAAGAAATATATTAATAAACTAAAAATGAAACTTTTCAAAGACAGGGTTTCATAAATTCACTAAAATGAACTAAGTGAATTTTAGAGTGAGTTAAACGTATCATTTTGTAACATTAAAAAATTTCAAATGATGCAAAAGCTTGACGCGAGTATAAATCTTGAGGTTATTCTAAATTCAATTTACAATGAGACCTTTTATATCATTTAAAATTTTACAATGTAACAAAATGATGGGTTCAGTTTACTTTGAAATTAATTTTCTTCTTTTTAGAACATTTAAATGAAAGCTTTCCTCTCAAATGTTTTTTTTTAAATTTATTTGTTCATTTAAAATTGGGTTCTAGAACATACTGAATTTTTTATAAAGAATTATTAGTAAAAACAAAAAATAAAGAAGTTTTCTATAGGCTTTGACACTAAGGTAAAAAACAAAGGAACCCGCACTATCTTTATGGAAAATGGCTTTCGGATAAATTTCCTGAATTTTCGGTAGGTATGTTGTAGATTTTGATTTCCTTGGCAAAACTGTCCATGGGCACAAAAAAATCAGCAGACCAGTTTTCGAGATACAGGGTGTCAAAGATGAAAAGTGAAGCTCTCTGCTCAGAATTTTTAACAATTCCGAGAATTGACAAAAAGCCTATTTGTTCTGAGAATATCATTCCTCAATGATGGTTCAATGTCACCTTGGTCCCGTTTTCATACACCTTTACGTTTCGTGCTCCACAACAGGGTGAACAAAGAAAAATCCAATTCGATTAATTTTTAACCGACCAGTGTGAATTCTCTGATGAGAATTAAAGACTCAATTTAGCCCGAATGAACTCCCTCAATCTCGGTCGAAGTTAACTCACATTATTTTTCGATACAGGGTGGTTCAAAAATAGGGGTATGAAAGCGAAAACACCTTGTTTTTTAGTTCGAATAGGGGAGAGCATGTCATATATATATAGCAAGAATTCTTCGAAGTTGAGAACGTCGTATAGTTATTTCATGTATACAGGGTGAGTAAAAAGAAACGGTCCAACTTTCTTAGACAAATGCTGTTTTTTTCAATAAATACCCTGTATTTCTAAATAGAATCTGTTAATTTTCATGAATTCTTGATATAATGTACGGTTTGTCATCAATATCAACATTGGTCTCCGGACTCGCTATTTTCGAGCAATTCTTCTTGTTGAATAAAATTCGGAGTATATGAGTGCGGTGCCTATTCCAATCATGCAATACCTTATATACATGGTAAATGAAATATTTCTCATCTGAAAGCCCTCTGTTTCTGAAGAAACTAGAGAAAATTTTAATGTATCAGAAGTAATAACCCTCTCAAGCTTGCGACTAATCTCCATCATTTGAATACTGATTCAATTTAGCGGAATGATAAATACTTGCCGAATTCAAGTCCTTTGCACGAATAGAAGTAGGTTAAACGATCACCAGATTAGTCCCTGACAAACAGACAAACAGGAATCGAAGAAATTGAAGCTTGTGAAAAAATATACTTTCTATATTCACTAGTCGAAAAAAGGAATCATTGTCAGAGACGTTTCTGCTTTATAATTCCTTCACCATGATAAGATATTATTGAAGTTATATTGAAAGCTTCTGTGAGAACATGGAGATATATTTCAAGAACTGCTAAAAGGAAGTTGGAGATATCTGCTTTCGAATCAGCACAAACAGGGGATGCCCACAAGGAGGGGTGCTATCACCTCTGATGTGGAGTCTCGTAGTAGACAAATCACTAGGAACACTAACCGGGAACGGAGTCACTTGCCTTGGACATAGTCATTATGGCTCAAGGCGAATTTGAAGGAACCCTCTGCGATCTCATAGAAAGGGTGCTAGAGACTACCAGAAGATGGTGCCTCTCTGTGGGGTTGAGAATTAATTCATCAAGAGCCACTGTGGTACCATTCACTAGAAGAACAAAGTTTCAGCACCTAAGGACTGTTCGCCTCTTCGGAGCAGACTTAGTGGCAGCAAGAGGTGAAGTATCTAGGGCTTACCGTAAACTCAAAACTACTCTGGAACAGACACGTAGAAAAGATCATTAACAAGGCAAAATCATCACTGATGGTGAGCAGGAACATTGCGGGAGAAACCTAACCTAACCTAACCTAACCCATCAATACTGCGATGGATGTACACCATGATAGTGAGACCTATGAACACCTACGGAGCAGTAGTGTGGGACGGCAGAACCGAACTCGCAACAACAAAGAAAATTCTGGAGAAAGTGCAATGACTAGCATGTCTTTGTATAACAGGAGCAACGAGGTCGACTCCAACTGCAGCTATAGAGGTTATTCTGGACCTCATATCTTGGTGAGGAGAACTGCTTGGGAAGCAAACCTCAGGTTGGCTAAAGTCAGACTCAAAGGGATAGCACACAGTTTAAGGGACTCAACCCCCACCGAAAGTGCACACCTTACCAATCTCCCAACTGACAAAATTACTAGGAAATTTAGTTTCGAGAAATTTTTTCGGATGGAATTGAATACCAAGAAAGAATGGGGCACATAATCCATCCGAGCACTGGGAAGGAATACCATAACATGGTACACGGACGGATCCAAAACTATCGACGGAACTGGAGCAGGAGTCTTTGGGCCTCGCACCAAATTCTCCGAACACAAGGGCCAGTTCCCCAGTATTTTTTTATGACCATATCATTGGTACATGTTGGGAGTTGGGGACTCTTCAGTCCTACCATCCATTTTGTAGGACAAAAGTTATTTCGAGTACTTCATCGAATTATCTCGAGGTTCAACTGAAAAACTAACTGTTATTAATGAATTTTTTGCACTCACCAAATCGACATGTTTGACGCCTGCGCATTTTATTAGCTACCACTATCGAGAATTTTCGTAGAGGAAAAAGTTGGGCGTCTCGGCAAAATGAAGCTACTCAGGAAGATTCAGCCTGTTACTAATCATTTTTGAAAATAGGCGTGGGATCTCGGTCTATTAACTGAAATCACCACACGGCGCTCTCAAAATGATATGACATTCATTTACAAACTACTGTCAGAAGAAGTCGACTATCCTTATCTACTAGAAATTATCAACTTCAATGTAAAATTTAACAATACAAGAAATCCTTCACTTTATAGCATAAACAATCACAGCACTAACTTAACTATGGTTACAACACACCGATGTCCAGATGCATGAGATGGTGTAATAAGTATAATGTCGATCCTCTTGTAAACTCACTGAGTGAATTCAAAAAATCTATTAGTGACTAATGTTATTGTTGTCTTATACAGGGTGTCAATTTGAAAACTTCCCACCCTTAATATCTTCCTTCCAGTAAACAATATGAGTAATCGAAAAAACAGGTCATTTTTATTGTCAAGGGGGACACTTTCAAGGAGTATTTGTAGCCCTCGTGGTTCAACCCCCTAGGAGGGGTAGATGTTACCCTTAGAATTTTAAATGGGAAGGGGGGTCAAGTGGCACATCATTTTGATGGGCGTTCAATTCTTGTTCCAATGGTACCCTGACTTATTATTTTTTGATGAGCATTTTCCGAAAAATTGCGTTCTAAACTAACAGAAGTAATTATTAGAACGCCTATACTGAGATGCATGGTTTGGCCAGAACTGGTTAGAATATTAGGTGGTACCGTTCCAACCCTTTATTAGGGGTAACATTAGCCATTAGCTCCAAACACTTTACATAAAAAAGTAGTCTAATAGTAAAACGTAGATGGTAGTAAAGTTGTGTTTATTAAATGCTGAATTTTTAAGTGTCATTGCAGAAATTGTACAGATAGCCTTCCTTTTTTGCTACTTCTGCTGTAAAAAGTTTTTGTTTTCCGGCAAAAAATTGGTTAGCAAATTTGAACTATGTGGTAGTATTGTGAATACCGTTGTACCTGTTGGGCTGTTTGGGAATTACTTTAATAAGTGTATAAAAGTGTAAAAATGGTTTACATTCTTCAAGACAGAATTGAAATGATTGTAATTTATGGCGAAGTTGGAAAGTGCGCACGAAGGGCGGCATGTCTTTTTAACGAAAGACATCCAAATTGTAATGTAAGTCACCGGTATGTGCTTGATTTGGTGAATAAGTTTTACGAAACTGGTTCAGTGACAAATAAAAAAAGAAATAACCCCAGAGTACTAAATGAAGCAGCTCAAATTGAAGTTTTGGGAACATTTGCTGCAGAGCCCACGAGCTCCTTACGATCAGTATCAGAACAGACGGGAATGTCACGCGAGACTATAAGAAAAGCATTGAAAATGCATAAATTTCATCCATATAAAATGCAGATTCTTCAAGAGCTCCACGAGGATGATTATGATAGAAGAATAGAGTTTTGTGAAATCATGTCTCATCGAGTCAATACCATCCCTAATCTTCTGTTAAACATCTGTTTCAGCGATGAGTGTTCATTTTTTCTGAATGGCAATGTTAATAGACAAAATTGTCGCTATTGGAGTGACGAAAACCCACATATTTTTCTGGAAGGGCATACACAACACCCACAAAAAGTTAATGCTTGGGCTGGTATTCTTGGAAATGCCATTCTTGGTCCATTATTTCTGGAAGAAAACTTGACTGGCAATCTGTACCTTGATATGCTTGAAGAGACTATCGATCCTCTTATAACTCACGAGGTAGAAACTCAAATTGATGCAGAAGGTAATGAACTTTTGCAGGAGGATCTGTTACATTTCCAGCAGGACGGTGCTCCACCTCATTATTTTCCTCCCGTCCGACAGTGGTTAAACGAGAGATTTCCGGGTAGATGGATTGGCAGAAGGGGAGCAGTTGAATGGCCTCCGAGATCACCGGATTTAACACCCTTAGATTTCTTTATTTGGGGGCATCTTAAATCCGTTGTTTATAAAACACAACCTTCTGATATTGACGAACTTAAAAGACGAATTACAGCAGCATGCCGGTCAATTCCTAGTGAAGTTTTCCGTAATGTTAGAGGGGAGTTCGAAAACAGACTGTATTACTGTTTAGAGCAAAATGGACAACATTTCGAACAGCTAATAAGATAAGCGTAAGTAGATTTTATGTTGGAAATGTCTTTCTCGCAAATTAAATTTTATTGTGTAGAAGGAAAATAACCACCAAATAAAAAATCCCATGCGTAATAAATTTATTCCTGTCATTCAAGGGTTGGAGCGGTGCCACCTACTCTTCTAACCATTTTTATTAAAGGGAGTCAATACAATAATGCATCTCAGTATAGGCGTTCTAATAATTACTTCTGTTAGTTTAGAACGCAATTTTTCGGAAAATGCTCATCACAAAATAATAAGTCAGGGTACCATTGGAACAAGAATTGAACGCCCATCAAAATGATGTGCCACTTGACCCCCCTTCCCATTTAAAATTCTAAGGGTAACATCTACCCCTCCTAGGGGGTTGAACCACGAGGGCTACAAATAGTCCTTGGAAGTGTCCCCCTTGACAATAAAATTGACCTGTTTTTTCGATTACTCATATTGTTTACTGGAAGGAAGATATTAAGGGTGGGAAGTTTTCAAATTGACACCCTGTATATGTACAATATGTAACTTCTTAGTTCACTGTTATAATTGTTATTATTTTTTTCTAATGGTGAATCCATAAATAAATAAAAATAAATTTCTTACATTAGCGCTTTTGGAATAAGGAGAAATTTTTTTTCTGTAGTTTCAATTGCTTATTTTCCGTATTCGGAGGACACATCAATGAAAACATAAAGTGTTTACCACCTAGGTCTGTCTCATTGTGGGTTCTTGTTTTCAGAACGGGGAAACTTCACTATCCGACGAACGTGTGTGGCCCATTATTCGAAGAGGAGTTGGAGTTCTGGGGATTGGATTCCAACCAGGTAGAGCCCTGTTGCTGGAGCACATACAGCGTCCATAGGGATACACAGGTGAGAGTTGCGAATCTGAACGATAAACTTTCCCGTTCGGGGTGGATGTCGCTACACTGCGGTGCGGAGGCATAGAAGTGGTACTTTCTGTCAATCCGATGAAGATGGGTGGTGATCTTGATAGTCGGTAATAGAGCGGCCGGTAACGACACATTTCTTGAAACGTTTTTTTTGACGTGTGCTTTTTTAAAATTATGATTCTTATAGGTTTATAAATGTTCTCACCAAATATCTAAGACTGCTCGCATGCAGCGGCGGCACTAACCAATTTTTAATTCGCAAAAAAAAATGATTTATCCGACAGTTTGAATTGAAAAACGCACGAAAATTAAAAAGCATACTCTTCTCTCGTGTAGAAGGCGCCGAAATTATCAACTGAAGATGTAAAAAAGGTGGTATCTCAAAACGATTTTTCAACGTATGCTTCTTCACAGGCTGACTTTTGGTGTTAAATGGATCACGAGTTTCAATAAGCATACAATCGCGGCGTGCACATTGTTTTATTAATATGCAAATTTTTTTTGGAAGATAATTCTTCATTTTGCGAATTTGAACTGATAGACTCAATAGGATTTCTGAAAAGAAAATCAGGAATAATTATATTTTTTCCAGGTGTATATATATAACTTTATATAACTTGTTACGGGTTTATTTTGCACTAGAAAACCCTTTCTGTTTTAATACAATAACATCGGAAATTCTCTGTCATTGATATGCACTTTCCACTCTTTACGCCACTGTATTCTTCTTCTTCTTCAGATTCCTCAAAATGACAACTTGATCGTTGTCATGTATAGCTTGTTCCGAATGTTGGTACTTGCCTTTGCTGTACTAGTTCGAGCGGACATGAACCGGCCTTAAGCTATTGACAGTTATCAGTTGTTCTAGTTTGCGGTATGACAGCGTTGTTTTGTGAACATGCTTGTGGTTGGTCTATTGTTTTGTACTTAGAACGCAATACCGTGGCATTCCTGCTCTATCTCTATCTTGTGTCATTGAGATGCCTATTTCACATTCGAATGTTAGACCATTTGTTTGTTTGTTTGTGTTTGGTTCTGAGATTGAGAGGCTGGCGTTTTCGTCTTGCTTCAGTTGGCAACACTGAATCTTAAGGTGTTCTTTTCATAGCTCCAAGTAGCTCGAGGTGGTTCCTGGACTGTTCCCACCGAACACTAACGAACAAGAAAGCGCCTTGTCAGATATTGACAGTTTTGACTTTGACGTCTGAGACATATCTTGCGGTGTATTATTTGATCGTGATGAGTGACTGACCGATTTTGAAGATTTCCAATTAAAGTTTGGATCATCGTTGATGGATCTTGGGAAAATTCATATCCGGAGAGTTTCTCATATTGTTTGCGATTTTTGACGCTATATATTTTTGAGAAATCTCCATTCGCTTTGCGGATTTTTGAGGTTAGAAGTCATTTCATCATTGTGTAAAACCACTGGAACGACATACTCGCTATCAGACAGCAAACAGACCATCAAAGCTGTTATCAGAACCCTCCCACTTAATAGAGGTTAGTATTTGCATTTGGGCTCTACTTATGGCCCCATACAAGTGTAATCAGAAGTCAGACTGGTATTGTTTATTATAGGGTGTTACCACTCTGCTACTACTTTGCTCCTCTGCGACTACCACTGTTACCTCTTCGCCGCTGGTAGTGCTCCACTACGGTTTATTGCTACTATTCTGCTACCGTTTATTGGAGTTCCATTAATGTGATTGTTCCACTGTTTCGTTGCTACACGATTGTTCCACTATTCCACTGCTGTGATTGTTCCTGCTCAACTGTGGTTGTCCCGCTGTATATCTGTTGTTCAGCATTCCTTCGCTATTCGTCCCAGCTGTACATGTACTTTGATTGATTGTGTCGTACCCACTGTGTATCTGTATACACCAAGGCCCTGATGAACTGCAACCACAATAATTGGTGAACTGGCATGCTTGAGAATATCTACGTAGTATCAGATAAGTTTAGAATAAGACTGCCCCTAAGGCGTAAGTATCCATAACTGTAAGCTATCATCGTGACGTCACAGGCATAGCCCTCACTGGAGGTTTCATATTGATATATTCAAACAATACCATACTCTCAATCACAGCATTCACTTGAATTCATCTTGGTGGTTGATATTTACATTAATTTCATTTTCTTTTGTATGGTAAGCTGAACTGTGCACATACAGGGTGTGTAACGATCAATATATTTTATTAGTAAGGGACATGACTTTCTTGTATTCTGGTCCAAGTTATCTAAGCGCAAGGGAAGACAAAACCTCTACATATTTATATATTATTATTATACCAATTACAGGTATCTATTGTTTAATATTTTAGTAATATTAGTGCAGTGGGTTGTCCCATTCCATCTGGGTGGTTTCGGATTTTTCACTAGCGATAAATCCGTGGCGCTCCGGAAAATTAACCCCATATTTCAATCTTATCGAAATCAATTTTTATTGTCGAATCCACGCCTACTGAGCTGCTGGGTATGTTAGAGGCGTAACACATCATTGCACATTCACTGCTCTCCTCTCCTAAATTTCGCCCCTAACAAACTTTTGTTTGAAAGTGGCTGACAATGTATTATTGTTAGTAGCTCAAGTTTATATAACTCATTTGGAAATCTCGTGTAAGCGGTCTGTTAACTAATAAAATTCATTTGTTTTCAATCTTCAATATTTCGTCAAATTTTTGTTGACTTCTTCAGGAAGAACTACAAATTAGATTAGGGAATGGACAGACATTAAAATTAACAATAATTACATGAAAATTCGAAATAATCTATCAACTTCACAGAGAGAAAAATCACAGAGATGGTTCAATCCTACTGTAAATTATGGTGGAACTTATACCTAAAACAACAGAGAGTTAGGTTTACTGTCTGGCTACATTGTGAGTTGGTGAAACCAAACTCATATTGAGTTTGACAACTTCTGTTTAAAAATTGATGACAGTTACAACTCATTGTGACTGAAGGTGCCTTTAGTCAACATAATTTTCAAATTGTGCTTAAATATATGTCAAAAACGAAAGTTGAATCTGTTATATCAAATGGCATCATTTAAACAACAATGTTAAGTTTATGCTAAAAACCTTTGATGTTGCCGTTATGTTTATGATAATGCTTGTGCTTGAGTTGACTAAATCCACCCTAAATTAGGTAGATTACTACTTGAAGGATACCAAAAATCAATTGCACACAAACATTAAATGTTATGCAGGATGTGATAATATATAACACTCAGCTGTCCTGTATCAGTTTTGTAGTTGACGGTATTCGGTTTTTCACTTATGTGAAACATTTCAAGGAACAATCTGGTCTTTTGATTACTCAATTGATCTGAAATTTTGGGATTAGAGTAATCAAAACGATGGCCGGTTTTTGAGTATGGTTTACTGCAGCACAAGAGTTTTTTCCCAGACGAGCATCACTCTCATGCAAGGCTAACCGCTGTTTTAGCCATTGAGAGGTCTGTCCGACGTAGCTTCCTTCACATCCTAGGCAGGGAAGTTCATAAATAACACTGCTAAGGAATGGAGACGGTGTTTTGTCTTCGATTTTAGAAAATAAGTCTGACACTTTTGTGGTATTATACTTTGATATCTTTATTTGTGGGTAGTCTTTGAAAATGTTAATCATTTGGTGAGATAATTTGTCAACGAAAGGGATTGATTTGAATTTGTATAGCACGTTGCAGTCATCTGTTGGTCCGTCATAAAAGTGACAGTTGTAAATTAGTTTTTTCAGAATATGTTCGGGGTAACCGTTGTTTATAAAAATGTCATACAATTTCTTAAGATTAAGATTTGGTAGCAGGGATTCATGGCAAATATGCGTTGTTCTATTTTTCATTGCAATAACAGTGTTATATTTCTGATTGGTGGGGTGATGTGATGCATAGTTGATGAATCGACTAGATGCCCTTTCCTTTTGATACTATGCCAGAGCACTATCACATTAACTTTATATACATATCGTAATCAATTTTATTATGAATCTTTGTAATCTTGGAGTGAGATGGTCTAAATTTTTTGTTTGTCAAATCTGTAGTAACGATTTATGATCCGTCTCTAAAATTATTTCTTGGCCCAGTATATTTTCTTTGAATTTTTCGCATGCCCACATTATTGCCAATGCTTCCCTTTCAATTTTTGCGTACCTTTTTCTGTTCCTTTTTCGAAGCACATGCAACAATTTCTCTTTCACTTTTTTTATTGATTTGGAACAAGGTTGTACCCAAACCATAACAACTGGCATCCGCACTAACTATAGTAACTTTATTGTGGTCAAAAAAAGCTAATGAAGGAGCCTCCCCAGTAAACACAAATCGATCTCAGAGATGTTAGTGGACCTCACATTCATGTCCCACGTCACTCCTGTGAGTCGAGTTGCGACTCGTATCGACATCTCCAGATCTTCTATTTCGGGCCCTTTTAGTCGTTTTTTGCTTCACATTGTGATTCCAAATATGACTAAAAGTTAGTTGAATGTGACGTTTGATTGCACATCTAAATTGGAGTCACATTGAGGTAACATTATAATCACAATGTGAAGTTGAGTAAATCATCCACATGCTCTCAATGCGAGGTGATTTTCGATTCTTTTTGCGTAACACATTCCGATTGATGAAGATATTGAATGAGAAGACTAAGAGAACTCAAATCTCTGTCACATATACCAATTGAAGGTGTCACAAGAATTCTAAATTATACTTGAAAGGGAATCTCTTTCTGAGTAAGTTTACACTGCACTAGGAACTTCATAGGACTCGCATTCCATACATTGTGTTCATAAAATAACCTACCCCTGTTAACTTTTGAACGCGTAGAAATTTCAATGATTCAATAGAAAAAATATTGAGCCGTGCAGAAGGTAACAGGACGAAGGATACTTTATGGAAACACTGCAGTGTCATCTTGAAATATTCCGATGAAAACAAATTTTTCAAGACGTAATTCCTATTCCAGGTTCTTTTTTGAACTCTTGGTGTGTTCAATGTTAGGTTGTGTACTTTACTTTCACTTTAAGAGATTGGGTATATGCCTGAGGTTGATTTTTACTTTAAAAAAAAGTAATTTCGGAAAAGAGCTCTTGAACGACTCTCATAATTTTCGAAAAAGTATTATTGAGTTCTGACCACCTATCTCTGTTAGGTTCATGGAAAAAAGATAATATAAGGAATATACAAAATATTACTATTAACAAAACTTTAATTATAGCAATAAATGAAAAAAATCTGGTAATAAACTCAAAATTCCAAACAAAAAATAAACTTAAAAACTGAAAAATTACATTCTTGAAGCGCCAACGGTTGTGGAGTATTCCTGAAAATTGACGAATGCCATGAAATTAAATCCATAAAGAAAGAATGACACTACTTCAAGGAAGATCATGAAATCATTGATCAAAAATATATAACGTAATCCAATCTTTCGCAAAAAACCCTATAGAATAGGTATTTTTGTCGGCAAATATCTTCTAACCTATCATCAGAGAAGGTTACAAATGGTACATGGTTGTACTCTGAATGTCAAAATATGGAGACAAAACACATTTGGTTATATATATATATAAAGTAGTTCGATGATTCTTTCATTTCACAAGTTTGACATCATTTCAGTACTAAAATCGATTCTAAAAGTGTTCTATCAGAAATACTCAACGATACTTCTGCATCAAATACAACAGAAAATTGAGACGGTTTTCTCATTTTCTCAAAGAAAAACATGTTTTCATAGATATTCATATAGTGATTACAACAGTGTAGTAATACAAAAGAATTTTGTCAAGGTTACAAATATTTTAATAAATCAGATATTTTTTGTAAATATTGAAAAAATGGCAAAAATCGAAATTTGCAATATAATATTCAAATTCAAAGATGTATAAAATTGATATAGAATCGACATATCTCTTTATTTTTTTATTCAAAAATAAGACTATTTTGATTATTTTGAAAGAAATAAATTTTTGACAAATAGCGAAATTCAAGTAGGATATTTTATATTTCTTATCTTTTTTATAATACGATTCATCATCGATCCAAGTCAAATTTCAGAATAAATAATTATTAAAAGTTTATTTTCCATTTGATGCCAACTCTTTGAAGGACACTGTAGTTTATGAGAAACTCTGTTAAAGTGAATATATATTCAAAAGTGTGAGGAGTGGGATATATGGAGTTTTGGAATATTTCTAAATAATTTCATAGATTCCTTACCTACTTGATTTAGGTTTTAAATGAATCACCATGATATAGGTACACCAATAACAACAGGTTCTGTATTTAAATTCACCTGGGTAACGTGATTCTATAAAGAGACAGACTTGACTTTTTCCATTTACTTATATTGAAAGTTATAACACAGTTCGTTGGATACTTCTTTGAGTCGTAATGTTCCAAGCAAATATTCGATCCAAAATTAACATGTTTTCCAGGTAAAGCGCCAAGTAAAGTAAGATTACTTCGAGCTAGTGCCCAAGAGAGTACGAATATATTTGAAGAATTTGGCCGAATTTTATTGGCAGTCGATTGGGTTATATTTTCCTCTATGAAACATACTAGTTTTAAGCCACTGATTACACTTTTTTTCTCACAGTACTGATTGATTAAATCAATCTCTGGATTTTCAATAGATTGGTGGTCAAAAAACCCATTTTCCATTATCAGTAATACACCAATAACACGAAATATCGACAGCAAATGTGTATAACTTATTGTTATTTGCCTCTGGAATTACTGTGATAGTAATTTAGAGGCATTCGAATAACAGAAACTTAGTTTGGCCATTTTTTGTATTCTATTAACTTTAAATTCCAGGTAAAGTGTATTCAAAGGTGTGGTTTTCATTCTCCTTCTGCGTTGAGTCAAATGCGAAATTGCTTGGTATCATTTTACTAGGAATATGATATTTATTCACGTAACTACCCGATCGAATACACTTGAAAATGGAAATCGGTCAATCTATTTCAATGAATCTTTGTTAGTACTCACCTTGGAAAAGATCGCAGAAACACACTAGACACTTGAAGACCCAATAAATGGCAAATTCCGGCACCTATACACCAAGACAACACTTCCTCAGCGGCCATCTTGCCAAATAGTTCATTTCACCAAATAGTTCATTTCATTTCACCGGAGCGCCGGTCACTACACGTCATGTCGCCAAACGAGCAAGCAAACAATTGTTATTGTAGAAGATTGGAATTTTCTTGTCAGAAATAAATGTTTCTGAGAGGTCAGATAGATGCACAAACTGATATTCCCATAGCAATTTTTATTTGAATTAATGCGAATTACTTGTACGTCTTTGAGACATAAGATCAAAATTCTAAACCACCGACATTTTTGATTCGGTTAAGAATGTGCTCGATAAGTGAGAGATAATCACAAATTGATGTGCACATTTGTCTCACATCAACCGTAATGTGATGAGGATTGTGATCATTAATTTTATTTGGAGTACCTTGGCGGTGACAGCGACGTACTATTGTGATTCACTTTCGTAACATTTAGTGATATGAATGCGACATCTCAAGGATGTTTGTGTTAACTGGGTCATTCAATGATCTTTTGATTCCTTTCAAAGTTTCATCTTGTGATGCACCCCATACGAAATGCATATCTTTTTTAGTAATGATGTCAAAGGTTCAAGAATATGTGAATTGTTTGAAAAAAGTCTCTTAGCAAAGTTAATTATACCTAATACTTGAAGAAGTTATTTTCTATTATTTGGTTGTGGAAAAATTTTTATTGCCTCAATCCTACCTGGATCTAAATTTCCTTTTCAGATACAATGAAACCCAATAATTGTATTTCTTCAACTCCAATAATACATTTACTTTTATTCAGTGTTATACCCTCATTATATAAACGAGATAAAACTTTACGGAGTATAGTATCGTGCTCATCCATAGTACTAGCAAATATTAATGAATCGTCAATGTGCATAGTAACCCCTTTTATACCTGAAATTATTTTGGAAAATATTTTACTGGAATATTCTGGCGCACAGGATATTCCAAATGGTAATCTTGCGAACATGTACCTACCAAATGGGGTTATGAAAGTAGTCAAAGATTGTCAATCATTATTTAACGGGATTTGATAAAACCCTGAACACGCATCGTTTGGAAAAGAATTTGGAACAACAAAGCTGCGAAAGTGTTATTTCCACATTATCGATTGGAAAATGACCTCCCAAAATACTTTTATTTGAATGGGTGTAGTCACAACATATCTTACAGTATCACTTTTCGGGACAACTACAATAGGAGCAACCCTAGGTGTCGGAACTTCAACAGGTATTATAATCTTCAGATTCAACTACCGATCAATCAATCAATCAATCAATTTATTTCTCAGAATTCCATGTAAGTACAAATGTATTCATCATTCAACAAATAAATAAATCATATTCATATTGTGTACTATTTGATATTTAATAATTTTTCGGTTACTAGGTGCCTTACAAAACATCGTCACACTAGACTTGAAGCCTGTCTTGTGATCTCTGTTATGTATGATACCCAATGCTTAACGTGGTTTATTTTGAGGTGGCAAATACATATTAGTTATTGTTTCATGATATTCATGCTAAGGAAGGAAGATTGGACGAAAGTCACAGAGCTGGTTGATCATAAATTCTTAATTACATATACAGTGCGGCTTTTAATAGTCCCCCCTGTTAACTTTTGAACGGTTCGATGTAGAAACATGAAATAAAAAAAATTGTGATTGCACGATAGGGGACGCAGGGGGGGCCATCAACTCAAAATTTTTAAATGGCATGTGGGGTCAAGTGTCTCATCGTTGAAAAGAGAATTCAATTCATCTAAATATTTTTGAATTTTGTTTATAATTTTTTTCCCAATTTCGATTTTTATACCTTTCGAAATTTTTAAATTAATGTGCCCCCAGCACCATCTGTCGAGTAATTGCAATGTTTCTTCTCTCAAAAAGTAGTATCGGTAATACCCTTCAAAAAAAATTATGGTTTCATTGTTCCACATCCAACCGTTCAAATTTATCGAGGTATAAATAGTATTCAGATCCGCATTTATATTTGATATTTCGATTTTAAATTACAAAAACATATTACCGAAATTCAAAAATATTTGGATGGTTGTAAAGAGAATTGAATTCTTTTTTCAACGATGTGACACTTGACCCCCTATGCCATTTAAAAATGTTGAGTTGATGGGCCCCCCTGCGCCCCCTATCGTGCAATCACTATTTTTTTTATTTCAAAAAGTAGTATTGGTGAAACCCTCGAAACACTTTTTTTTTTATTTTTCTACGTCGTACCGTTCAAAAGTTAACAGGGGGGGACTATTAAAAGCCGCACTGTATAATTGTGATTATTAGAAAAATTGGTCGGGGTGGCTCAATATATATTTTTTCGTTTCCTTTTTGAAATTTTTAAAATTTATCATTTATTTAAGATGTTTTGGGAGGGTATTGTAGATTTTTGGTTCGTAGTGAAAAAATTTATTTTGTGTAACAGTTTTTTTAAATAATTCGACTTTAATATTTGAGTTTGTTAATGATCGTGTTTCACGTGAGTGTTGTTGTGTGAATTTGTGTTGATCTCGATAGATTCTTTTCAAGCATTGATAAGCACAGATTGAGTGAACGTTTAATATTTTAAATTCTTGGTAGAGTTGATTTGTCGAAAAAAGTCTAGGTTTTTTAAAAATAATTTTCAATAATAAATTTTGTGCAATCTGCAATGGGCTGAGATGGGTTTTGAATGTTGGTCCCCAGGCCGGAATGCAATACTGTATTAGTGATTCTGCAAGTGAGATATATAGTATGGCTAGATTTTTTTTCGATAATTTGTCACGTAATTCGTAAAATTTATGCATACGAACTCGTAGTCGTTTTGTGACGTAATTGATATGTTCTGTCCATTTTAAATGCTGATCTAGGAAGACTCCGAGGTATTTTATACTACTAGATTTTTCTATAGAATGGCATCTACAATTATCTGTACTATTACAAGAAATAATATGCAGTTTGAGTTTGAGGTCTTCAGGTTGATCTCGAATCGTAGGAGAAAAAGTTATAAACTTTGTTTTTTCAACGTTTAGGGACAACATGTTGCTATTTAGCCAAGCGTGAATTTTTTTAAGTCTCTTTCTGCAGTTTGTTTTATTTCTTTCCACGTTGATCCCATAAAGATTATGGCGGTATCATCTGCATAATATATTACATGGCCTTGCATACCATTTATTTTAGTTATACTAGTGTACACCAGGAACAGTATCGGACCCAATACTGTTCCCTGTGGTACTCCTGTTTGCACTTCTTCATCATGACTTATTGTATCCCCAATCTTTACCCGTTGTATTCTTCCTGTTAGGTAGTTCTTCAGTAATTGTAATGCGATACCCCTTCATCTTTCAGTTTATTGAGTAAAGATAACGGAAAAACTCTAGGTAATGTTTGTATCAATGGTTGATAATTTTCTTACAACTTTATTTCAATTTCGTCTTTGAGAACTCCAATATCATTAAAAATCCTAGGAAATTCATGCTGGATATCAACAGAAGATATTGTATTTGAGTTATTGATATGATTCACGATAGAATGATCTTGAAATGTCAAAACTCCCAAATTAACTGTACCAGGTAGTACTTGAGGATTCTGAAGGTGTTCAAGATGGTCCAATGATTTGATAATCTACCATCTGGTCCAGAAATATAATCTTTGCATAGTTTCCAAGTTGGACCAGTCATAGTTTAACTGAAATTCGAAATACATGGTTGCCAAATTGTCTGCTTTTCTTTAGCTGAAATTTATTATGCAAAAAATGTAGTCATGATAGTCGTTATTGTGAAAATGCCATTCCTGATTAGCGGAAATGAGAGATTGCCAAGTTGGGCAAGTTATGGTTCAGCAGCAATCGGTTATGGAAAGAGTGTGACAACCATTGCTATGATCACGAGTAAAGAAAACCCCAATTTCAGTGGTGCGGAAATGCATGGTTGCCAAATTATTGCTGTTACCAAGTTAGGGGTGCTTGAAAAGATTTATGGATATAGCTGTTAAGTAATATCAAGATGAATACTTATTCATCTGGAGGCGCATCCTTCAAAAAGATTATTTATATAAGTATTTATATTTTTCAATCTTACTTTGATCACAAATGAGCAAAGCATTCGCTTGCCCCACAGGCCACACACTACAAATGATCATGATCTTTTTCATAAATTTGAGAAAATGGACAAAGTAGTAACTTGAAGGCAAGGGGGTCCGGCCGACATTTCGCAAATCCGCGTGCTTCGCTGGCGTGTCTTGTGATATAGTCCTAATATCTTAAATTACTGTACGGGTTCACAATTAATTCAACATTTGACTCCACCGTGAACATCATCTCTTCCGAAACAATCTCAACATCAAAGTTGAAAAAGGAAAGAGTTTTTCTTTACCTGGAGGAAATTGACGAAGTAGTAACATGAACGCAAGTGCGTCCGGCTGACATTTCGCTAATCCGCACACGCGTATTTGCGAAATGTCGGTCGGACGCGCTCGCTTCGCTCGCGTTTGGTGTGTTCTAAATATGATATTTTAAATTAATCTGTTATTTTACAGTGAATGAATTCTTGATCTTTTTCTAAATCAACTACCTGCAATAGGTCATATGCATATTTTTTTTTAATTGTTCTAATCGATTATATAATGCATACAAATACTGGAAAAATAAGATAGATGCCAAAAATATGAATAATTAGTCAGAAAAAAATTATTAAAATTCGATACCACATATTGACAATTCAAACGGTCGGCCATTTGGCGGGTATATGTGACGTCAAAGTCCATGTAAACAAAGGTGATCCATTGTAAACATATTTGATTCTGTAGATTCTATATTGTATAACTTGTTAATTTCAATAAAGTAAAGATGGAAAGTAGTGGAAAATCAGTTTATAGATACTGTATAGTTCCAAAGTGCAACAATACGACGAAAACTACTCAAAAAGTATTTTTTTCTTGTGCCGAGGAATGCAAACATTCGATCAAAGTGGTGTAAAGCTATAAAAAGGGACGAATTTAAGAATCCGAAACTGTCTGCAACGAGCTGCTTATACTGTTGTGAAGATCACTTTGATGTAAGTATTTTTATATTTGTATATTTAGTGTCATAACCTAAAATACTAATAAGTATATTGATCTGTCGAATATAAAACCTTTCTGACTGCTGTTATTCTTCATTTTCAGTTAGAAAAGGATACAGAGAACTTCATTCAGTACCAAATAATGTCTAAACAACAAGGGGTACCTGTTACTTTACGTCTATGTAAAGGTGTTTTGCCCCACAAATTTCAGTGTCAGAAAATAAATAAGCCAAAACCAGTGAGAGAGGCTGCTCTCAAGAGACAAAGACTTAGGTTGCTTCAAGAGATTCTATCAGAAGCTGCCACCAGAGAAGTTATTGAAGAAACCAGTGTATATGAAGATCCTGCCAAAACAGCAGATAAAACAATCTCCACAGAAACAAATTATTCTGAAGCTGGCCCTAGTTCATCTTCACACGCAGATAATTCCATCACCAGAGAAAAATATTATTGTGAGGCTGGTCCTAGTTCTTCTTCACACGTTTTCTCAACAGAAAATGAAAGCCTTGCATGTGACAAAGCCGTTCAAGTAAACACAATAAAACCAATGGCAATAAAATATCGAAGCAAAGGTATCAATGTCGGTTCTAAGACAAAAAATGTAGCATTATCACCGTTTCTCGTACCAGTTAAAACCACATCGGCTTCACCTATCAAAACTGCCCAGATTGCTGGTATGAAAAGGAAGCTATTCCCAGATATAAAACCAACAGACGATTTATCTTCTATTACTTCACAATCTTCATCAATCTCTAGTGAATATGAACAAGAAAGTACTTCTTCTGAAGCAAGTTGGACTCTAGATAATGAGGACAGGCAATTTCAAAATGTAATGCGTAGTGCAATGTTGACCGCTGTGGAAAGAGAGCCTAAAATGATGTTAGGACTGCCCAAAGACAGTTACCATTTAATTAAATTATTAAGTGATAATATCCCAGTTCCCACTATTGATATTTTAATAACCTTGAAGAAAATAAAGTTAAATGAATCATTTGACATATAAGCTATACATTTTGGCTATACACAGAGCACTATAAGTAGAATATTTTCAAAAACGGTTATTATTCTAGCAGAAAAAATGAAGGAGTTAATTGTGTGGCCTAAACCATCTGACATAGTGAAACAATTACCTATCGCTTTTAGAGCACGGTATTCAAAAGTTGTTTCAATTATAGATTGCTTAGAAATAGAAAATGAAAAACCATCTAATGCCATTCATCAGTCTCTGTCATGGTCACAATATAAGAAATGTAATACCCTGAAGTACCTTATTTCTTGTACTCCAGATGGACTAGTCAATTTCATTTCAGAAGGATTTGGTGGAAGGGCTTCCGACATCATTATAGTAGAAAATTGTGACATCTCGAATGTTTACCTCCAAACACAGCTGTTATGGCAGACAGAGGCTTCAAAGACTTATTTCATTTGATAGAAAAGAAAAAATGTACCCTTATTCGGCCTCCTTCAGTCTTCAAGTCTACAGCAAGTACAAAACATGAGGTGAAGCAGTCTAAAAGAATAGCAGCATTGAGAATTCATGTAGAGCGTGTAATAAACAGGTTGAGAGAATTTCATATGTTGTTGCCTCATGCATGTATACATCACAGCTTAGTTCCAATAGTAGATGAAGTAATAGTAATAGCATGTGGCATAATCAATATGCAAAACGTTTTAATAAAAAAGTAGATTCAGTTTTCAAGAGTTTTATTTTTATTCATACTGGTATGTGGCACACAGAATAAACTGTCTTTTCGATTTACAAATCAACTAAAATTTCAACTAATATTTATTCAATATTTTTCATAAAATAGGAAAAATAGCATTACTCCAAAAGAGCATGCTTTTTTCCATGATATTTTTACAATAGTTATCATCATAATCTACAATATAAATGTCTACTTCCTTTGATATTTCAAAATCATGATGTGCAACACAGAAAAGCCCCTTTTTTTTATTTGAAAAATACATCTGCATTTGCACCTGAGCCATATATTTTGAAGATATAGCATCTTTTGAAACATATCTGCTCATGGCTTTCTCAGATGATGGGCATTTGATTTCAATACTGTAATCAATACTCTCGCCATCAGGAGATGCACCAAATACGGGATAATCAGGGTTTAAGATCAAACCTCATCCATTAATTTTTATTTTCATTTTTTTTTCGACTTCTTTCAATACTTGGTTCTCTAGCAAACGCCCTCTTTTCATTGCTTCTGTGTCCTTTACTTTAATTGCTCCCATTATACTTTCACATAAAGTGCCTTCGAAAGTTTTGCAATGTGCTGCTTCATGCATCTTCGAAGCAGTAATCCTAGCATATCGTAGCTCATGCCAGAGCGGACAGTTATTCTGATCAATCGTAGCACGATTTGCTTCATTACAAGATAATGTGTCCATCATACTCTTGCAATAGTTGATAAACTCTGTGGCGTTAGCAGGTTTATTTGGTAGTGTATTTACTAAATGATGAATGGATAATTTTTCTATTGTGCTTTTCTCCTTGTAGTATTTCATGAGTTGACTTTCCATGTGACCAATGCTTTTGCTATGGTTTATTAGAGTTGGCAGAAGACTTTGACTACTACCAGATGATGAAGGTTTGGTTTTTGAACTACTTCCTAACTCTTTAGCTCTCATGTACTTAAGGGTTGTGCCTATCGTGGATAATTTGGACTTCTTCCAGTAACAGTCGATACTAGTAGAGGGAGGGTCTTCGCTACGCCTGTGCAGCCAAGCTATGAAAGCTATTGCATGCTTACATCCACCTGAAAATTAAAAATATATAATTAATTATATTTTCTGTATAAAACATGATCACATTTTGAAATCAGAGTCTTATTCATGAAACAAAATGTGTAGGTTGCAACAATTTGTTTTTCTACAAGTAAGCGCCCCCCAAATAATACTTTACCAATCACTTATATGTACCTAAATGTGCTGCGCAATCTTCACATTTTGCAGAGATAATGATCTGTTCAGCTTCATCACATACTGCTGTTACAGTGTAACACTTCTGTTTCACATTATGCTCGGGAGTAATACGAGCTTTCACTACACATATGTTTGCTTCCCTTTTTACTTGTACAAATCCAATAGCTGAATCTCCATAAGAATCTCTTTCGGACCTAGAAACACAAATATTATCAGGTGTTAGAATAAGAAGTGATTGTAAACGTATTCATGAACAAATGTTTCACTACATTTGAGGTTATGTATACTTTATCAATGTTAGTAAGCAAATAACTAGAAAACTGACGGAAAAACTGAAATTAAAGACACTAATACACAAATATTATCAGGTGGAATAAGAAATGATTGTAAACCTTTTTTTGAACAAATTTTTCACTACATTTGAGGTTATGTACACTTTCACAATGTACTAAGCAAATAATTAGGAAACTGACGGAAAAACTGAAATAAAATACACTATTTCACAATAATTATCCATTTACCTTGCAGCTTTTACGCCTCTAATCTCAGCTGAAGTGAAATCTGGATGATTTGCGAAAAAACTTGTCATCATAAAGACATCTATTTTCGGCAAATTGTCGGATTGCGCCTTGAAAAATCCGGATTCAGTCATTGTCTTTATTTTCTGGAACGTTCACAGTAACTTATAACAAAAAGATGATAGCCAAATAACTGCTTGCAAAACTCTAATTAGACGGAAAAACAATAATAGCCCACGGAATGGCATGTAAATAAGTGTTGTTGACATGGACTTTGACGTCATCATAAGATCCGACCAATCGCTTTGCGTTTTACCTAATTTTAATTTGCCACGAAATTTTCACATTTTCAATTATAAACTATTTAAAATTCATAAAGTATGTAGTCATATGAACCCATTTGTATTGATCTGGTATCAAAATAGATTATGAAAAAAATTAAAATGAGCTATTTTATGTTACATGCATATGACCTATTGGTGTAAACAGTGAATTTGCCTCTTCCGAAGCAATAAGGATCAGTTTAGTTACTTCAATATAGTTCAATGTCCAGCGTGGCTTTAGCCGAGAAAGTAGTTGTTTTCTGTTAGATATTACGAAAAATAGCTTCATTTAATTTGAACTATCTGAATGAGAATACGAATTTTTAGTTTCAGAATTTTTTTTGAAGTTGAAGGGTCTTTTCACAATATCTATCAGATGTAGATCAATGTCCAGCAAGGCCTTAGTCAGGGAAATAATTCCTGTTACATGTTCCTGTTACATATTACAAAAAATAGATTAATTTTTATCGTAGGTTGTTCCAGTGGAGTGATTCATGGTTTTTTCTATTGAAAAAGTTTCCCTTTTCAAGTTTCTATTTAATTTCAAGCAACCGCGCATTTTTCTTAAAACGGAAATCGGGTTTTTCTTTTCACTTATCCTAGCAATGATTTTCCCCCGGCATCAACTTTTTCTTAACTGATTTGAGCTGAAATAAAGCAGGAAATTTGGCAACCACGCATTTCCGCACCATGGAAATTGGGTTTTTGTTCACTTGTGATCAAAGAAACTGTTGTTATGGCAACACTTTTTCCATAACTGATTCCAGCTAAACTATAACTGGTCCAACTTGGCAACTAAGCTTTTCTGCAAAACAAGAATAGCATTTTTGTTTACTCTTTAGCCTAACAACGGTTACCATGGTAACCTTTTTTCTGTAACTGATTTCAGCTAAACTAAAGTGGACAACTTGGCAACCACGCATTTCCGCACCATGGGAATCGGTTTTCTGTATTCTTGTTACCATAGCAACGGTTGCCATGGCAACGGTTTTTCCATAACTGATTTCAGCTAAACGAAAGTTGACCCAAGTTTGGAAATCCAATGATTTTTAACTCAACATACCATTTATCATTTCTGAATGAATTTTTAGGCAGTGTACCCAAAAAATGTAATGAAATATGATTATTTCCTGGATCTGGTAGAATGGTTCCTTATGTGATAACTTTTTCACCAATATTGATATTCTTCATCACTTGTTTCTTCCCTTTCAGAAGACAAACTGTGCTCCAATTTCCCATTCTCGAACATAGATTACACCTTGCAATTCTTGCTGGACAAGTTCCTCGTGAATGACGTTCTAATCCACAAAACCAACAAGCCAAAGTTTCTGTTTTCATATTCTGTTTTGACGATCCCGCATTGTTGTGATATCCACGAGTTTCTTTCTTATTTTCTTCTCTACGGATCACATTCAAGACGTCACTGTCACTTATATTGAGTCCAAGATACATAGAAACTCTGGTGTGATCTCTTATAGCTGTGAAACCGACATACAAAAGTGTTAAGGTACGGCCTACTTGATTCGTGATATTTTTACTGCGTTGATACCGTTTCACCTCTTTAGCACACAGATGGCGGAAAAATTACAGATTCATGATGACGCTTGGACAAGTGTCATGTTATGTCATTTTCAACATTGAATTTTATTTGTTGTGATATTCATTAAGCATAATTTGTAAACAGTCAAATTTCAATCAAATAATTATGACTCAGTACTTCGGAATGTTGGAAACTCCGCTATTTTCGACTTATACGCCATCCATCGACGAATGAAGCCAACGGTATCAGTGCAATTACAGTCTCAACAACTTTGTTGAAACAAAAGCGAATCAATGATAACACCATGGTTTCTATACATCTTGATTGAGTCTTTGATTTTGACGTAAAATAATATTCTGCCTGGATTGCATTTCAGCTCTACGGGCAATTTGGGATGCCTCCTCCAATTTCAAATCTGATTTCATTTGTAGCTGCTCACTCATTCTCATATCCAAAATTGCAATGACAATTCTGTCTCGAATCAATTCATCTTTCAATGATCCATATTCACAACTTTCAGCCAATGTATGCAATGATGTTATGAAGCTATCCACTGATTCGCCTTGTTGCTACACTTTAGAATTGATTTATATGTCTCGAAAATTGTATTTCATTGTGGATTGAAATATTTATCAAAAGCGTTCAACACCTCATTATAAGATGTAAAAACTATCGAAAACTGGAGGAAAATATCTTCACTTCCTTCACCCATCAGATATAGAAAGATGTTGATCTTTTCTTCATCCCGCTTCTGTGACAATCCTGATACTAATAAATACCGCTCGAAACGTTTCTTCCATTGGGGCCAATTCGATGGAGAATTGAAGGTGAATTTATCTGGTCATGTAACATTCAGATTCTGATTGTAGCCTGCTACTATTTCCAGTTGTGTTTTCTAATACTTTAATGTTTTACCCCTGCTACCATGTTTAGTTTTACTATTAAAAAGATGTACATCAAAAAGAAAGAGTTTTTATTCAAAGTTCTTGACATCTGTTTATAATAACATTTGAAGTACCTACTAGGGTCACTTCCATAAAAACCTCATCATTTTACAGAATGATTCATATATTTAATTAGCTATCCTAACACAACATAGGTTGACATTAACGTATATCAAAATAAAAAAACAACACTTCCCTTCTGTTGATTTTCATGATGTTTTCTAACAATCACAATACTTTTACTTCAAGATAAAGAAATCTTAGTCAAATTGCTCCAATCGCTGAACAACTGTAGTGGCTTTACCAACGATAAAACTCACAACAATTTTTATTTTCAAAGAAAATAATCTGTAACAACATTTCTAAATATTTAATGTTTTTATTTCTTGTACTTTCTTAAATTCAAAGATAATAGAAATGGGGCCTTTGTCCAACTATAAATGTTTATATGGGGATATTACTAGGAATTTCATAGTTATATTTCTGGTTATCAGATTACCTACAATGCGAAACCTTGCCAGCCAGCTATTAGTTTTATGAGGACCCTTTCGTAAGCCGGATGGACAATTTGAAAATTTGGAATGACGTAGGCTGGGTTTTCCTTAATTTCTGGCCTGCAATGAAAAGAGGGAGTTGAAAAGATGGGAGAAAATAGTTAGGCTTCAGTTTTCAAGCCGCGATGTTCTCCGTTTTTCGAGCTACTCGACTAGCATTTATCTGGTCGAGCTTGTTAGTCAATCATTAGCAAGTGTTACACTTATGGGCACATCTACGTATTAAAAGACAATCCTCCTCACACAACTTTAATCCATCACCATCACAAACGTAATGAATAATCACACCTAATAATTCCCGATACTATGAATAATTATTTGACTAATATCTGATACACTTATCTTACAGTCTATAATTCCGGTTACAAATAAATAAATACTGGGAGTTACATCGTGGTTACGTCTAACACAAGCTTTATATATGTTCAATTGTTAAGGGTTTTTATTATGGATATGTTCCGTAAATCAACTTGGTTACTTTGGTTACTCGTTTTCTGTCCCGTAAATATAAAATGTTCGGTTGGTTCCTGAAAAACAGGTTATTTACGGAACTTGGTTGCTGAAAAAGCGGTAGATTATCTGTCACCAGAACGACCGTCGATTTTCTCTGGTAAGTTCGGTTTCTGTTGACGTTGACGTGCTTTAGTTTTCGTTCTCATTTTAATTATTGAGTTAAGTTCCGATGGATTCGTTTACTGAGTAGAATTAATAATATTCGATACATTTTCAGTTTGATGACTTTTTTTAATTACAGGAAAATATATCCTTTGCTTGTGCTTATACAGGCCGTTTCTTTTATCATGTGGTAACATTGCTATATTCTAAACCGTAACAGATACGAAGACGGTTAAATGGGAGAAAAGGTAACTATTGCGGAGAACAGTACAATGGTCAGAAAAAATTTACAGGAAGTCTCGCCCTTCCCGAGTTATACAGGGAAAACTAAAAATGCTGTTATTTGTTTTTTACGAATAGAATTGTTATTTCTGAAAATATAAAAAAATGGAAAAGGAAAGTTTTAATGTATTCTAAATGTACTATAAAAATGTAACAATAAATCTTTGATTAAACGTTTCGTGTCAACACGGCCACCATCAACATTTCTTTTCAAATACGGACCTGTCTGTTTTAGTACCAATATTGATAAAGCGATAAAATCACAATTCAGAGGTACATCACACTTGATATTTTTATAACGTTTCATTTAAAATAACTAACATCATCAGTGACAACAATTTTTAATTACGGTCCTGTCGTTAGGTCGTTTATGGATTCCACAAAACCTAACTCTCCGATATAAAAATTATCAGTGACGCTTTGAATAAATGTATCTATTAAAATTATGTTTACACTATAATAAAAGATATCTGTAGTTTCAGAGACGAACGATTTACCTCGGAAATAAACTTACATAAGAGTAGAAGAAATCAAACAAACAGAAAACAATTTATTTCATATTGAATTTTTGAGTGAAAATAAAACCAATACAGAAAATGAATTCTTCATGATAACCTACATTAAATCCTCGAATTGCCGACCTCTTTGTTGAATGCACATAAGTTGTCTGTCCATACAATTTCTGTGGCAATTTTCTAGCATGATGGGTGTAATGCTATTACATGCATCTCTTATTTTTTGTTTGAAATGGTCGATATCTGTACTGGTTGTCGACAAAACTGTATCCTTTATGTATCCCCAGACAAAAAAATCTGAAGGAGTCAGGTCTGGGGATCGATCTGGCCAGGCAATTGGTCCATTGTTTCCAATCCATTTTCTTGGGAATATTGCATCTAAATGTTCCCTTACTATTGCTGCATTATGGGGAGGGGCACCGTCTTGTTGAAAATATTGCATTTGACGGCGGATGTTCAGTGGCAATTCATCTAAGTAGCCATCAAATAAAAATATCAAATAAAAAATGTAAATACATTCCACCATTCAAATGCTCGTCGTGTGTGTTTGTTCCCAAAATTCCCAACCAAACATTTATTCCGAACCTTTCCTGGAAATTGGTTTCTCTATGTAAATGTTCATTTGTATTATTACACCTATAATGGATGTTTCTGTTAAACCAACCATTGTTGGTGAATTTTGATTCGTCCGTCCATATTATTTTATTACAAATATTTCCAACTTCCCTATTTCTACGTCTCAACCACATCGCAAATCGTACTCTCCTTCCGTAATCCCTTTCATTGAGGTGATGAACTTTTAGTATCCTGTAGCATTTGTATTTGTTCTTTTTCAAAATATTTCTGGTAGATTTTACAGAAATCCCTAGTTCGTGGGCAATTTCTCGTAAAGAACAATCTTGATTAGAAATATTTTTGTAACTGACCAATCCTAAATTGAAAAAAAATATTTTCGTCACTTTGTTAATCTTTATGAAGTAATATTTGCTTATCTAAAACATTTATTTGGTTCCGCATACTTCCAGTAACAACACATTTTCTAGTTTTATTTCTATCAAATGCACCACAGTCTCTCAAATTTCTTTCTAATCGTCTAAACATTTGAATGTTTGGAATACGACGATTTGGGTATAGCTCACCATACATATTTTTTGCCAAAATAGGATTTCTATTTGATTTTGCATAAGCAAATAGCATATCAGTCCTTTCGTCATTTGAATACATCTTTGATATGACTGAGTGTATAAACGACTGACAGTTCTTAACACGTATCAACAACTCATTTATTTGTCCTGCCATAGAAACCAAGCAAAGCCTACTTGTTTAAAAATGGTAAATGAAGTGAGATGCTATTTAACTGTACCATATCACACAATAGTCGTATTTTGACCAAAAACTAATATTTTCGTTACTTCCAGGATTGAGAATTATAGAAATATTCAGTATGATAATTGATTCAGAAGAAACCAGCCTTGAAACAAGGATTTCTGTAATAAAAAAATGCCCAAGAAGGAAAAATATGAATGTTCGTTGTGTTGGGGTATCTTCTTATCGAAATTATTGGGTGAAGTTTGAAGTATGGCAATAGTTGAATGGGTTTTGAAGAAATCAAAATAATTTACAAAAGAACTAACGACAGGACCGTAATTAAAAAAATTTGTCACTGAGGATGCTAGTTATTTTAAATGAAACGTTATAAAAATATCGAGTGTGATATACCACTGAATTGTGATTTTATCGCTTTATCAATATTTGTACTAAAACACACAGGTCCGTATTTGAAAAGAAATGTTGATGGTGGCCGTGTTGACACGAAACGTTTAATCAAAGATTCATTGTTACATTTTTATAGTACATTTAAAATACATTAAAACTTTCCTTATAAATTTTTTTATATTTTCAGAAATAACAGTTCTATTCGTAAAAAACAAATAACAGCATTTTTGGTTTTCCCTGTATAACTCGGGAAGGGCGAGACTCCCTGTAAATTTTCTTTGACCATTGTACTGTTCTCCACAATAGTTACCTTTTCTCCCATTCAATCGTCTTCGTATCTGTTACGGTTTAGAATATAGCAATGTTACCACATGATAAAAGAAACAGCCTGTATACTGTGCACAAGAACTTGGCAGAGCATGAATGTTTAAAAAACTTTAAAAATGTCAATGTAAATTATAAAACGAAACGGATTCATAAAGCTGATAACAAAAATTCTAAATATTCAGGACTTTCATTGTCGTCAAGCCAGCAGAATGATTATATAACTTCACTAAAGGATTCTAATGATATCTCATTATTCTCAAGCCAACTGAATGTGGCATCATCATTTGCATCCAGTTCCAAGACACATCATAGGTATGAATAATAAGTATGTAATGAATGTAAAAAAAGAAATAAAAGCAAATAGAGAAAAATGTAACAATCAAGCAAAGTGAAAAAGTAAAAACACAAAACACACGGGAAACGATCAAAACCTTAATTTGACAAATGACTGGCATTCCGTAAATAAACCACAACCGTAGTCACCAGTAGATAACCACTGTCAAAAGTGTTGTTACCGCTCCTGAAAACATTGGTAACTTCGGTTCATTAAGAGGCCATGAGCGCGATCATATTAGGGACGGTTTTTTTGGTAAAAGAGCCGATAACTCAAAAACGGTTCACCGTATCGATTTCAAACAAAGACAGGCTTCTAGAGGACGTTCGATTCTATGTACCTACGTCTGTGGCAGCACCTCACGATGCTTTTTACAGATAATAGAGGAAGCTGCAATGGTATTTCTCTTCCATTAAAACTTGAAGCAATCTTCATCCAATCGAAACAAATTTGGTATCAGAGGAAAGTTAAAACGTTGATCTATGTACGTGCTGTAATGTTTTTTTGAAATTATTTGTTCATCTACCCAAAAACTTGCTTGGGACATTTTTGAGATTTTTTTGTGAAAAAGTGGATTGAAATTTCAATTTCCATTACAGCACGTACCTAGAATTGAATGTCCTCTAGAATCCTGTCCTTGTTGGGAATCGATACGACGAACCGTTTTCGAGTTATCAATTGACTCTTTTACCCTTAAAAGCGCCACAAATATAATGGCGCTTATGGCCTCTTAACGGAACATATCCTATGTAACATGTGTATAAAATGATATATCGTTATGTCAACTTATTAGCTGCTGTGTCCGTTACTTGATTACAACAACTCACCCGTCACCCTGTACTCCCACAGTTTCACTCCGTCTCTTCTCACTAAAATGTAAGACAAGCTAATACACGAAGAAAATAATGAGTACTCGTCACTCTTGCCCCAAAACCGATTATCCCTAATTGGAAGAAAGATGACGGTATTTTATCACTGGCAGTGCTTCACTAATCCATCAAAATTGAAATTATTTGCATTGTAATATAATACTGCTCATAAAATTCAGATCGTCGTTATCATGTTAGTCAACTATTCACAACAATCAATCATGCATAAAACACCAACACTTATGAGTTTTCCGTTTTTTAACCTGTGCCATGAATATGATTGTTGTAAACAGCTATTTTCTGTTTGCTCTAATCTATTTGCTCTAATCGTTGTGTTTCACCTCGTCACACACCAATTACCTCTCCGGTTTGATGTCATCAGGGAACTCAGAACGTGTCACCATTCCTTCAAAGTGGAAACTATATTTAGAATGAAATGTGGCTCAATGTGCGAAGCCGATAATTTAACACCCGCTAGGAAGGACAGAGAGAAATGTAGCAGAATTGGCATACAGAGTTGAACAGGGGTAGAATTGTTTGATAATAATAATAATAATAAGAGACTTCATTGGTCTCTCGATTATGTACAAATTGTACATAAATAACATTCATAATTAGAACAAGAAAACGAAAGGCGATGTTCACTTTGGATTCCGCGAAACTCACCAAATTAATCTTCCACTTAACTTTACATATCTTCAAAATGCGAAATATTGGAGAACAAAAACTGGAAAAACTGAATGTACAATTGAATTTGTAGTAGTTTCACCAACAATAAAACTCATCATTTTTATTTCCAACGAAAGTAAACTTTAACAACATATCTGAATATTTTTATATTTTTATTTCTTGTTCTTTCTTAAATTCAAAGATAATAGAAATGGGGACTTTGTCCGACTATGAATGTATACAGGGCAATTCAAATTCGACCCCCACCATTGGGATCTCCTAAACTACAGGAGATACGTCGAAGCTTAAATTGGGGCAAAGTTGCGTATTCTGGTGCTTAACAAAATACTGTTTTCAAACTTGGAAAATTCCGAGTATTTCCGGAAATATCGGGAAAAAACTGAAAATCGGAATTTCCGTTTTTATTTTTTTCTATCGTTATTTGACAATATAGCTCAAACCCAAAAGTACATTTCCATTGATACTTTTTTTCAGCTACACGTTTTCATGTTCAGATTTACTATCCGACGTTTCGTCTTCTGGGATTCATCATCAATTTTTTTTTTCTGTCATGGACGCCATATTGTTATTTTATACAGAAAAATAGTGATTTTCATTCTGATTTCATCGATGTATAATTTGTTATGATTTGCACTTCTGAAACCACAGATGGTCATGACTCCATCGAAAAATTTTGTTTAATAAACACTAGTTGTCAGAACTCATTAAACATCATAAGTTGAAACTTTATTATAAATTTGATAGGAATAGTACGAAAGCAACACAAACTTATTTTGAATTATATCCGGAAAGACAACAGCCGGATAGAACATTATTCTGAATTTTGGGCAAACACTTGGCTGAGTACGGTGCGTTTCAAAAAACAAGAATGAAATCATGAGCTTGTAAAAAATGCACAAAATGTATTACAACAAGTGTTCGAAATGATTGCCTTCCTCTTGAATACATAACCGAGCTCGTCGTCTCAAATTAAGAACAGCCCTAACAATATCACTTCTTCTGATAGACCTGAATTGCGTGATGATATTGTCTCTAAGTTCATCTACTGTGTCATATCCTTGCTCTCCATAGATTCTGTTCTTTATAGTGCCCACAAGAAAGTATCCAAAACTGTAAGGTCAGGTGACCTTGCCGGCCACCTCACTGGTCCAGAATTTCCTAACCACCAATTAGGAAATCTTAGGTGTAAATATTCGCAAACTGCTTTTTTATTGTGTGTGTGGAGAAGCCCCGTCATGCTGAAACCAGCAGCTGTTATAATGAACAAGGGGAAACGTATCCATATATTCTTCGAATTCGTTTCTTAAAAACACCACAGTTCGAAAAAGTACTTTCGTCAGTCCAAATAATGTTTTTCAAGAAGTTTGTAGGGTCTACCCTATTCGAGAGCCAGCTACAAAATTCCATCCTTCTCTCAGGATCACCTGGATGTAATTTTTGTGAAATATGTATCTTATAACATTTCAAACCACTTTTTTTAATTCCCTCCAAACGCTCGTCTGTGGCACATCCATTTCTGCCGAGACTTGATGTGTTGATTTGGAAGGATCTGCATTTATCTAAAAAAGTACCAAAAATAATTATACTTCTTCGAATATGGAATGAACAATTATTTTACCTCTGCTAATAAGTTACGTCTAATATTTTGTTCCATTCTGCTTCCATATTTCATTCTTGGTTTTTGAAACGCACCGTACTCAGCCAAGTGTTTGCCAAAAATTCCGAACATTGTTCTATCCAGCTGTTGTCTTTCCGGATATAATTTAAAATAAAGTTGTGTTGTTTTCGTACTATTCCTATCAAATTTATAATAAACTTTCAACATATCTCGTTTTTCTTCATTTGAGAATGAGGATATTTCGACTGAAGTATTTGTGCAAACTTATGATGTTTAATGAGTTCTGACAACTAGTGTTTGTTAAACAAAATTTTTCGATGGAGTCGTGACCATCTCAGATGAAATTGTTTCTTTTTAATATCTGTGGTTTCAGAAGTGCAAATCATAACAAATTATACATCAATGAAATCAGAATGAGAATCACTATTTTTCTGTATAAAAAAAACAATATGGCACCCATAACAGAAAAAAAAAGTTGATGATGAATGCCAGAAGACGAAACGTCGGATAGTAAATCTGAACATGGAAACGTGTAGCTGAAAAAAAGTTTCAATGAAAATGTACTTTAGGTTTTGAGCTATATTGTCAAATAACAATAGAAAAAAATTAAAACGATAATTCCAATTTTCAGTTTTTTCCCGATATTTCCGGAAATACTCGGAATTTTCCAAGTTTCAAAACAGTATTTTGTTATGCACCAGAATACGCAACTTTGCTTACTTTAAGCTTCGACGTATCTCCTGTAGTTTAGGAGATCCCAATGGTGAGGGTCGAATTTGAATTGCCCTGTATATGGGGAAATAACTTGAAATTTCATAGTTATATTTCTGGTTATCAGATTACCTACAATGCGAAACCTTGTCAGCCAGCTATTAGTTTTATGAGGACAATTTCGTAAGCCGGACGGACAATTTGGGAATTTTGGTATGACGTTGGCAACTCGCCGTGGGTTTTTTCTTGATTTCTGGCCTGCAATGAAAAGTTCAAAAGATGAGAGAAAATTAGTTAGTTGCTTGAGTTTCCAAGCCGCGATGTTCTCCGTTTTTCGAGCTCCTCGACTGGCTATTATCTGGTCGAGTTTGTTGAGAGCCATTCATTAGCAACTGTATATACGTTTAATTGTTAAGTGTTTTTATTATGTAACATGTGTAAATATATCGTTGTTATATTTGGTTTTCTCAAATTAACTTTTTAAAAATTGTAACTGGGGTGGATAAGCCACCGGTAAAATACTTTATTTGAATATAAATTGAAAGGTTACAATGAGAATGAAATACAGACTAACTAAAATCGACTCGCAGGTCGTATTTATAAACATAGTCCATGCACTGTCAGCAACTCCATTGTTCACTTGCAGGTGGCCATCCGCTAGCGTCGTTTAATAGGCAAAGTCCTTATCTCTTGACATTGAGACGTCCGATACGCAGTTCCAGCAGATATCCACTATATAACAACTCCCCTTTTTGGAAAAAAGTTGTTGCTGAGCTACAACTTTTAAATTAAACTCGTTCTTTGAAATTTACGTTTACGAGTTCGACTTCTTCTTCAACAGGTTCTTGGGGGTTGATACTTGGTCTTCTTCTTGGGATGAATCTGGCTAGGGTTCGTGATGCGGTCCTACTGGCCCTTGGATGGTCTGGTGGTGGTTGATCGTTGGATGCAGCTATTCCAATACTTATTGGTTTTCTGCGTCGGCATTTACAGAAAATGTAAAGAACGATCAAGGAGATGATCAGGGTGATGGTAAAGTATGTGAACCATGAAATGTGTTTACTGACAAAAGGTTCATTAATTAACTTGTCCAATTCGTCAGAATATTGGCTCAATTTATGTTGAGCTATATTGAGGTCGTCCACATTAATTTTATTCAGCTTCAGTGGTTTCAGCTCCGGTAGGTGCTGTTTTTCAGGCAGGTCTTTACAGCATTGATATGGTATTTGCACTGCAAAGTTCCTGTACGTAATGTTCTTGTACTTGTCAACGAAGAACTTGGAGTGGACTCTCGTGCTTCCAATGAATGCGTTGCAATCAGGTTGGAGTTTGAACAGAGAATTAGTCCTGATTATTTCAGTAACTGGTTCCATATTGGTACATTTAACAGTGATCGGTAGGTCATCAGAAATGGTAATGAGCCAAAGGTTTAGGCTAAGTTCTTGAACATTGTAATCCTTGGCATAAATAAGTGATGTTTGGCAGGTTTTCGGAAGTTTTGTCACTCTTCTAAGTAGTTGGGCTTCACAGATGGCTTCGCTGTCTATTGGATAGGCCAGCAAATCGGAACAAATTCTCACACCATGATCTATGAATTTACAATTTTCCAAATTTTGGAGTGGAATATACAACAATGAATCATCATCTCTCGCAATATATTTTTGAAATGATAGCAAAATATGGTGAAGTCCTGTTCTATTATCTGGTATTGGTATTGGTAAAAGTCGATACAAAGTATATGTTTCTTGTTCGACTAATGGTATTTTTAAAATGAATACAATTTTTGAATCAACTTGATATGCTTCAAGTTCAATGATTTCAATATATCGAGCAATACTTGAAAACGTTGTTGGTAATGGTAAATTATTTTTTTGGAGAGATTGTGATATATCTAGGAGAGATTTTATCAAATCATGTGGAGTAATGATTGAACTATGCAGTATATTCAATCTAGCAAATGTTATAGAATTTAAAACATTATTGAGAGTATCTTCCAGAAAAAGATAGCTTTCCATTAGTGTTTCACAAATATCAAAGGTTCGTACTTGTGCTTCATAAAAGGCGAGATCATCTGAGAGTGAGAATATTGACGTTTCAATTTCTTTTATATCTTTATTGAAGGTTTCTTCATCCACTTGCAATTTTTGTATAGTCGAGTTAAAGTTTTTGATCATAGATGTAGTAACGGATATCTGATTTTTCAAAAGATTTTCAATTTGGTATTCATCTTGTGAAATTTTATTTATACACTCTGTATAATATTCACCGTCTGATGCATCCAAATTGCCAGTTTTTGCTTTCCAAAAAGTACCTTCTCCATTAATTAATCCGCGTTTCTGTCTTTTACTGTAATTTTCAGTATCAGCAAATATTTCTCGATACTTGAGGCTAAGTGAGTTTGATACTTGAGTGAGAAGGCTGATATGTGTTTGCACTTGAGCTTTGAAAGATATCATTCGTGCTCCTGGTTGCTCAAACGTGTCTAACATGTTTTCTAAAATTTTGTCATTATTTTCCAAAGCAGATTTTATATGTTCTAAGTCCTTATAGACGAGCAGAGTCCATTTTTCATTTGAAATTTTCAAAGTGCTTTCTTCATTAAGGAAGATACCAACGGTATTGTTTATAGGTTGAATGAAGTATTGTGAGTGCTGAAATCAGCAAGATAACCCTGAAAAGAAAATTAATCTTCAATATAAAGTTTTAATCTATCGAAGTTTACTTTTGTCTTCTGTCGCGTCTTCCAATTAACTAGCATTGCTGAATTTTGAAAAATTTCTATTATTTCAAAGGGACCATTAAATTTATTTTGAAGTTTATCTTTGATCTGGGATTCTTTAACGAATACTTTATCTCCTACTTTGTATTCTATAGGTTGTCCAACATGTTTATCAAATCTTACTTTTGATTTTTCTTTTTGTCTTTGAGTTTTTTCTCGAGCAACTTTATAGTAGTGCGAAACTCTGTTATTGAGATCTCGGATGTATTTTGTGATTAATTGGTTTTGATTATAGAGAGTTTCTGGTGGTCGACTGGATGTATGTCCGAATAAAAGTTCATAGGGTGTAAATCCATGTGTTTTATTTTTACTATTATTATAGCAAATGATAGCATAAGGTAAACATGTAAGAGGGCTGTCATTGGGGTTGTCTGCTATACTTGATCTTATCATTTCCATTAGTGTGGCATGGAAACGTTCCAAAGAACCATTTGATTGAGGGTGGTTGACACTTGAAAATGTTAGTTTTATTTCATAAAGGGTGCAAAGGTCTTTCATGAGGGCATTATCGAATTCACGACCAAAGTCGCAATGGATTCTCAATGGGGTACCATAATGTTGAAAAAAGATCAATAAATTATTGACAACTGATTTTGCAGATTTGTCATCAATTGGGTAAGCCTGTGTGAATTTAGTCAGTTCATCTCTGATAGTGAGAACATAGTTCTTGGAAGGGATTTCAAGAATATCAATGTTAATCCTTTCGAATGGTGTTTTAGGTGTTTCAGTTATCACTAGAGGGTTACTAAGATTTTTCCTGCATACTTTGATTTTCTGACAAGTTTCACATTTTCTCACAAAATTTTCAACATCTTTAACTAAAGTTGGCCAAGTGTATTTTTCTTTTACACGTCTAACAGTTTCGTTGATACCTCGATGTAAATTACTCTTTCCAGAATGATATTGATCCATAATAATAGGTATCTGGTCTTTATCTGGAGTTCTCGTCAAATTTTGGCAAACAGTTATTTTAATTTCTTTTTCCGCGAAAATGAAAGATAGAATTTCTAGAATTGGTAGTTCTAGATTATTTTCAACGTAATAGATTTTTGAAAAATCTAGTTCGTTTTGTCTTTTATAAAGTACGTAGAACAAGTGTTCATTGACTGAATCTGGATCATATGGCAAAGCAATAATGAAGTATTTCCTTCCTTTAACGGATTTACTTGATAAAACATTAATTGCGTCATTGGAAAAATCGGCATGTTCTTCAAAAATGTCCTCAATTATTTTATAATGAAGATCTTCTAATTTATTTTGTCGAAAAAACGTCAAAATATTTTTATGTTGTTTGTCTAATAGTTGACTATTGTCAAATTTAATTTTTGAATAATCGATCAGGGATTCGGTTTGATACAAGTGTGCAAATGTGTCAAATTCTTGTTGTATTTTTTCGAAAGAAAATTCTTCGTTTCCTTGTCTCTCTATTTGTTCTTCTGGTGGAGTATCCGGGTTTTCGTCTCCATTTGAAGCGAATATCGAGAATTTTGATTGAAAATTCGCGCATTCTTTGAAATGATTAATTTTAATACGTGATAGGGCATCGGCGTTCTTATTGATTTTGCCGGGTTTATACTCTATCTCGTAATCGTATTCTTCCAACTTGAGCCGCCAACGTGCCAGCCTACTACCTGGGTCTTTAATTGAAAAGAGCCAAGTGAGGGGTCTATGGTCAGTCACTAATTTGAATTTTCTACCGAATAAGTATGGTCGGAAGTGTTTCACGGACCAGACTATGGCCAAAAGTTCTCTCTCGATAGTAGAGTACTTGGTTTCGGCATTACAGAGAGTTCTAGAAGCATATGCTATAGGGAGATCTTTGCCTATAGGTCCTTGTGATAGGACAGATCCTATCGCAAAGGCACTCGCATCTGTCGTCAAAAGAAACGGTTCTTCAAAGTTGGGATATATCAAAATGGGACTAGAAGTGAGAGCACATTTCAATTCTATGAATGATTTTTCACATTCTGAGTCGAAATAAAATTTAACATCCTTCTGCAAGAGTTTTGTTAGGGGTTTTGATATTTTTGCGAAGTTTGAAATGAAGCGACGATAATAGCCTGCTAAACCCAAAAAAGATTTTATTTCTTTTGGATTTCTTGGTTGGGGGAAATTTCTTATACAGTCAATTTTTGATGGATTAGGTTTGACACCATCTTTCGTGATGATGTGACCAAGGTATGCGACTTCCTTTCTAAGGAATTCACATTTATCTGGCTGGATTTTCAAATTAGCCTTCCTTAGTCGTTTAAAAACTTCTGTTAACCTTGAAAGGTGTTCATGTATGGTTGGAGAATAGATGATAATATCATCCATGTACACAAGGCAACGTTCGTTTTGGATACCAAGTAGAATGTTGTCCATAACGCGTTGGAATGTTGATGGAGCATTCTTTAGACCAAATGGCATACGAACAAATTCGTAATGTCCATTTTCCACAGAGAAAGCTGTTTTTGCTACATCTTTCGAGTCAATTTCTATTTGGTGGAAACCTGACGCGAGATCAAGAGTCGTAAAATACTGACACTTTCCAAGTTGGTCAAGTAGGTCGGAAATATTCGGTAGTGGGTACTTATCGTCAACTGAGAGTTCATTCAGTTTTCGATAGTCGATAACGACACGCCACTTTGGTTTTCCAGAGGCATCCAGCTTTTTGGGAACAACCCAAACAGGGGATGACCATGGGGAAATGGATGGCTGAATAATTCCTTGTTTCAACATTTTAAAAATTTGGGTTTTGACCTCTTCTTTATGAACTTGGGGATATCTGTACGATTTTGTGAAAACGGGTTTGGCATTATTGGTTTCTATTGTATGTTTGATTTCATTCGTGAAGGTAAGGTCGTCACCTTCTAAATAGAAAATATCCGAAAATTCCATACACACGTCAGTTATTGATTGTCTTTCTTCGTCGTTCAGATGGTCAAGTCGTAATTGATTTTGAATTTCTTGCGTCCTATTAAATTCATTTTCAACAGTTTCATCATTAAACGTATTAATGTTCAAAACTGATTCAAATTTTGAAATTGGTTCGAGTTTCAGGTCTGAAAAATCAATTGTTTTTGGAATCGCATTGGCATTTATAATTGAAGTTAAAAATTGTCCTTTTTCGTCAATTTTTACCAAGGCATTTGGTAATCTAACTTTTTCTTTTTCCTGTGCTAACAGTATAGCATCAGTATTGGTAAGGTTACACTTCAGTTTAAAAATTTGTTCAGTTCTGGGTTCAATCATGATTTGATTTTGATTTAATTTTGGTGTTTTCAAAATTTCTTCTTCAGTTACTTTGAATAACGGAGCGGTTTTGAAATTTGTTATTAATTGGTTATTTTTCAAATCAATAATACAATTGTAATGTTCTAGAAAATCGGATCCAAGTAAACCATCGAACTCAATATCTATGTCATAAACGTAGACTTTATGCGGATCGTTGTCTTTGAAATTTATCAAAGTGGATTCAGTGATTAAAATTTTTTGGTCAGTTATTCCCTGGACTATAACATTTTCCGAAAATCGATGTAAATATTTTCCACAAGTTTTTGGTTTGAATATCGAAATACCAGCTCCGGTGTCAATGAGAATTTTGAAAGAGTTTGTCAAGTCCTTTATGTAGTAGAGATTTTTGGAATTCATAGAGTAAAGAGAGCTCACATGAAGCGTTGCTCTGGGAAGTTCAGATCGGGATTGTAATCGTTCAGGTTCATGGATTGTACTTGAGCCTGGATTTCCGATGTTAAGTCGGGTGTTTGATTGAAATCTGGTGGATGATCTGGGGTAGGTAGTGAGAGAAAATCCTGATAGTTGATTTCATCAAATTGTTCGGATTGGTTTTGTTGATCATATTCATTATATTGATCGTGGTGATTTTGGCTATTATCAGTATAATAGTTTTCATATTCTTGGCTACTAGCTGTATAGTAGTCATCTTGGGGTTCAAAATCTTGGTACTGTGAATCCTGAGAATATTGATTATCCTGATAATTCACACAAAATGTTCTTTGTTGGTTGAAATTCGGGTTGCGTTGAATTACTGTGGGACGATTGCCCTGTTGGTTTTGGTTTTGGGATGTCGGTCTTGACTGGTTGTTTTGAGGTTGGGGTCTTGGTTGATTACTTTGAAATTGAGGTCTTTGTGGGGTGTTTTGAGACTGTGGTCTCGGTTGGTTATTTTGGAAATTATTTGGGGGCCTATTTGACTGAAAAGAATTTGGTCTTGAAAAATTTGTATTTGGATTTCTTCCAAAATTTTGAAAGTTTGGTTGTGTTCTTTGTCTTTGCCTACATTCGTTGAATGAATGGCCTAGACGACCACAAAATGTGCATTTTGGGGTTTGACTAGATTGGGGTCTTTTCTGCATAATATTTCTGGATTGGTTCTGTCTGTCATGTTTTTGATTTTCAAAATACGAGAGTTGAAGTTCCCTTCTTATACGCATTTGTGCTTCAAGCATGTCTCAGGGATTTCCAGCTCGCATTATTTGCCCTAATTTTGGTTCGATTCCTGTTAACAGGGTGTTCAATGTCATTGTTTCGATTAGTCTTGACTGCGCGTACTTTTGCTCTGCAGTAAGAGCAGTTTTCTGAATACTTGCGTGCATTTTTGCATTATGCACTTGTAAGCGGTTGAAAAACACTAATACAGTTTCATTTGACAATTGTTTTAATCTCTGAAGGTCTTGTATCAGAGATGTCAGGTCTAGGGTATCACCAAAGTTTATGGTTAGTAAATTCCTAATTTCGTGATAGGTATTGGGATTTCTTGAACTTATGAGCTGTGCAGTTCTTCCGCGAAGTTTATTTTTAATGTGGATCGTCTAAAGATTTCTTTGATCACGGGTTGCCATTTGATAAGCACAATCACAAGCATTTAGGAAAGTAGTCAAAAATATTTGATCACCTTCGTATTCGGGAACAATAGAAAACACTTCTGACAATTTATAGGGTTCAATTTCAGGAAGAGGATCCTGATTTTCAACATTGTTTTCACCATTTGCAGGGTTCTCCATATTGCTCAATAAATCGTTTCACTTTTTGAATATGAACGGATACTTTGTACCTTGTGAGAATAATCGAACAGTACGACTATTTTGCGGATAATTGATCAGTGCAATTATATAAAAAAAATAGTTTTTGAATTGTTCTTATTTTTATTGTTTGAGTCTGTGTAGGAAATAATCAGTCAGTATGATTATTTTGCCTTGAATAAATAAATAAACGAGATGATTCTTTGTCACTTACAGTATTTGTTTCATGGGTGATTCGTCTTGTTCTTGAAGATGGTCCACCAGGGGCTTCACTGGGTGTTCCTTCCGTGGTCTTCAAGTGATGACTCCTCAGCAGGTTCTTGTTTCCTCGAAGGATTAGGATCCACCGCTACCAGTTAGATTCTTCTTGTTCTAGCAGCGTTTAGGAATCCTACCGACTGCGCCAGTTGTTATATTTGGTTTTCTCAAATTAACTTTTTAAAAATTGTAACTGGGGTGGATAAGCCACCGGTAAAATACTTTATTTGAATATAAATTGAAAGGTTACAATGAGAATGAAATACAGACTAACTAAAATCGACTCGCAGGTCGTATTTATAAACATAGTCCATGCACTGTCAGCAACTCCATTGTTCACTTGCAGGTGGCCATCCGCTAGCGTCGTTTAATCGGCAAAGTCCTTATCTCTTGACATTGAGACGTCCGATACGCAGTTCCAGCAGATATCCACTATATAACATCGTTATCGTTACTTATTAGGTGATGTATCCGTTATTTGATTACATCAACTCACCCGTCACCCTATAGGTACTCCGACAAATTGAATAGGAGACTGCATGGAAGATCGTATGTGTAACTGACGTGATCTCAAGAATATTCGATGGCCACCTGAATACTGGAATATGACAAATACAGTGATATCACGGGTGGTGATAAGGCGATGAGGCAGGAGGGACGTAACGAAGAGGAGGCCGGCAGTGTACTAGTGCTCGCGACGGAGATCACTTCTTATTAATGTTAATGTGTTAAAGTTATTTTGGGTGAATATAGTTTCGGGTTTAATTACGCGTTTTTTCTTTATCCGTTGTGGTCATTGTGTAGTTTACAGTTCAGGTGAGGGGTGAAAAGTCATAGCCGATTCTGCATTTTTGTTTTAAACTATTACGTGTACCAATACGAAGATGCCTAGAAAACATAAAAGTTCTACGAGTGATTCGGATGATTCTTCTAATAGTTCGCGTGACAGAAGATACAGGGAATCATCAAATCGACAATCATCCAGGAGAAGAAATAAAAATCGTGTCACAGAAAAGAGAATGCAACAGATGCCTCCGACGAGAGCAGATCAAAAAGAAAAAATACAATGATATGGCCTCTACAAGACGACGTTCTGTAACTCCACCAGCAATTATCGTTCAAGTACCAGCAGAAGTTAACAATCATGAAGGTCCACGTATAATCGATCACGCCTCAACAAGTTCAGCGGAGTCTGGAGTCGATCGCATCGAAAATTTGATATAATTGATATTGCGACAAGGTACACAACCAGAAAATAGACGTTTATCTGTACGGAGCGACTGCTTTCCTGAATTCAACCCATAGAATGAAAACTTATCAGCATTGAAATGGTTGGATAAAATCGATCAACTAAAAAACGTGAATAAATGGAATAATATCACAACTATTTATCATATGTAATCAAGATTAACGGGGATGGCGAGGACTTGGTACCACAGCCTAACGAGCTATTCTGGTACGTGGCCTGAGTGGAAAATCTTTATCGTTAAAACATTTCTAGACCATGTCAACCATGCGATGGTGTTACGAAAAATGCTAGATAGAGTGAAACAGTCAGACGAGACAATGACCACGTATTATTTTAGCAAAATGGAATTGTTTCGAACGTGTCAAATATCTGGCTGTATCATGTCTTATTGATCAAACTCCCGACGTGAAGATCGTAGTACCACATGAAATGTAAATATATTGTGTTTTATCAAAAATAAATATATCGGAAAGCAAAATAAAAAATATTGCTACAACTAATAAATATATTGACACAAAATTTCATATATTTGCAAAAACACTTTTTACCCAAACAGCGCATCATACTACTACAGTGTTGCATCATGTTAAGATCTCTGAGTGCAAAATCGAAGATGGTCGTTGTTCAGTTTTCCTTGATTCATCTTGGTTTTACAAACTTTGCAGAACCATACCGACTGCATGTGCGAATATGGACGAAAATCTTCAACTAGAATGGTTCATTTCAAGTGATATACACTACACGCCAGCAGCATTGGAACTACTGACATTTCCGAAAAAAATTTGACGGACATAACAACTAATTCACCTTGTTTCTGAAAATGAAAACTTCAAATTTGTCTCACTTATACAGGACATAATAATAGTCTAAGATCCGGTATAAGAAATATATACCCTCATCTGTTATTTAGTGATAAACAAGAATTTATGCTAGATAATATTTGCATCTACATATTGCAAATATGCCTAGCTAAATTTGGGCCAGATGATGTTAAACAATAAAAGGTTTACTTAAATTTTTTTGATCAACTTCCCTGATCAGTTATTTAAAAAAATCGAGCACCAGCTGAAAAAATATACCCCAATTAAAGGAAAAAATAAAGGTTGCCTACTATCCCATCGGCCCAACTATGGAGTTGACAGGTATGAACCAGGTAAGAAAGCGTAGTTATTATACCCTCATAAGTTATTTCATTGAATTATATATCAAATGAAAGCTAATTTCATGCACAATCCAACTACATTAGGTTGCCTCATCAAAAAGTTGGTTAAATCCATGGTTGCCTAGATTATTATTTTAATTTGCACTATCAACAATATTGTTGATTAATTTCAATTCTCATTTGTTTTCTATGGCAGTATCAAGACATCCCTTGATATATGCAAATTTCAAAATTCCACGTCAAACAATTACGGAAGTTACGGGGGTGCTTCCATGAAAAGTTGTACAAATTCGGATTTTTCAGGACTGAATTTTTTCCAGGAAAAAGATATAATTGTAATCAGTTGGGGGGTCCTGATCACGAATCTGAAGGAATTTCGAGTCTATTTTGCCCCCTAATATGATTTACCGTAAACATGGGTTGATCCATCGCGACTGGCGGGCGGTGTATATAACTTGGACCATCATCATTGAACCGGTAGATACATTTTCATCATTTTCTTCAGTCCTGAGAGATTTGTTATTCTACCTCGATAATTACGGAAGTTACGGGGGTGCTTCCATGAAAAGTGCGACACACTTTATATAACACGATAAACACAAACTTCTACCAGAAACCTTAACGGAATCAATATCTGTCAAGCTGATTTAAATTTGACAGAGGTGTGTTTGGAATTAGTTTTTGTCAAGAATGACGTTTGTTACGTCATGACTTTCCACGTCTATTAAAATATCGTGTACGTGAAAATGAAAAATTGTTTTTTGTGTGGTTTAGAGGATTCTATTATTGATTTTAATGATGAATCATTTAAGAATTGTTATTTGAAGTTGTTATTTTGGCGGAAAAAAAAATTGTGCATTCAGATTCAGTACTGCTAAGTTTGGATTCGGTGATTAATGTTGGTTATCATTCTACATGCTACAAAAAAGTAACAGTTCTTAGCAAGAAGTACAATGATGAATACTCACAATTTTGCAGGAATCATGAAGTGAGTACATAATATTTAGTTTTTTATCGAAATAAGCAAGTTGCTCATACTCCCGCCTACCACGTTGCGAAACCACTAATATTCGTAATTTATTGTGATGTAATATTTCCAGGTACCGCCACTCTCAACCAATCTAAAGCAACAAAAAATGTCACCTAGCTCGTCTCAAGACTCTGTACGTATTAAGGAATAATAATTGCTATAAATATTTTTTTTTAATCGAATGTATTTTTTTAAGGGGGAGCCAATCACGTCAACAATTGACGCTCATCTCACTGGAATCAACAGTTCCGATTATACTCTGGCCTTATCAAAGTTATTAAAAACATGTTAGTGAAATAATGTAATCTGTTTTTAGTGTTCCGTTGTAATTTATACAAGAATCTAAACTTTAAACAATTGGACATGTCCATCTATCCATATATTACAGACTAAATTTTATAAATTCTATTTAAAGTTAAACTAATTGTTTAAACTTATGCAACAAAATATTTGTTCTAGGTACCGTGCGATGCATCGTCAGGCGAGGTAGATTTGGATTCTCCATCAGTGACACCTGAACAAACAGCACTGAGTGCTTCAGGAATTTTGCGCACTATATATGTCAATTCCATGTGGCTCCATGCAACCGATGCATGCTGCGTTAAATTCAATCCCGAAGATTGTGGCTGGTTTTTAGTTGGCTATTTGAAGCCGACGTGGTTTGAAGGGGACCCAACACCCTTACATGTCAACGACATATTAATAGAAATAAAAAACAAAGAAAACGATGAAAACTGTGAATTTGATTTTGCCATTGGCACTTCTGACGAGTCAGAATCCGAATAAGTTTTTTACTTATTATTTTGTATTTCGTCAATAAAAAAAATGTTCATATCATTACGTGATATTTTATCTGACCTTACCAGTATTTAGTCCGCGCTTTCACGATCAGACACCACTCTTTTGAAAAACGTACATTTTACACGAAAAAACTTATTGCTTCATAGTTATAATGATGTATTATCGCTGATAAAACTCGTTGCATCTTTGTTCTACCTAATGGAATAGCGCACGCAACGGTTCTCTGTCACTCTTAACGGTAGAAAATTTACAAACTTAAATCTAGGCAACCATGGATTTATAATTGATATATAATTCAATGAAATAACTTATGAGGGTACAATAACTACGCTTTCTTACCTGTTCATACCTGGCAAGTCCATAGTTGGGCCGAGGGGATGGTAGGCAACCTTTATTTTTTCCTTTAATTGGGGTATATTCTTTCAGCTGGTGCTCGATTTATATAAATAACTGATTGGGGAAGTTGATCAAAAAAATTTGAGTAAACATTTTATTGTTTAACATCATCTGGCCCAAATTTAGCTAGGCAACCTATTTGCAATACGTTGATTCAAATATTATCTAGCTTAAATTTGTCTTTATTACTGAATAACAGATGAGGGTATATATTTCTTATACCGGATCTCGCACTATAAGTGATGTCTTTGGGTCTTGGAGGTTGAAGACGCAGATTATGAATATTTTCATTTTTACAAGTTTCATACAGTACCGCACTTCTCATGGAAACACACCCAGTACTTCAGTAATTTTTGAAAAAGAATTGTGAAATATGTGAAGTCGAGAAGAATATACAATTATGCAGAAAAAGTTCCGGAGATGTTTCCATGAGATTTTTCGGGAACAATGTGAATAAGTGGGAAAATAGTAAATGACATAATTTATTCGAACAATAATTTTTCTGAAATGTCGGTGGTGTCATCGCCACTGGCTTGCAGTATATATCACTTGAAAATACCCCTTGTAGATTATTTCATGATTTTTATGTATCTATCAATTCTGGAAGTTTCACAAATTCCCAATCCACTGAATAGAAGTTTTAAAAATGTAATATGTATTCACCATGCATATCATACATATACCGTGTGTCAACGTATTCTTTAGACAAGCTATGTACCAAGTATTTTGAGAAATTCTGATGAGTTTGGTAGTCTTCTGGGGCTTTTGATCTACTGTATCTCTTCCAAAGTCTTTTTTAGTATTGTGTTAGTGAAATTATCTCGGTATTTATCAAAGGTTTGAGAGGATTTTTCCGGCATACTTAGCTGCGGGAGTTCTCTTGTCAACAGAGGCAGTTACGGTCGAGTAAAATTTTTCTCAGAGAATATCAACGTTATTACACGCGATCAAGAGGTTGATCCAATCGATGGTGGAAAGTTCCTCGAATACCTTATCACAGTCGATTATTTTGAAAACTTTGAAACATGGTCCGATAATCCAATTGGTGGTAGGATTTCATGATCTGTGACAATGTGTTCATCGTTGGTAAAGATGATGTCAGGGGAACGGATGGTTCGTTGTGTATTTGGAATCTAGTTGGTTCTGTGATAAGTTGAAAGAGGTTTGAATCGACAACGGAATGCATGAAATTACTCGAAGCGCTATTTGTGTCAGGTATATTATTAATGGGCCAAGTGATATTGGGGTAGTTTAAGTCACCAACAATGATGAGGTTGTCAAGGGTCGATAGTTGATTTAGGTAATCGATCAATTGAACATTGGCTTCATGGGATACGTCGTTAGGTCTGTAAATACATACCATATTTATGTTGACGTTTTCTTAGGTAAGGCTGTCATGTAAGGCTGTCATGTAAGTCCTCAACGCCTTGGATTGTGGCAATATCTTGTTGAACTGCAAAATCGGTTATGATCTCATCGCATAAATATATACATAATTCACCACCGACACGATTCAATCTGTCCGCTTGATAGATACTGTAGCCAGTGAATCTGAATCATTTGGTTTAAGCCATGTTTTGGTTAGGAGTAGTTAGGTTTGAGATCAACTTTGTTACATGTGAGTTCATTGAATATAGCAGATAACGAGTCTAAGTTAGTGTAGAGTATTTTCCAGCATACATGGGGCAGTTGTTGGCTATTTTATGTTCGAAAGTTGATGGAGATTATTTTGGGAATTCCAAATATATATCGGATGATGAGATTTTGTTCTCCATTTGCTTTCCTCGTGTCAAATTCCCCGCGTAGGTATTTCAGTAACTGAAATTGGGAGGGAGTTTGGCTACTTATGATGGATTGTTTCGAAGTAGAAACTTTCTCGATAAGACTTTTTTTATTCCTCAAAATAGTTCGAAGCATCGTGTTCATTTGGCATTATTAACCTTATTTTGCGGGGGTACTTGTTTTTATGGTTGGGTTTCCCTACTCGAAAAATGGTAATAATATTGAAGTATGTTACTAGGGAAACTGAGACAGGCTATTAATAGAGAACATCGGAGAACTATCACCAAATCAACATAGACATCAGAAGTGCCAATCTACTATCGACGCGGTGAAGTCAGTAATTGAGCTGCCCATAATCGTGGTAACAGATGGTGTATTCTGATAACATTGGACGTCCAAATTGGGTCTAGGGCAATTCCACGACAACAATTCACTGACGGGCAATTCCCCCACAACTATTATTCCCGACGGGGAACAATCCCCTACAACAATTCACCGACGGGCAATTCACCGATAACAGTTTGTTAGTCTGATCTAACCTGAATGAACTAACTCAGCTCGCAAGTTGGGAGCTAGGGAGTGAAAGAAAAATTTATTTTGATAGCAGCATTTTATTAGCCTGATCTAACCTGAACGAACTAACCTAGCTCGCAAGTTGGAAGGATATTATTGTCTTAGGATATTATTGGACGGGGGATTTTTGGCAGGACATTTTTGACAGGATATTTTTGGACGGAATATTTAGTCGTGCTACCCTTCCTTCGGGTAAGCAAAGTAAGATTTCTACCGTCGGGAATCATCCAATCGGTGAACTGTTCTCGGTGACTTGCCCGTCGGTGAATTGCTGTCAAAGAATCATCCTCTCGGGGAATGATTCAGTCGGTGAACTATTGTCGGGGAATCGCCCGTCGGTGAATTGTTGTCGGGGAATCATCCGGTTCCCGTCCAAATCACCCAGTAGCAATTATCAGTAGATTTCCCGAGAACCGACGAGTCATCGTCAACGGTAAGGACATGAAAGTAATCACCGGAGTGCCACAGGGCTCGATGATGTGAAACGTACTATATAATGTCGTATTAGAGACCAGGCTCACCGCAGTCGCAAAAACTATTGACTATGCGGACGACTTGATCCTAGTGGTCACGGCTCAAACGAATGAGGAATTCACTGATAGAGTGGAATTAAATTCTCAGAAAGTATCAGCTTTTCCAATATGATGGAGCTCCGCCACATCTCAGAAATATTTACTGAGATTTCCTCGATACGACTATGCAAGGACGATGGATAGGAAACATTGATCCTATCAAATGGCCAATACGTTCACCTGACCTGACTCTTCTGGACATTTCATTGTGGGGTTTCATTAAAGATGTATGTTAGGCTCAAAATTAAATAAATAATAGTGATATTTGCCAACTTGTTATAATAACGTGTGGTATAAGCATATATTTCATTCAATAAATATTTTATTTCCTGTGTTAATGTTGAGGTTAACGAACAGTCGTTACCGACCGATGATGAACCCTTTACTCCCATAAACACCTACTACGTAGGCTTATTATGGCAAGTACCTGTCAGAAAACAACTACTCCCCTGGCTAAGACCACGACGGGTATTGAATTAAACGCACTTGCAATTGCGTCCTCTGATGCTTTGAGGAACGTTGCACAAGTAGCTGTTAGATTTAATTCAATACCCGTCGTGGTCTTAGCCAGGGGAGTAGTTGTTTTCTGACAGGTACTTGCCATAATAAGCCTACGTAGTAGGTGTTTATGGGAGTAAAGGGTTCATCATCGGTCGGTAACGACTGTTCATTAGAAAACTGTCTTTGTCAAAAGAGACATTACCCTTTCTACTTTGTCAGTTCCGCTTATTGACAATTCATGGTATATTCGGAATTTGAAAAAAAAAATGAAGTATTGCCTTTACCAAGGCATAACTATGGTTTGATAAAGGCTCTTCTTCAAAGAAATGATTTCCAAAACTTTTAAGCAAGTCCTTTGGTATATCATTAATTGTCCTTCTGTTAGAATTTTAACATTATCAATATTATTGGAGAATAAATTCAATTTTCCTGTCATAAGCTTCAATCTTTTTTCCCCCTGCTTACAGATATTTATAACAAACATTGAAGTATTAACCATTTTGCCATAGGCTTTTCTTATCTGTAATTTTGAATGAGTTCCTTTGTCCTCCAATATTATATTTGACGAATACGTTTGATTGCATGATTTTTATCGTGCATTTGACGCCACTGGAACCTCGCCTGTGGAATGTTTGTTTACTATCATTTGTTTTGAAAACAAAGCAGTATTTCGACATTGTGTCTCACTAAACCACTGCACTATTTTGAAAAATATTCCAAATGTAACTTTAAGTGGTTTAAGCAGGACAAAAACCACGAAAACACACAGGAATATTTCAACAACACTTCATCAACACAAAATATTCGCACTTGCGTTCTCTGATGCTTTGAGGAACGTTGCACAAGTATCTGTTCGATTTAATTCAATCCCCGTCGTGGTCTTAGCCAGGAGAGTAGTTGTTTTCTGACAGGTACTTGCCATATGAATTAACTGGTCCAAAATTTAGGAAGGATAATACTCAACAGAATGAACAATTCATTTATAGATGTTGGAGAAGGTTTCTTAACTCATAGGGCCAGTTGCATAAAGAATTTAACAGACAAATAAATATTTAATTTGATGATTACTATGGCAACGCATGTCTAAGCTCACCAGTTATGTTACCTACGTTAACAGAAGGCTTTATGCAACTGGTCCATATTTATTCAAATATTCGTATTGATTCGTTGAAACTTGATCTACACAACATAAACCCCCAGACACCAAACTTGAATTATAGTCAAGGAACTTGTTAAATCTCTCGAAATAATTACTTTAGACCATAAATAATGCTTTATTTTTTATAGCTGAAAACTCCTAGAATCCAACTAAGGAAAGAATATCACAAAACTAATCCGCTATCTTGAATCCCCAAATTTTGATAAAAAGTTATTTGCTGCCAAACCCCGGCTTTTTATTGACCCTAGGAATTTTAAGACAAAACCGTGACATAACTTGTTGCAGCTCACAGGTACTGCATTTGCATAAGTAATTTTGACCCCCATAAAAAAGCACGGCACTGTGCTAGAGGTGTTGTGTTTTGGTTCGAATGTCAAAAACCCGAAACAAAACAGTTTCCGCAAGAATTATCTTCGGTTCAGTGAATATGATGTTTACGTAGCATCGGGCCCATCTTTGTTCACTTATTGATCTGAGACTAAACCTGATACTGTTTCATTTTTCACTTTAAACTGAAGCTAGACTGCAGAAGCCGCATAGCAGATGCATATTATTTAATCTGAAGGGTAATTTGAGGACTGAGTCCTGCACTATTATCGCTGCGTTACCTGAGCCACCAAACTGGAGATTTCAAACCGTAACAAACACAAAAAGGGTTTCAAATTACTTTTTAGAGAAAAGCTTATATTTAAATGCATTGAAAAGAAGAAAATGAATTTTGAAGTGAAATAAACCCATCATGTTGTTACATTAAGAAATTTTAAATGATTTAAAGCTCGTCGCGAGAAGTATCTATGTATTTCTCCTTGTAAATTAGATTTGAAATTAAAATTAGTGCATTTAAATAAAAGTTTTTCTCTAAAAAGTTTTATTTTATTTATTTATCTCTTCTTTAGTTTTCTTTGGATATGTTTCTTAGTTTGTTCATTTCAATTATTGCGACTTTTTTGAACGATCGCTTGCCTGTTAATTTACTACAATCTAGTTCTCGCAATTTTTTAGAAAAGAGGTGAGGGAGTGATCCCACCAGCCAACAAATTTTTTGTTGTTATTTTCCATGTACGAAATCGTTGGAGGTAATGGATTAGGTAGGAAGTTTCTAAAATAAGGTTGGTAAAATCGGGCGTCAGTGATCGTAGGGATTTGGCATAGGTTCTATCCATTTTCCCCACTCTGGGGATGAAGGTTACCTTGGCTTCTCCATAGTTCTGGTATGTAGATTTAGTATCAGAGAGTCCTCATCCATATGTTAGGGGCGAAATTTAGGAAAGGAGAGCAGTGAATGTGCAATGATGTGTCACGCCTCTAACATACCCAGCAGCTCAGTAGGCGTGGATTCGATAATAAAAATTGATTTCGATAAGATTGAAATATGGGGTTAATTTTCCGGAGCGCCACGGATTTATCGCTAGTGAAATATCCGAAACCACCCTTATGGAATGGGACAGCCCACTGCACTAATATTACTAAAACATTAAACAATAGATACCTGTAAATGGTATAATAATAATATATAAATATGTAGAGGTTTTGTCTTCCCTTACGCTTAGATAACTTGGACCAGAATAAAAGAAATAGTCATGTCCCTTACTAATAAAATATATTGATCGTTACACACCCTGTATGTGCACAGTTCAGCTCACCATACAACAGAAAATGAAATTAAAGTAAATATCAACCACCAAGGTGGATTCAAGTGACTGTGATTGAGAGTATGGTATTGTTTGAATATATCGATATGAAACCTCCAGTGAGGGCTATGCCTGTGACGTCACGATGATAGCTTACAGTTATGGATACTTACGCCTTAGGGGCAGTCTTATTCTAAACTTATCTGATACTATGAAGATATTTTCAAGCATGCCAGTTCACCAATTATTGTGGTTGTAGTTCATCAGTGCCTTGGTGTATACAGGTGCACAGTGGGTACGACACAATCAATCAAAGTACATGTACAGCTGGGACAAATAGCGAAGGAATGCTGAACAACAGATATACAGCGGGACAACCACAGTTGAGCAGGAACAATCACAGTAGTGGAACAGTGGAAAGACAATCGTATAGCAACGAAACAGTGGAACAATCACATTAGTGGAACTCCAATAATCGGTAGCAGAGTAGTAGCAGGACTAGCCGCAGCAGAGCAAAGTAGTAGCAGAGTGGTAGTCGCAGCAGAGAACCCTAGAATATACAATACCAGTCTGACTTCTGATCACACTTGTATGGGGCCATAAGTAGAGCCCAAATGCAAATACTAACCTCTATTAAGTGGGAGGGTTCTGATAACAGCTTTGATGGTCTGTTTGCTGTCTGATAGCGAGTTTCTCGTTCCAGTGGTTTCACACAATGATGAAGTGACTTCTAACCTCAAAAATCCGCAAAGCGAACGGAGATTTCTCAAAAATATAAAGCGTCAAAAATCGCAAACAATATGAGAAACTCTCCTGATATGAATTTTCCAAAGATCCATCAACGATGATCAAACTTCAATTGGAAATCTTCAAAGTAGGTCAGTCACTCATCAGGATCGAATAAGGAAGAAGAGAGTATCTCTCAGACGTCAAAGTCAAAACTGTCAATATCTGACAAGGCGCTTTCTTGTTCGTTAGTGTTCGGTGGGAACAGTCCAGGAACTAACTCGAGCTAATAGGAGCTATGAAAAGAACACCTTAAGATTCAGTGTTGCCAACTGAAACAACACGAAAACGCCAGCCTCTCAATCTCAGAACCAAACAAACAAAAGGTCAAGTATTCGAATGTGAAATAGGTACCTCAATGACACAAGATATAGATAGAGTAGGAATGTTACGGTTTTGTGTTCTAAGTACAAAACAATAGACTAGGTAACCAAAAGTATGTTTACAAAATAACGCTGTCATACCGCAAAATAGAACAACTGATAACTGTCATTAGCTTAAGGCCGGTTCATGTCCGCTCGAACTAGTACAGCAAAGGTAAGTACTAATATTCGGAACAAGCTATACATGACAACGATCAAGTTGTCATTTTGAGGAATCTGAAGAAGAAGAAGAATACAGTGGCGTACAGAGTGGAAAGTGTATATCAATGACAGAGAATTTCTGATGTTATTGTATTAAAACAGAAAGGGTTTTCTAGTGCAAAATAAACCCGTAACACATACTTCAGTTGGTGGAAGTGGAGTTAGCCACGTAGCTCAAGTCAACGCCAAGAATCAGCTAATGGCAGCATCCTGCGCTTTGGAACTTGAACATCTAAACGCACACTCTCATATATGTGCACAAGTTGCAGGAGGCAACAGTAGCTTGAAACGTTGATATGATCGGTTATACAGATTCAATACTTGTTGGTAGGCAAGTTTGCCACAACTGGCGCTAGGATTCAAAATCCAGTGTAATACTTTCCACTATCATCTAATATAATGATCGTTGAGATTAGAGCCAAGAAAGTCTTGTTTCTATTTTTATTCTTGTCAATATAATTCCGTTTGAATATAGTTTAGTGGAAATTTTGGTCGTTTCGCCAATTCATTCATTCAATTGAAACTGCATATCATCAGAAGTATATGGGTATGTTGAAAGTTTCCATACAACTCACAATAAAAAAAATATCACGATGCTGATGTTGAAAAATCAATACTTTGAATAAAAGTCTAAGGCAGATAGGATATAGAGAATCCAAAGTTACTGTATAGTCATCTGTAGTAAATCCGATGTCCGCAATTGCAATTTTATTCATTTCGTAATCACTCAACCTATCATTTTGCTGTAATTCAACTTCAATAATGGATCGAAAATGGTGTAAACTCACAATAAAAATGTTTATGGGAGACAATTTGAGGAAGATGTGATATGTTTTCAAAAGAATTCCATAACATATCACTAGAAATTTAAATAAACGTCCTATAAGATTTACGGCAATAGCAAACAGCTTGAAATGATCAACGATGATGATTGAAATATACAATCTGTTTGACTATTACAAATGGTATGTTATCAGTTCCAGAAACACATACATTAGACAAGAGTGATACGTATGACATGATATATTTGATTTTTCCATCCAACATATTGTGGTTAACAATGTTATTTCGAAAACCGCAATACGACTAATAGGAGCGAAATAAAAGTTGACTGAAAAAAAAATCGTTTCAAATATTACTGAAAGAATATATAATAAAAAAAAATCTTATTTGATATTATTTGATAATCGATGCATGTTGAAGTACTATTATTTTGCATTTTTAACAAGATTGCTTAGGAAATTAATTTGACATTTAAGTAAATGAAAAATACTATCATTTTGCATTTTTCACAAGATTGCTTAGGAAATGAATTTTACGTTTAAGTAAGTAAAAAATTTGTTTCTACGAAACTCTCATTCCGAACCACTTCAGCTCAGTGACACGCGACCGGAGATCGAACCCGGACCGCCTGGGTGGAAGATAAACGCTCTCACACCACGACCACTTTGCTTAGTAGTTTCGGTTATTACATTTTATCTGACAGTTAAACGTTATCTTGAAGTTTCGTCAGTTTTGAAACAATAATTCTGGAAAAATGGATTATTTGAATAATAATGCTTATTTAGCCGATATGCATTTTGTTTAGGGCCTTGCGGATGGCAATGCGCGCGAAGCGAGACGTATTTACCAGGAGCGATTTCCTAATCGAGTACTGCCTTCAGCTCCAACATTTGCTAGTCTCCACCGTCGTTCGGCAGAAACAGGTAGCTTTAAGAGGGCAGCTGATATTATTGGAAGACCTTGAGCAGCCCGAACCCCTGAATTGGAAAAAGCTGTTTTGAACGCTCTCGAGGAGAATCCAGAAACAAGTACAAGAATAATTGCTGAAGCTCTCAATTCTACCCAGTCCACAGTTTGAAGAATTATCCACGATCAACAATTTTATCCATACCATATTCAAAGGGTACAATTTCTTTTGCCTCGAGACTTTCCCCAACGCATTACTATGTGTCAGTGGTTTTTGAGAAAATAGGCTGCAAATCCACCATTTTTAAGATATATACTCTTCACGGACGAGGCAAACTTTTTCCGAAATTCTATCACATACTCTCATAACAACCATGTTTGGGCTCTAGAAAATTTGCACGCAGTTAGTGAAAGACATTATCAGTATCAATTTTCTGTAAAAATATGGGCGGCAATAATTACTTGATAGGTCCTTTCTTTCTTCCACTACGACTTTCAGTCCCGATTTTTTAAAATTTGGAGTAAAATTATGAAAGTTGGTACCATCATATGTTTATTTTTTTTATGATTTTTAGTTTTTGTTAATAAATTCTATCTTCACCCAATTTTGACATTTGATATGTACACTGTAGTGTACACTGGGACTCAAAGGAATCATAGCCCCCCAAAAACGAAATGCAAATGTTTTCGCAGTTTGAAAAACCGATCTCTAGCCATAGCGTCAGCCATCATAGGAATTCGCAATTTATTTTCCCAATAACAGCGAACTCTGGGATAATTCAGGTTTCCCATTAGGATATGTAGAGCTACAAAAGTTTCCAACTCACCCTGACAGGTTGGAGAGAACCTAGCATGCTGCTGTACGGCGTAAAGATTTGTATTCTCAACCATAAGGTTGAATAAATCATTAGTTAAATATTTTCAAAAAAATGGAGGGGACTTCCCAATTCTACTGGCTGAATAGTCATTGGTTGAAACCATGTTATTTTTGGGGTAAGATATTGAACATTAGTGCGCCAAGAAATGTCTTTTTTTTTTGTGTTAGTTCATTTTCTATATAGTAAAAATTTATACGTGCAATTTTACTTGCTCTGAGCTTTTTTGCGAAATTTCATTGGAAACTTGTTGGGGGTTTACAAGTTCAATAGAAGGTTCGGCCATTTCAACGTCCTCATCAGCTTGCTCCTGCACAGGAACATGAGGAACATCTACAAATACCTCATCCCGCTCCGGTTCCAAATCAGGAGTTTCGGGCTCATCCATTTCAAACTGCGCACCTGATAGTCAAAATACATCTTATTAGCTAACATGCAACTTGAAAATCATCAATTTCAAACAAACCTTCTGGTATATGAGAATCAATCTCCCATCGATCATCATCTTCGCTCAAAATATCAAGGTCTGAGTCATCATTTTCCAAATGGTAAACAAGCTCTTCGTATGCAAGCGGTCTTCCTCTCATTTTGAAAAAAAAATGGTGGAAGAATACCCTTTTTATAAACTATCCAAAAATAGGTTAGGTATATTTACTTACTTCACCAAGACCCAATGTACATAATAGTGTACGTGTCTATATTTGACGAAAACTCCAAAACAAAATCACCAAAGCACTAACTAGTATTTCAGACGGTTAGTTTGAACTGTTGTTTATAACTGAAAAAATGTACAACTCTGATAATCCAAGCTACCCCAAACAAAAACGATACTAAACACGTCACTGCTTGTCGATTCCGCTCGAAACACAATCGCTGTAACAATAAAATACGCAATTTTCATATCTGTACCCATAGATGGCACCTCACGTATTACAACGTCATTATGATCTACACTCAAGTGTATGCTGGGACGCAATTGTCATAATCGAAATAAATTTTGTATTAGAATAGATCTGAATTGCCGTACACTACAGTGTACGCCAGGACCGAAAGGGTTAAACTCCAGAACACTAACCAATAATTTAGATTGTGAATGATATTCTTCAAATGACGTTGGAAGGATCACATTTTAAGCATTAGTTAATTAATCTGGAATTTAACCGGAACTTGAAAAACTGGCACTGAATGACGTAAATTACTGAGACTTTTCAGAAAATGAATTGCGGGGACTACTTCAGAATGTGCCATTAAAAATTCGTATCCGCATGTGGTTTATGCATGATGGGGCTCCGGCCCATTCAAGCTTTGTAGCAAGGGAAATTCGGAACACTGTCTATCCAAATCGATGGATTGGTAAGGGTTTAGAAGAACCTAACCAGGCGTGAGCACCAAGATCCCCAGATCTCAACCAGCTAGATTTTCATTTTTGGGGACATTTGAAGTCACTAGTTTATAAAACTCCTGTAGCGAACGAGGAAGATCTGAGAAACCAAATAGTAGACGCCTGTGAAACAATAAGAAATACACCAATAATTTTTGAGCGGGTACGAGATCTAACAATTAGAAGACTGAATGCCTGAAGGTGAACACTTTCAATAATTCATTCGAACACAATTTAGTTTCCTTTATTTTATTATAAATATTCAAAAATTTTTCGAAAAAAATGTTGATATTTCTTGCAAATTTTTTAAAACAGAGACTGATTCTGCACCCTTGACACAAAAATAACTACTTATTTCGCTCAAGGATGTTATACAGAGAAGTACGCAAGAGTAATGACCTATTTAAACGAGTAAAAAGTTATAAAATAGGTGGCGCACCCTACAAAAAAACAAAACTACTTACTTGATGTCAAATTAATTTCCTAAGCAATCTTGTGAAAAATGCAAAACATGCATCGATTATCAAATAATCGACTTTGAATTTTCAAGTCCAAATATCCAGAATAAGGTTGCTTATAGCGACTTCTAACAAGGGTATCTATTTTTACGTAAATATGATGGAAAAATCATTTTTATTGTGAAAGGCTTTCGCGGCCATAGTCACTTACATGGTGGTTCTTCGGGTAGTAAGGCCGACGTGTTTTCAGAGAAGAACTCGACGTTTCGCCAACACGAGTGGTTAGCATTTTCAAGAGAAAGTTTCTGGTTTTTTATGTCGCTGTCAAATGCTTGACATTTGTTATACGTTGTCTCAATAAATACCTGTGATTTGACGTTCTTACATTGTAACATTATTTTTTTTTTTATTAAATAATCAGGGTATATCGAAATTTTTAATCATATTTTACATGCATTTTACCACTATTTGCCTTCTGCATTTATTTCATAATGTTCAAGCACTAATAATACCTATATGCTATCACAATGTTGCTTCTTCGAGAGTGTATTCACTGATAATCCATCCAACTATTTCTCAATTGCGTCCCCATTGCATAATGCTACCAGGTATATCCATTTTACATTTAAGTCATCATGTTTTGGTAACGTCATATTTCACGTTATCCCAAGGTTATTAATTGTCATTCGTGATTTAGTTGTTTACTTTTGGAACTCTGTCAACACTTTTCATTCCACGTCTGGGGTGTGCGCACTAAGCGAAGTACGCCATAGACTTGTGGTTGTTGTGACTTCTTTCTGCATTCAGTTGGAGTAGCACGGAGTGACTTTTGTTGGTTTCATAACTGAAGATGCGAAATGGGTTATGCCATGCAGTATTACTTAGGCGTGTTTCATTTGAGGATAGGGCTTCATAATATCTTTCTAGCTTGTGGCAAAAGAATAATAAGTTGAGAGTGTAATACTCTTCGAGAAGTGTACTCGGCAACAATGCACATGGATTTGACATTTTGATCTAAAGTTTGAGAAGAAGAAGATTAATTCGTTTTGACTGTCGTCTGTCACCAGTGTGCTGGGCTTTCCACTTTTGACATGATTGGTGAATGAGTTGTAAGAACTTGATTTCCATTTGAATCGTCCGTAAAGGGATTATATCTTGCAACTGCTAAAAGGTTTCAGTTTTCGTTTAGTCGATTGAATTGCTGTGTATGCATATTTCTGAACCTTACCTCTCGGGGGATTACATAAACCAATTATTTCTGGTAAGTCTCGCACGTGGTATTCTTCTATCATTTGGCAATTCTTCATGTATTTTAGGATCTGATTTGTTAGGCCTTTTGGGTACTTGACCCTATGTGCCGTTGTTAACCCTTTGACCAGGGTATTTTCATCTGACATCTGAAAGAACCTACCGAAAGCATCTTCCACTGTGGGAGCACCTAGGCCTGTTCTGGACAGAGGTAGTTATTAGGTCATCCAAGTTGTTGAACAAAGTGTCAAGTTCTTGTTGCATTTCAGGGTTTATGTATAGGGCACTATAATAGTTCTGTCCCACTATATTTCTTTCCTTCCTGGAGGAAGTTACTGGACTCCGTAGATGTATGGTATGTCTTCCTTGTGACCATCTTTCACCTACTATAGCCATTGAGTAGGGCCTTCAGGTACTGCTAGCGTGACTTTCGAGGAAGCAACATTGCAGTCTACAACAGCTGTGTGGTAGCAGCCTAGTTGAACCGACGTTGCACTCCAAGTACCAACAAATAGCACTAAGTATCCTACTGATATCCTTTTTGATTCTCAAAGTCTAAGGCTACTGTGTAAACGCTACAAGGTAAGGTGCACCATACTACTGCGGATTGGTTAAGACAAATTATTTTCTCCTACCCTACAGCGGTAGATATATTTTGTATTGAATATTGGATACGTTTAACCTTGTCTACGTACTAGGGTCTGTATACTTTCACCTTAAAGGTTGGTTAATGTTTGAACATATATTTGGTCACTGAACTGCACCTGTAGACCGATTGTAAGGTCAATTTTGATAATCAGTTATTTATATAGCTATAATTCACTATAATTTTGTTGTTTAATAATTATACTTCTTCAAACAGTAAGCTGTTTATCATTTAGAGTGTGGTAACTTTAATTTTTAATACTATTCGTGTTATATGGGAATCAGTATAAATAATCTATAGGGTGAGCCTGCATCATATTTCTGGCGCCCATGTTCTTACATCTCATCACAATTTATTTTGTATGACCCACTCCCGTCTCCACTTGAGTTAGTCGCGAGCCACCCTGTCACTCTGACAGCTTCGTTGCCATTATAAAAGCTGAAAGCTAAGTAAAACCCGTGGCAACATCTGATTGGTCCATAGCGTTAGCAGACATCATAGAATCGTTCGTACCGTTATTTTGTGGGTAGGGAGCTAATTGAGAATTTTTGAGAACTGGAAGCCAAACCTTGTTCAATTGTAGTCCTTCTTCGGTTCTGTTGAAGTTGCTGTGGTGTTTCTGGATTTCAATTGCTTCCCGGAAGAGTCTTGGGTAATACGCAGATGTTGAAGAGATGACTTGGGTTTCATCAAATTTCACTCTATGGTTATCGTTGTTGAGAGTTTGTTCTGCGACAGCGGATTTCTGTGTGTGCCCTAACTGACAGCAAGCCTTGTGCTCTTTGATTCTTGTTTTAACGGAGCGTTTCGTGGTTCCGATATAAACGCTGCCACAGGAACATGTAATGCGATAAACCCCAGAAGAGCATAGTACGTCTCGTTTGTCCTTCGCTGATCTAAAAAACGCTCTTCTTTCTAATGGATACAAAGAAAGAGATATTGAGAGGTGTATGAAAAATAGAAGAGAAATCAGAGACGGAAGAATCAATAGTAGACCAAATGACTGTCCATCCAGTAAACCAAGTAGTAGTCAAACCAACACCGAAAAAAGAAAAGCATTCTTACCATATGTTCCCAGAGTTACAGATCGTATCGGCCGTATTCTAAGAAAATATGAGATTAAAACCGTTTATAAACCTTCAAAGAAACTGAAAGACCACTTTAGATCAGCGAACGACAAACGAGACGTACTATGCTCTTCTGGGGTTTATCGCATTCCATGTTCCTGTGCCAGCGTTTATATCGGAACCACGAAACGCTCCGTTAAAACAAGAATCAAAGAGCACAAGGCTTGCTGTCGGTTAGGGCACACACAGAAATCCGCTGTCGTAGAACATACTCTTAACAACGATAACCATAGAGTGAAATTTGAGGAAACCCAAGTCATCTCTTCAACATCTGCGTATTACCCAAGACTCTTCCGGGAAGCAATTGAAATCCAGAAACACCACAGCAACTTCAACAGAACCGAAGAAGGACTACAATTGAACAAGGTTTGGCTTCCAGTTCTTAAAAATTCTCAATTAGCTCCCTACCCACAAAATAACGGTACGAACGATTCTATGATGTCTGCTAACGCTATGGACCAATCAAATGTAAGAACGTCAAATCACAGGTATTTATTGAGACAACGTATAACAAATGTCAAGCATTTGACAGCGACTACAGAAAGCGAAAATTTTTAAAATAACTCTTGAAAATGCTAACCACTCGTGTTGGCGAAACGTCGAGTTCTTCTCTGAAAACACGTCGGCCTTACTACCCAAAGAACCACCATCATTTTTATTACTGAAAAATGTGGTAGAAGTACGCTCAGAAAAGTTATGAATCTTAAAAACATAAAGAAAACGTGTAGGTGGCGCCCCCTTCTAGTAGTGCAATAATAACATCAGGTTCGAATTCGGCACCTCAAAAAACTTCTCAATACCAATTTCGGAAATAAAAATAAAACTTTAACACACTGTATATTGGAAACGAAGCTTTTCCGGACATTTATTCATTCAGACAATTCATATCAGAATATTGTGAGGAATCACCCCCTGAAGTTTGTCAAAGTACTTTTCAATCACCTTGTATAATATCAAATTATCAATTTTTTGATAATTTGATTTTCATCACCTAAGAACTGTTCGCCTCGATGGAGCAGACTTAGAATGGCAGCAAGAGGTGAAGCATCTAGGGCTTACCCTTGACTCAAAACTACTCTGGAACAGACACGTAGAAAAGATCCCTAACAAGGCAAAATCATCACTGATGGTGTGCAGGAATATTACTGATAATGACGTGAATTTTTTATTTCAATATTCACCCACTTCTAATCATCCAAAAATTTCAAAATTTGGCATACATACCAAGGACCGATGATAATATAAGAATTTTGTTATATTAATGTTTTATTGATAATAATGATAATGAGAATTTCTAAACTCAATTTTCACTCACTTCCAATCGCCTGAATAAAATAAATTTGGTACACACATCAAGGACTAACGACAATACAAGAATTCCATAATATCAATGTGATAATGATACCTAATAATGATGGGAATTTTCAAATGCTGCTTTACATCAGTACACGTACTTTGTCACTGCAAGGGCTCCAAACGATTTCGAAGGGCTCACACAATATGTCTGAAATGGTCGCAATGTAAAGGCTTTTAGCGCGGAACCACAAATGAATCTAAGCTAATCTAATCTAGTGAAGATATCTTCAAGCAAAGTTTAAGGGAACACTACTTGATGCCATTCAGGGCAGCAACAGGGACTTCATTGACTGCAGAACATTGCAGATCACGGCTTGAGTTTGCTCGTGCACACCCTCATTGGCGGGAATCTGAATGATATCGAGTGCTGTTCACTGATAAGTCAATATTCTATTCCATGACCAATAACATACGAATGCGGGTCTATAGACGTTTAGGAGAACGCTACAATCAATGTAACACTCTGTAAATGATTGCTTTTGGCGGAGGATCGTAATGATTTGGAGTTGTATGAATTTGGAGGCACGTATGAAACTGGTAGTCATTTATGAAGCGAATTTGACAATAGTATGTATCCGAAATTCCTGAACCCCATGTTGTCTGTTCATTTGCTCCATTCATTGGTGAAGAATTCATATGATTGCACGACCACACGAGACCACACGGCCCGCCAGTATTTCCGGGCGATCTTGTTACAATGATTTTGCCCGCGAGAAGTCCTGATACGAACCCCATCGAACAAATATATGATATTCTTGGGAGATGAATTAGAGCCCTGCAGCATTCCAAAGTTACCTTGAATGAGCTGAGAGCAGATTAGTGAATTAGTGAGTTTGGGAGACATAATTGAATACGGACTCGGATATTGAGTATAACAGGCGGTTATCATTGTCCGGTTATCATTGCCTCAAGAAATTAGCGAATCATTTTAGAATAGAAAAAAATATTCAATTTCTTTTTATTGTTGTTCCTGTGAAACTCTGTATGTACTTGATTTTTGATATCCTCTAGGAATAAATGTTGGTTCCATTATCTGTATTGTGAATTTTGTTTGCATATTGTCGAAAATACATTGAAATTTCGTATTTCTAAATTTGAATGAGGTGCGCTGAAAGTTTCTTTGAAATATGTATTCTTCACAATATTCATTTATTATAATATTTATACAAGAACATGTATATATTCAGTAAATGAATTTTTTATTTTTTTTTCTTCAGTCGATTGTCTCCAGGTTTCCATTGATTGAAAATGAAAGTCTTACAGCCGTATGCATGGTCAATCGCCAGCGACTTGCCAGAGTTTCGCCGTTCGCTACACAAGGATTATAATGCACAGTCGAGCTCCAAAAAAGTGACAACTACGAGATAAGTCACATTTTGGCGAAACGCTGGCGATGTACCACTTTTTTGGAGCTCGACTGTGCATTATAATTCTTGTGTAGCGAGTGGCGAAACTCTGGCGAGTCGCTAAAATTGACTATGCATACGGCTGTTAAAAGTCTTATTTTTTTTGAAAAATTTGTGAACCTAATTTTCTAATAATCGATACTATCCGAGTCAATGAAGTATTTTTTGACATCAGGTATGTCAAATAAGTTTTCTAACTCACGAAGTACCATCGGATGTATATTCTATCAGTTTCGTTGATATTTTCATCATTATTTAAAATTCAGCATTTTTTTCTTGTGAACCCTATTTTTATCAAATGCGTGCGTTCCTATCGTTTGTGGGAAGGTCACAGTCTATCGCTACCTTCTCTCATCCCCGCCCCGCGCGCCTACAAACAGAGCGACTTGAAAATGATCACTCATAGTCCTTCGATTTACAAAAAACACCAAAATGATTGTTCGTGGAAGGTAAGGGTATTCTTTCGAAAACTGTAAATAACTCGAAAGCTAGTCGTCTTCTGAATTGCGAAAAAATCATGTTCATTTGATACTAAAACGACATTTTCCTAAAATTAAATCAAACGCGAGAAAAAATTAAATACCGAAAAGTTTTTTGTCGTTTTGACGGTCAATTGGAGGTTATGTTGAAAAGTGTCAATTACAAAAGTTTTCGATATTTTCATTACTCACAACTTTAATTCCAAACATTTACAGCTAGGAGGTCACGTTTCGCCGCAAATCGCAAAAAACGTTTCCAACCCCTAAACCGCATCCCCATTTAACCAATTTGAGTGTTTTCGTGTTTGAATATTTTTTTCCCCAAAATTGAAATCTCTTCAACATTCTCCACTTGGTACTTGGTTGCTACTTTTTAAAAATATTTTAGGCGCTTAAAATTCGTTTTGGCAGCAGCCTAACTAGGAGCCGTCTCCTTTCCGAGTACTTCAAAGAGGTTTGAGAAAAATTAATATTTTGCTGCAAAAAACAACGTCTAATTCAGAAAACAAAAAGGTATATTTTCACAAAATTTTGCGACAAACACAATTTTCATACAAAAAAAAAAATCAAAACCAAATTAAAACGGTTTTTCCGATTTTCCCGGAAAATTTAATATTATCTGGAAGAATCGTGAATACAAAACTTGTAGATCTTTTCTTTACCAACAACTTTTATCTTCAACTTTGTTTTGTAGGAGGTAAATTTTCGCTGCAAATCGTGAGAAACCATTTTTACCCTCAAAAGTTCACCTCCTTTCGTTCTTGCATGTATCATCAAATCCTAATTAATTTCCTTGTTTATTCTATGTTACTATTGAGGTAACATGGAATTATTATTATCCAAAGGTTTCAACTTTCAATTTCAATAATTTCAGCGAATAAATATGAGTTTAGAACAAAAATTTAAGAAATTGTGTTTTGAAAATCTGTTTTTTAATTTTTTTTGCGTTTTCTGAAAAAAATTTCCACAGTAATGGTACTCTTTCATTACATAATCTGAAATTAGACGCTTCAGCGAAAAAAATGGCGATTGCCTAGCTAGAAAAGACTAACTTTACCGGTGATACTTTTCAGTTTAAAATGAGGTCGGTTTTTCGGAATTTGTCGAAAAAAACAGGAAAAATCTGCATTTTTCTACAAAAAACTACTTGAAACAAAATCATTTACATTTCCATCACATTTCGTGAAAAAAAATTAATATTTGCTCGTGAAAAAAATTAAAAACTGAAAAATTGGTTTTTCCAATTTTCCTGAAAAATTTGAGGTGAGGTGGAAAATTGTATGACACAAACTTTGTAGATCATTTTATTTACAACTTTGCCATTCATTTTTTTTATATGAGGTCGACTTTCGTTGTCAATCGCGAAAATCCGTGAAATATCACTTCCAACCCCTAAAAGTTCACCCCGTTCCACCCTTCTCCTTTCACGACGAACAGCATAGTGTATTTTCTCGTGAAGTCAAAAATAATTATGAAACGCAACGAACGTCTACTAATTATTTTGTAGTGTGTTGCATTCCACCAGATTTAATGGATATTATTTATGACGGGTTTTTTCGCTTCTCATTAAACTTGAATCAAGAACAACTCTTTGAGAAGAACATTTCATATTTCATGCATGCAGACTCTATGAAATATGCAGAGAATTATTTTTATGACAGTTTTGAATATGTGATGAAATTTCATGTAGATATTTACAAATATTTGCAATGTTTCGGAATTGATGTGTTTTTCGAATGAAAGTTTTTTTCTATGTTGTAACGAGAAATAGGTCAGTATATATCGAAGGGAAAAATATGAAACAAATCGTTTCAATGGTAAATTGGTGATCGATATAAGACTAGGCACACATATAAAGCCTTGGTTTCTTCGAACATTCGGTCGCGGAAAGCGGACAGTCTGTCGACCGCCGCGTTTTGACGATTTTATCCATAGAAATAAATACATAGAACGCCAATTAGTTCGGAATAACGTGGTCTCCCTACGGCAAATGAACCAACCCATGAGTATGCGCAATAGAGCACAAGTGTCGCTATTGAGTGTAGATCTTCTATTTTGTGCTTTCTCGCAACTAAGTCGGGAGAAATTATTGTGATTGTCAAAAAATTCAAATTTGATATTTTGATGGGAATTGATTCCACTCAGTCTGTGAAGCAGAAAAAAACCCAATTTGTGTGTCCATCGGCTTCACGCCTATACCGTATTATCCAAAAGCTTGACCTTTGCCTTTCTCAGTTCGAGTGAGCTAAAGTCGGAGACCGAGGGATTCATAATGGCCTGCCAGGATGGTGTCTTCAACACCCTCGTCTACCGTAGTCGCGTGATGGGTATAGACGTCCCTGACACCCGATGCAGGGAATGTCGTGGGGCACCTGAGACCGTAATGCATTTGCTATCAGCATGTCCAGCTTATGCGGTCTCAGCCTATATCCACAGGCATAACGCGGCGCTACGAGTGTTGTACTACCATCTAAGACACTCGTACGGTATAGACGAGACACCGGTGTTGCCTTATGTTCCGGGGGATATTGAGTCCGTGGTGGAGAATGAGAGGTGCCGAATCTATTGGAACTACTCATTCCCCACCCTCAGGCAAATACAAGCCAATAAGCCTGATGTTGTCCTCCTCGACCGTCAAAGTAAAACGATATTCGTCGTGGAGTTTTCCGCTCCAGGCGAGATGAATATCGTTCGGAAAGAGGAGGAAAAACGGACTAAATATCGAGATCTTCTCTTTGAACTCCGCAGGTTGTATCCGGACCATTCTGTCAAAATGGTGGTTCTGATTATAGGAGTCCTTGGTGGAATGATGGACACACTGCTCTCTAATTTGAAGTTGATACCGGCCTGCCGTAATATGGCACAAAACCTAGCCGCTCGAATGCAGAAGGCCGTCATCCTTGGTTCCCTTCGTCTGCTCAGAACACATGACTCTCGGACCCAATAATCACTCACCCTACGGACGTAGGGAGTGGTTATTGAGGTAAACGACACCAGCGCGTCCTCCGGATGGGTCGGAGCACCGGAGACAGGACCTGACTGGTACACTCTTAAAGATAATAATAATAATAATAATAATAATAATAATAATAATAATAATAATAATAATAATAATAATAATAATAATAATAATAATAATAATAATAATAATAATAATAATAATAACAATAATAATAATAATAATAATAATAATAATAATAATAATAATAATAATAATAATAACGAAAGCTTTCATTGACAAGACATTACAAAATTTTTACAGGAGTTCAAACTACTTGTTGACTCTTGTTATCACTTTCCACCATTTTTGTTGAAAAACAAAAATGTCATTGATTGGAGATATAAAATTGGGAAAAAATCTCAAATATAGTTTCTCGGGTAAGAAACTACATTCTTGCATTTGGTCAGAGGTTCTCATTTATCATTGTTAATGTTGTTGAATCGTATTTAATTCAAATGGCATCTTTTGTAATAAGAAGTAGATAATCGAATGTTAAGAAAAATAAATGTAAAAATTCAAATTGTTACAGGATATTTGTTTCTTTTTGTTTTAAAAAGGAGAAATAGTAGGATTGGAGAGAAAGGACTAGAATAATTCCCAACATATTTTATTTTGTAGTGTTATAAACTTATTTCTATCAAACGAAAATTTTGTTTCTAAATCTATTGATGGGAAAATATCATAAATTCACTTCAGTTCATCTCTAATTTTCTCAGTTTGTGACATTGCAATATTGAATACGACGGCGTACTAGTGCCACGGCGAAAATAAAAAAATCTGTCAATTGACACATTTAATCTGTCAATTGACACATTTAATCTGTCAATTGACACATTTAATCTGTCAATTGACACATTTAATCTGTCAATTGACACATTTAATCTGTCAATTGACACTTTTAATCTGTCAATTGACACTTTTAATCTGTCAATTGACACATTTAATATGTCAATTGACACAAATAATCTGTCAATTGACACTTTATAATCTGTCAATTGACACATTTAATCTGTCAATTGACACATTCAATATGAGGTGATTGGAGCATTATCATGCTGAGAATTGTTGAAATTTTTACTTCCGTCAACTTGTTGCACCCGTACGCCGAAGCACCATAAGTCTTCGAGAGACTTGTGCAAGCTAGGGAAGACGCAACCCTCACCTTTTAAAGTGTAATGCCGTGCACGAGACCGATGACCATGCTAGAAATCGAACCCAAGACCCAATGCTTGAGAGGCGAATACTCTACCAACACAACCACCACGGAGTGGGTAGTTTGAACATGACTAGTAAATAGACATGAGCTAACTGCTGGCTGACCTAGCTTTTTATTTTGTTTTTTGTTTTTGTTGTTGCATCGATAAAAGTGATTTCTAGAAATATTTCTAGAATGATCCAAGGGTGTGCACCCGGCTATTTAAAAAAATAAAAAAAAAATATTTCCCCCCATTGAATCCAATTTTTTTTTGGCCCACTCACCCCCTCAATAGACAGATTAAAAGTGTCAATTGATAGATTAAATGTGTCAATTGACAGATTAAATGTGTCAATTGACAGATTAAATGTGTCAATTGACAGATTAAATGTGTCAATTGACAGAGTAAATGTGTCAATTAAGAGAATTTTTAATTTTGCAGTGGCACTAGTACGCCGTCGTAATTGAAAAATCTAATTCTGGTGTAAATTCTCGTTATTGCTTTTTTATCATTTTCAATTTGTTACTCACCTCATAGGCAGATATATCGAAAATGTGGTTTATTATGGAGCTGAATGATTTTTCATCCTGAAATAATATTGATGAAGTTTGATGTATGAAAGTTTCCAAAAAATTCGTTTCATTTGGCATGACATTATCAGTAATTGCAAGAACCTGCAGGATTTTTCTCTCATGGAAAATAACAAATATCTATAAGAGTTTGTGATGGTCTTATGAGACCACGTCTTTTTCTATTCAATAATTAAAAGTTTTCTGCATCTACAGAAGATTTTGTAATGTATTCAAAAGTAGACAAACATACTCTACATTTGATAATTTTTTTTATAAATTTAACAACAAATTCTGATATATATTTGTAACCACACATTTGCAGTCATAGTACTCAAAGAAAAGGGAGAAATAAAATTCCTTGTCTTCGATTAACATGTCGTTGACATTAATGTCATATTATTTTATAATGGACATATCATCCAAATTCAAGTCCGCATAAATTTTTTTTTGCTTCTGTGTCGTTGCCAATATATTGGTGTTATCCAGATTCACACAGTTTCCGTGAACAACTGCTGAATCATAACAATGTCGAAACTCAGAAGCCGACACTGTCGCTTGATACGCCACGATAGGATTTCAAGGCGGTGTTGCCAAGTTTACTGGACTTCCCACAATTACCTGCCCTAACCACAGATGATGTTCCGAACCTCATTTGGACCACGAAAAAAAAAACTTGGCAACGACGTGACCAGAAATAGCAATAATGCGCAAGTGCAAAGGTTTGTCATCATTCCCTGTGGTAAGGGGTCATTTAACTGAATCGCGGACAGCGGGTTGGGAATTCTAGTGTTTATTATAATTTCTATGATTTTATCCAACCAGGATATTTTCAATGTGACCGATTTTCTTGAATCCGCTCGGCCGAGCAGGACTGCGGCAGTCCGCAGACTTGTGCCGACTTGTCAGTTGATATCAGTTGAGTTTGATAACAGCGGAATCGCAGACGTGTGCGGACGACTGATATTTTCCAATACAATTCGAATGATTTAACAAATTTTAAAAAAATTAGTGACAAATTAACACCTGGAGATGAAAAAGTCTTAACCCCTATCGCATGATTTTCTTTATCTTTGTAACATGAAAATATATGTAGAAAGTATGGTTAGAAACACTGAAAAAATATTTAAAGAATATTTGTAATTTTTTAAGATAAAAAGTCAAATATTGAAGTAAAAAACATACACTATTCCGCGTGGAATTTATCAAACACTAAACATTTGCCACATGATATTTGGGATTTTCCCTTACAATCTGATTATTTGCACCTCTTCATTTACTATTGGCAAATGGTTCAAGTTGTCCGTTCTCATTTCTTGTGCTGGAATCTGCAAAAAAGATTTTTATTTTCTTCAGGCCAAGTTGACGTTTTTAGCTAGTACTTGGCCTTCCTCTTTTTCTTTCTGAATTATAAGTCAAAACTTATGCAATAGCAAGTTTGAATTCTGAAAGTGGTAGGTAACTATAGATATAAATCTTAATTTTTTCGGTTTCGCCTTCAAAGAATACAGCTATTGACATATCACATCGAGGAAATGGAAAAAACCTTTCCTCATGGTTTGGTTTCTTGGATATTTTTATTTGTTGTTTTATTTGTTTGTTCATTTCATCCATAAGCTCAATGAGTAGGAGAGAGACACTTTTTCTGGCGGGTCCGTCCAACTCTCTCTCCCACTCATTGAGCTTATGGATAAAATAAATGGCAATATCTCCGTAGTCATTAGAGATAACACCATCAAAACTGGTATCGGTGGATTTCTCATGATTATCGCTAACCGATCAAACTGAATACGAGGGTTGCTATTTGTGTATTGAGAATTGGCAACACTGGTGTTACTAGGCGCGATCCAACTGCGCTATCGCAAAGTTTGACATTTTTGACAGTATACGTAATTAGAACTTTTTGTCATACATACGCTAATTGTACAAAAAAGGGCTATGAGGCATATTTGTAACCTAAAACCGAGAGAATCTTGTAGACTCCACTTTAAAAACAATAAAATTCTGACGATACCTGCACTATTTATACTAGAATCCGTTTGTTTGATAAATAAACATATTTTGAACCTCGCTGCATCCACATCTCACTATAACACCCGGAACAGCAGCCACACTTTGAAACTACCGTTGCTGTTCTAAAATATCACAAAAGACTATACAGGGTGTCAATTTGAAAACTTCCCTCCCATAATATCTTCCTTCCAGTAAACAATATGAGTAATCGAAAAAACAGGTCAATTTTATTGTCAAGGGGGACACTTTCAAGGACTATTTGTAGCCCTCGTGGTTCAACCCCCTAGGAGGGGTAGATGTTACCCTTAGAATTTTAAATGGGAAGGGGGGTCAAGTGGCACATCATTTTGATGGGCGTTCAATTCTTGTTCCAATGGTACCCTGACTTATTATTTTTTGATGAGCATTTTCCGAAAAATTGCGTTCTAAACTAACAGAAGTAATTATTAGAACGCCTATACTGAGATGCATGGTTTGGCCAGAACTGGTTAGAATATTAGGTGGTACCGTTCCAACCCTTTATTAGGGGTAACATTAGCCATTAGCTCCAAACACTTTACATAAAAAAGTAGTCTAATAGTAAAACGTAGATGGTAGTAAAGTTGTGTTTATTAAATGCTGAATTTTTAAGTGTCATCGCAGAAATTGTACAGATAGCCTTCCTTTTTTGCTACTTCTGCTGTAAAAAGTTTCTGTTTTCCGGCAAAAAATTGGTTAGCAAATTTGAACTATGTGGTAGTATTGTGAATACCGTTGTACCTGTTGGGCTGTTTAGGAATTACTTTGATAAGTGTATAAAAGTGTAAAAATGGTTAACATTCTTCAAGACAGAATTGAAATGATTGTAATTTATGGCGAAGTTGGAAAGTGCGCACGAAGGGCGGCATGCCTTTTTAACAAAAGACATCCAAATTGTAATGTAAGTCACCGGTATGTGCTTGATTTGGTGAATAAGTTTTACGAAACTGGTTCAGTGACAAATAAAAAAAGAAATAACCCCAGAGTACTAAATGAAGCAGCTCAAATTGAAGTTTTGGGAACATTTGCTGCAGAGCCTACGAGCTCCTTACGATCAGTATCAGAACAGACGGGAATGTCACGCGAGACTATAAGAAAAGCATTGAAAATGCATAAATTTCATCCATATAAAATGCAGATTCTTCAAGAGCTCCACGAGGATGATTATGATAGAAGAATAGAGTTTTGTGAAATCATGTCTCATCGAGTCAATACCATCCGTAATCTTCTTTTAAACATCTGTTTCAGCGATGAGTGTTCATTTTTTCTGAATGGCAATGTTAATAGACAAAATTGTTGCTATTGGAGTGACGAAAACCCACATATTTTTCGGGAAGGGCATACACAACACCCACAAAAAGTTAATGTTTGGGCTGGTATTCTTGGAAATGGCATTCTTGGTCCATTATTTCTGGAAGAAAACTTGACTGACAATCTGTATCTTGATTTGCTTGAAGAGACTATCGACCCTCTTATAACTCACGAGCTAGAAACTCAAATTGATGCAGAAGGTAATGAACTTTTGCAGGAGGATCTGTTACATTTCCAGCAGGACGGTGCTCCACCTCATTATTTTCTTCCCGTCCGACAGTGGTTAAACGAGAGATTTCCGGGTAGATGGATTGGCAGAAGGGGAGCAGTTGAATGGCCTCCGAGATCACCGGATTTAACACCCTTAGATTTCTTTCTTTGGGGGCATCTTAAATCCGTTGTTTATAAAACACAACCTACTGATATTGACGAACTTAAAAGACGAATTACAGCAGCATGCCGGTCAATTCCTAGTGAAGTTTTCCGTAATGTTAGAGGGGAGTTCGAAAACAGACTGTATTACTGTTTAGAGCAAAATGGACAACATTTCGAACAGCTAATAAGATAAGCGTAAGTAGATTTTATGTTGGAAATGTCTTTCTCGCAAATTAAATTTTATTGTGTAGAAAGAAAATAACCACCAAATAAAAAATCCCATGCGTAATAAATTTATTTCTGTCATTCAAGGGTTGGAGCGGTGCCACCTACTCTTCTAACCATTTTTATTAAAGGGAGTCAATACAATAATGCATCTCAGTATAGGCGTTCTAATAATTACTTCTGTTAGTTTAGAACGCAATTTTTCGGAAAATGCTCATCACAAAATAATAAGTCAGGATACCATTGGAACAAGAATTGAACGCCCATCAAAATGATGTGCCACCTGACACCCCTTCCCATTTAAAATTCTAAGGGTAACATCTACCCCTCCTAGGGGGTTGAACCACGAGGGCTACAAATAGTCCGTGAAAGTGTCCCCCTTGACAATAAAATTGACCTGTTTTTTCGATTACTCATATTGTTTACTGGAAGGAAGATATTAAGGGTGGGAAGTTTTCAAATTGACACCCTGTATATTCTACAATGGTGGGAAAATGTACAACAATTTACCACTGTATATAAGATCTGCTGATCTGAGTGTTTCCCAATTTAGGGAAGCAGTCAAAAGATTCCTATCCGATAAACCCTATTATAGTTTGCAGGAATATTTCAATGATAATTTTTAGCCGAACTATTATAATTGTGATTGTCTATTTTATAATTGTGATTGTCTATTTTATATCTGATTATAACCTCACGCCATTTGTAATTTTTACTATTGTTTGTGACGAATTAACAATTTAATGATTTACAAATTTTAATATTTAAGACAATTAATTAAGCTTTGTCAACAAGACTCTGTCTTATGATAATAAAGCATGTTTATTTTTTTTTTTTTCCTTGGTGTTTTGGCATCGACTGCTATGGTCATTAGCCATGTGTTCTGGGTAGGCCTTGTTATTATAGATAGATAGATATTTTATTGACTATGTGACACATACAGAATATGGTTTATAGTAAGTCAGTGGAACACAATATATATACACAATATACACATACTGTAATATATTTATAGTCCAATTAACTCCAAAATAATTTATTTAACGAAATACAATGATTCACAGTACTCTAATTTACATAACAATCACTCTAGTATTTATATTCGACTTTCACTTCACTGACTGCCCTCCGTCTGCGGTGTAGTTCTTTTTATATCGAACGCTCACTTCTTCGAAAGCTTATGAAATTTCTCGTGAAGCCTCGAAAGATCCAGATTCTTCTCGGTGCATAGCGCAACGACAGTCACCCGCGGCCGAGTGCCGGCTACGTAAGAGTTCAGGTCCGGCATCGCCCGCAGCTTCGCCACATTGCCCCCTTCTTAGAGATATTTCGTCCTGAAATGTCATCCTTGGAGTGTGTCGATATTTGCAGAATTCCCCATATCTGCATCGTGAAGTTCGATGGAAATAACACTCCACAGTCTTCATGTTAGGTCGTGGAATAGGATTACAGCAAACCAAAATCTGGATGCCGCTGGATCGAAATATCGTCTCCAACATACTTCTTACAACTCTCCAATCCAGCCCATCAATACCACAGGATAATTTTGGGATTGCCAAGTCCACCAGATTCTGGTCCACCATCGTATCTCTCAGTTGGGTGAGGCTCCTCCAGACATCTTCATAGAACGGTTTATCTTGGGAATGCTTCTTGGTCACCAAGTAGTAAATGTTCCTCTGGCCTTTCTTCAGCTGTAGCACACCTCCAATTTCTGGGTTCTGTTTTCGTAGTGCTAGGAGTTGGCCAAATTTCTTGGAGAACACCACAGCGATGCCCCTGGACATTCGAAGATCTTTTGCGACGCAGTGTGCTAGGGCGTAATCCACTGGCACTTTGAAAAGGTCCCGTGACTCCTCTCGAGTTACCCCGTGTGACACTTTCTGTCCATTTGAGTATAAGGACATGAATTTCTGGAACGTCATCGCATCCTCTGGTGGTCTGAGGGTGCGGACTTGGTCATGGTTCCCAGCGTAAGGTGCCAACCTGTTGAAATGCACGACCCTGGATTTACCTCTGGGTGGCTTGTGGATTCGGTAAAGCAGGTCATTTATCCTCTTGACGATTTTGTACGGACCTTCCCATGAATTCCGTAATTTCGGTGACAGGCCCCGGCGACGCATCGGGTTGTACAGCCAAACTAGGTCACCAACCTGAAATCCTCCAGCATCGGCCTTGATGTCATAAGTCGCTTTCATTCGGTCGCTGGCACTCTGGATGTTCAAACGGACTCGTTCGTGGATGTCCTCCATTCGCTGCCGGAGTTTGCTGACGTAGTCCTCTCCCGCGGTATCTTGTCCTGGTGGCATCCCAAACTTTAGGTCACAGGGAAGTCGCAGCTCTCGGCCCATTATGATACTAGCAGGGGTTTGGCCGGTCGACTCGTGTACTGCGGAACGGTAGGCCATCAGGAACAAATGGAGATACTGGTCCCAGCCTCTTTGATGGTCAGAGACTACCTTGGACAAGTGGCGATTGATAGTCCTGTTCATCCGCTCAACCATTCAATCGGACTGTGGATGTAGAGCTGTGGTTCTTGTCTTTCGGATGTTCAGCATTTGGCACATTTCTTAGAACAGGTTGGATTCAAAATTTCTGCCTTGGTCTGAGTGCAGCTCCAAGGGGACACCGAATCGACATATCCACTCTTTCACCAAGACATTCGCGACGGTGATGGCTTCCTGGTTGGGCAGGGCATAGGCTTCGGCCCACTTGCTGAAATAGTCCATTGCCACAAGGATGTATTTATTTCCGTGATCTGATACGGGGAATGGGCCGGCGATGTCAATGGCGATTCTCTCGAATGGACTTCCTACGTTATACTGACGCATCGGGGCTTTGGGTCGTGTCCGAGGTCCATTGCTGGCAGCACAAACAGCACATTTTCTGCACCAGTCATTGACATCAACTTGACAATTGACCCAGTAGAACCGTTGTCTTACTTTCTACAGGGTCTTCGTCACACCCAGATGTCCTCCAGCAACTCCATCATGGATCTCTCGGAGTACTTCATGTCTTCTGTTCTTGGGTACCACTATCTGACATCTGTCCTCCCTACCATCTTCGGTCTCCAATACACATTTCAGGACTCCATTTTCCAAGGTAAGGGAGTTCCATTGGGCCCAGTAGGATTTGACTGCTGGGGAATATCTTGCGATTTCCTGCCATGTCGGTCTTTGATTACTCTTTTTCCAACCGATGACTAAACCAAGATCTGGATCTCTTTCTTGGTCTTTCTGGACCTCGTTGTCATTCCAGTTGTTGTCAACTGCCGTGGTTCTACAAATCGCTGCTTCCTTCTCTTCTGCTCGTCAGCAGTGTGAGCAGTCGTCTGGGCACGGTCTCCTTGACAGGGCATCTGCGTTCTTGTGGCCACTCCCTGCTCGATGTTCGATTTCGAAGTCAAATTCTTGGAGTCTTTCGATCCAACGTGCTACTTGGCCCTCGGGGTTTTTGAACTGTAAAAGCCATTTAAGGGCTGCGTATTCGGTCCTTAACAGGAATCTTCTCCCGTACACGTATTTGTAAAAGTGTTCTACTCCCTTGACAACAGCCAACAGTTCTTGTCTGGTGACACAGTAGTTACGCTCCGGTTTACTGAGAGTTTTACTGAAGTATCCGATGACCTTCTCTTGCCCATCCTGGATCTGGGACAAGACAGCTCCAAGTCCCACGTTGCTGGCATCCGTGTCCAAAATGAATTTTCCACTCGGAAGGGGATAACTTAAAATTGGTGCGTTGATCAATGCCCCCTTCAGCTTCCTGAACGAGTCTTGGCATTCTTCGGACCATTGGAACTTTGTTTGTCCTTCCGTGAGCCTGGTCAGTGGTTTAGCGATGTTGGCGAACCCCAGCACATATCGGCGATAGTATGTGCACAAACCAAGGAAACTACGTAGTTGGTTTATGTCTTTCGGAATAGGCCACTCCTTCACTGCTTTGATCTTCTCGTCATCCACTGCTACCCCGTGCCCAGAGACAACATGGCTAAGATAACGTACTTCTTTTTGGAACAGGTGGCATTTCTTGGGGCTCAGCTTCAATCCAGAATTTCTCAGTCGCATGAATACCTCCTCCAGGTTTTTAACGTGGTCTTCGAACGATTTGCCAACTACAATAATGTCATCGAGATATACCAGACACGTCCTCCATGAAAGTCCTTTCAGAACAGTCTCCATTAATCTCTCGAATGTTGCTGGAGCATTACAAAGTCCGAATGGCATGACGGTGAAATGCCACAGTCCTGAGCCGATGGTGAAGGCTGTCTTTTCTCTATCTTCTGGAGCCAGTTCTACCTGCCAGTATCCACTCTTCAGATCGAGGGTCGAGAAAATCGTGGAGCCGGCCAACGTGTCTAGGGTGTCGTCTATTCTCGGTCTATTCTCGGTCTTTCTTCGTCACGTTGTTCAGTTGACGATAGTCTACGCAAAAGCGCGTTGATTCATCTTTCTTCTTCACCAGCACGACTGGAGAGGACCATGGACTGTCGGATGGTTCAATAACTCCATCTTTCCCCATATCACTGAATATTTTGTCAGCCTCTTCCTTCTTGGCAAGAGGAAGTCTTCTAGCTGATTGTCGGATTGGTCGGGCATCCCCAGTATCAATTTTATGTTGAACTACATTCGTTCGACCCCCTTTTCCTTGTCCGGTATCGAAGATGTCTTGGTACTTCTTGACTAATTCTCTCAATCTGTGCTGTTGAGCTGGTTTAATGCCCTTGGAAGAGATGGTTACCAATTTTTCTAGTTCCGCTGTCAGGTTGTTGTCTTGACTAACAGTACCGTGTACACTCCTGATCACAGAGGAAATTGACGAGCAGTGCCCCAAAACTGTTCCTTTCTTCAAAGTCACTGGGTAATAATTGACATTCATTACCCTTACTGGCACAATTTTATCAGCACGCAACAAAGTCTTGCCTAGTGCAATCCCTCGTCCAATTTTCTCATCATGAAGCTTGGGCTCGAATAACCACGCTTCCATTGCTCGCACCTCCCTCCAAGCGAGCCTCCAGTATGGTCTCAGCCCTCTCGGGTACACTTACATCTTCAGCCAGCAGAACACGAATCATCTCCTCACTTCTTCCATGTAGCACCAGCTCTTCTCCGTTCACACGTAGGACGCCATCTTTGAAGTTCAATTCAAACCCTCTGGAATTCATGATGTCCATTCCTATAATTGCGTCGTCCTCAATGTCCGCTACTAATGCCCGATGTTTCACTTTTGTGCTGCCTAGAATCAGTTCAATCGGTAGCTCACCATGTACAGTGGCCGGCTCTCCTGTTGCTGTGCGTAGCTTCCAGGATGATGGTTCCATTCTCTCTGGTGTTTTAATAAAAGCAGGTCCAAGGATTGTCCTAGTCGCACCTGTATCTAGCAGCATGGTGCAAGGCTCGTTGTTGATGAAACCGTCTACGAAGGCTCCTTTGTTCTGTCGTTGGAGGACAGCGACATACGCATTGTTCACCGGGTCTTTCTGAGTAGTGGCCGACGATTGCCCCTTCTCAACAACCTTCGTTGGTCTCGACCTCTTGAGGGTTGGACTTTGACTACGCACGTGTCCAAGTTTCCTACAGTTCCGGCATCTCACTAGTCTTTTCTCAGGCAACATTTCCGTCACGACCTTCCTTATGGCAGCTTCCAGGTCAGCAGGCTCCTGTGGGTCTTCCTCAATAAATCGGACTTTACTTTGGCTTCTGCAGGATTGCTTTGCCGCCTCAAATTCCAAATATGACCGCGGTGCATCAAATGCAGTTCATAACATATACACAGGTAACGAATCTTGGATTTATTGTTATGAGCCCGAAACTAAACAGCAGTCGACTGTATGGGTCTTCTCAAAATGAACCAAATCCAACAAAAGTTGTTCGTGCTCGCAGCTCGAAGCAAATGGTGGCCTGTTTCTACGGTATAAACGGTCATGTGGCAACCGTGCCTTTGGAGCAACGTAGAACGGTAAACTCAGAATGGTACACTACTATTTGTTTGCCAGAAGTCATCAATGAAATAAGGAAAACGAACCGTCGACGAAGGATAATTCTCCATCAGGACAATGCGAGCTCACACATATCGGCTCAAACAACCCGCTATTTGAGCACTCAAAACATTGAATTGATGGGTCATTCGCCGTACAGCCATGATTCAGCACCCAATGATTTCTATTTGTTCCCTCAAGTGAACGTGGTCAACGCTTTTCGACGCCACAAGACGCTGTTTATGCATTCAAACACCATGTTTCGGATATACCTACTTCGGAGTGGAAAAACTGCTTTGTCAATTGGTTTAATCAAATGCAAAAATGTGTAGATTTGAAAGGAGAGTATTTTGAAAAACAATAACGTAGTTTCCATACCCCAATTATTGTTTTAGTTCTTCATTCTCAATACATAAATAGCAACCCTCGTACAGGGTATCTTATTCGAAAATCGAAAGTTGATGTCATTTCAGTTGATTATTTCTGGGCCTTCTACATGAGAGAAGAGTATGCTAACTTTCATGATCCATATAACATAAAAAATGAGCCTGTGAAAAAGCATACATTAAAAAAATTGTTTAACATTACTGGAATTTTTTTTGCAATATTATTACTATCCTTTTCATTGATGTACACACCAGAATTGTATGCAAATGAATATTCTTCATTATTATCACGTCATTAATCACTATTTCAAAAAGCATACGTTAAATAATTTTTCAAATTACATAAATTATTTTGCAACTTTCTCAGCGTATGCAACCATGTTATACACTTCCGCAATGTATGATTTTTGTTTTGGGTGCCCCATTTACACAATACCTTTCAAATAGTTCAATTGCATACATTCAATAATTGTTTCGTGTTATAACAAAAAAAATGCATTTAACAAAACAATTGTAACACATGTGCACGCCGCGATTGTATGCTTTTTGAAATTTCTTGATCCATATAACACCAAAAGTCAGCATGTGGAAGAGCATACGTTAAAAAATTGTTTTGAGATACCACCTTTTTTTACATGTTCAGTTGATTATTTCGGGGTCTTCTACATGAGAGAAGAATATGCTTTCTAATTTTCGTTGGGTTTTCAATTCAAACTGTAAGAAAAACCACTTTGCATACATTTAAAAATCGTTCAAAGATAAGTATCAATATTTTTTGCAAATTCAAAATTGGTTGGTGCCGCCGCTGCATGCGAGCAGTCTTATATAATTGTTGAGAACATTTATAAACCGTTAAACACGTTAAATGTTAACACACGTTAAAAAAATGTTTCAAGAAATCCCAAGTAGCACACCTATATTGGTAAAATATTGGTACAATATTGTGAACATATGGCGAAATATTTGAAATACAATATTGGAGATAAAAAAATGTGAACATTTGGCGATATTGGTCCAATATTACTTGAATCATATTGGCGAAATATTGTCGAAGCAATATTGGCATCAAAGTATTTGGCGACATTGGTACAATATCGCTGGTACAATATTTTGACAATATTGGCAAAATATTCAAACGTTATATTGTCGAGAAGTAAAATGTGAACATTTCGAATATTGTTTAGATTTTTCAGAAATAGTACTGCTGAAATATGCCGTTAGGTGGCAGCTTGTTAAGGATAGACAAAATTTCTATGAAACAAATTCACCGTTACCTATTTCTCACCTAGAAATATTGGCATTATGTACCATTTTCAAACTGTACATAAATTTGAATAACTTTCTCATTTATGGATGTCTCATTGTGCAATTTGATGAATATGAGCGAATATTTTCGCGCAAATAAGCAAATTCTGAATAATTCAGTTCAGCAGGTAACTTTACGGTTCGACCCGTAACTCTGAAAATGAATCCTTTGTTTTGATAGCCCGAGGGAGATGAGAGCTGGCTTACTCGAACTTCAGAGTGCTAATAAATATTATATTCTGAAACATGCAATATATTCTTGGATTATTTACGATATTTTCACCAGTTCTACTCAGTTCGTAACTCACCTTACCGGTGTGCTTTCCTTAATATTAAAAAAGAAATCAAACCTCGCCTTTATAGTACCAGTATTCCCAATGGAACGTGATGATATATTCTTGGTTGTTTATATAAAAAGGACAAGAATTGGGTCCAGCTGGCTGTTACTCTTGGCACGCAAGTGAGGTTGTGAGGATCACTGGTATTGTTTATACGGACTCAGTTGAGACAGCAAAAAAACTGAAATTTCATTTAGGGTTGACGTATCTTTCATGAAATAGGCAGTGTTTATTAAACAAAATTTTTCGATGGAGTCATGACCATCTCAGATAAAGTTGTTTTTTTTTAATATCTGTGGTTTCAGAATTGTAAATCATAACAAATTATACATCAATGAAATCAGAATGAGAATCACTATTTTTCTGTATAAAAAAACAATATGGCGCTCATAAAAAAAATGTTTTTGATGAATGCCAGAAAACGAAACGTCGGATAGAAAATCTGAACATGAAAACGTGTAGCTGAAAAAAAGTATCAATGAAAATGTACTTTTGGTTTTGAGCTAAGTTGTCAAATAACGATAGAAAAAATAAAAACGAAAATTCCGACTTTCAGTTTTTTCCCGATATTTCCGGAAATACTCGGAATTTTCCAAGTTTCAAAACTGTATTTTGTTGGATAAGCTTTCAGAGACTTATATTCGAAGTTACAAGCCTTCAAGATGTCAATCGATAGATGAATCCATGATTCGGTTCAAAGGTAGGATTTCATTTCGCCAATATATGCCGATGAAACCCATAAAAAGGGGGTATAAGTTATGGGTACGAGCGAATCAATCTGGTTTTGTATCGCAATTTCAAGTATACACAGGTAATGCGCAAATAACTTATTTTATTCAATTTATGAGAACATGTTACTTTTTCAGGAAAAACTGACACAGTTGGAGAACAAAACTTAGGAGAAAGGGTAGTATTTGACTTGACGAGGGAATTGGTAGGAAAACACCATGAAGTTTACATGGACAATTTTTTCAATTCTGTTTTGTTACAACGAAGTCTGCAAAAAGACAAAATTCATAGTTGTGGCACTGCACGAAAAGATTGAAAATGGTTTCCAAAGGACTTGGCAGCTGATAAATGCATGAAGAGGGGAGATTATGATTGGAAAGTTAGTGATACTGGAATTATCGCTCTCAAATGGAAAGATAATAAAGCTGTACATTTCCTCAGCAATTTTCATAACCCTGAAGATGTTCAACTAATATCCAGAAAACAGAAAGATGGGTCTCGCAAAGAATATACTTGCATAAGTTTAGTGAAGGATTATAATCAGCATATGGGATATGTTGACAAAAGCGATATGTATAAGTCTTGCTATGAAATCGATCGCAAAAGCAAGAAATGGTGGCATAGAATTTTTTGGCACTTCATCGACCTCACTGTTGTCAATGCTTTCTTGTTGTTCCAAGAAAATAGCATCAGCCACGGGAGAACGATATCACTGAAAGAATTCAGGCTTGCTGTTTCGAATGGGCTGATTGGAGCTGATCCTGCAACCCCTCAGAGAGGCAGAAGGAGCTTAGATCCCATCGTCAACAAATATAAGTCATATGTTGCCTTAGAACGGCGCATTAGTAAGGCCGCGCACATGCCAATACATGGTAATAAGACCAGATGTGCAAACTGTAGTTCAAACAGTCAACCTTACAGAACTAGATGGCACTGCTCTTCTTACAATGTCGGCGTATGCCTCACAGATAAAAAAAACTGTTTTGGGCTGTTTCATAAAAAATAAATTTTTATAGTTTTGTACTGCATTGCGAATTTTCGTAAAAAAAATAAATGAAATCAATACATTGAATTCTTATTATTTTCCCAGTGGTGTCCTGGTGGAACCACCTGTTTCCGCCAAAGCTGAGTGAACAAAAAATATTTTTCATTAGGAAGTCGTTAATATACAATATATCAAGTCTAATTATCACAGCAAAAGCACGTTTTTCGACAAAAAATTAATTTGGGCCACAAAGGGTTAACTTCTGATTAAACTCAGGATTAAAAAAATTCCAAATTATTCTGGAATAAGAGATATACAGGGTGTTTCTCAAGTACGTGTAGAAACTTCAGGAGCATGTTACTGACATCGAAATAAGAAAAAAGTTCCTATAAACATAGGTCCGCAAGTAATTCGTTTCTAAGATACAGAGTGTCAAATTTTAATTCTTATATTTGTTTTTTTTTGTGAAAGAATTCCAAAATACTTGTGATATTCGAGTAAAGTTTTCAATTACAAAATCAAATTTTATGTTAATTGTGAAAAAACAATTTCTTATTGAACTTATTTTAAATTCAAAAATCTTGTCATTCACTCGCATCGATGATTTCGAATCTCAATAACTCGAAAACAGTTGCTCGCACTGACCTCTACCAAGAATATATTTTATATACAAACTAAATAATAAATATTCCCAGATACCAAACTTTCACCCAATTATCAAAATTATTTTGAAATTATTTACAAAAAATAAGAATTGAAATTTGACGCTCTATATCTCAGAAACGAATAACTTGCGGACATATGTTTATAGGAACTTTTCTTCTTATTTTGACGTCAGCAACATGCTGTCAAAATTTCTACACGTACTTAAGAAACACCTTGTATAATACATACAACACTTTAAAATAACACACACGCAAACAAAACGATAATGTGAATAGGTGACGTGTGCCAGGGTAAAACATAACAGTAGGGTTTGAAGAATTCAAATGAACAATGTGAACAGTACAATTAAAATTATTGTATTAGTTATTATTATTTATATAGATTAATATAGGTGGGTATAAAATGAAGGATACTGTGGAGTATTGATAGGCAGTTCTGGAAAATTTGTGATATCGTGAAAAAATTAGGTTTTTATCAGTTTACTTATTGCAATACGAGGCAAACTTCGGACTTAGTATTTTTTGAATTGTATTGTGTTTTCTTAGTTCTATGGTATTCAGGTAGGGTGCTGTAGAGTTTTGGTCCTAAATATCTATAATTCCGTTGACCAACACAGATTTGTGCATCCGTGCTACCACAATCTGTCTTTTACATCGGGTGTCATTATTATGGTATGGTATATGCAATTCTGCCCTGTGTTTGTGTTGCGTGCTAATCACGCAACTATAATACAACTGTATCGGATCAAAAATATCAGAATCGATGTAGAGAAGGTCGCTCGAGTAGTCGTATTTTTTTTGGAGAAAGCATCTGAGGAATCGCTTCACTTCACTTCAAGTGAGCGAAGGTAGGTTTCAGACAAATCACCCCATCCGATTAGGCCATAGATCAAATGGGACTCATCTAAACTTTTATACAGTATTGTTTTCTGCTTATGATTCAAGATGCATGATATTTATTTGAATTTATATGCAGCGTAGTTTTTCCACAAGGTTGGTCCCATCTGAGATGACTATCAAGAATGATACCAAGATATTTAATTTTTTTGTAGGTTCGATGACGGCCGTATCAGATATTGCGATTCCATTTTCTGGAAGAGAAATGTTGTAACTACTGAAAGTTAGGTAATCAGTTTTGCTGAAGTTGATAGATAGTCTAAAGTCAAACCATAATTTCATTTGAATCAAACCTTGTTCAAGCTTCTTTTTCAGAGTGAACCAGTTATCGTCTTCACAAATCAGAACGGTGTCATCTGCAAAACTGATTGTCTCTGAGTGGCTTCCAATCAAAAAAAGGTTGTTGAGATATATATTGAATAGGAGTGGACCTAGTACCGTTCCCTGGGGAACACCACAAGTTATGGTTTTTTCCCGCTGAAGTAGTCTCCTATTTTAATTCTTTGTTTGCTATTCAACAAATAACTTCTGAACAGGTTAAGTGGTATGCCCTTTATTCCCATATTACTCAGTTTTTTTGAGAGTATTGAGTGATCGACAGTATCAAAAGCTTTCGGTAGATCTACGAAGACCCCAATTGCTGGTTTCGATTAATCTAAACAGTTGTATATTTTTGTGTTATTTTTTTTATTGGGTCTTGAATTGACTTGTTTTCTCTGAAGACATATTGTGATTCCAACACTAACTGATATTTTTCTAAAAACGAATTCAACCTTTTTTGTATAAGTTTTTCCAAAACTTCATCCAATCTTGTAATTAAAGAGATCGGTCTGAAGTTTGATATTTCGGTCTTTTATTCGCTTTCGAAGATCGGTGTTACTATTGCCACTTTGAAAGCTGATGGGAAATGTCCTTGTTCTAATGATTCATTGATGAGGAATGTAAGAGGTTTTGATTAATCTGAAACGAGTTTCAGTGTTTCTGCTTTCAGTTCATCAATAATAATAATAATAATAATAATGTTTATTCAATTACAATATTTCTACAATTACAATAATCATTCATGAGGATGTGCATATGAATAAACAGTTGCCAGTCCCAAGGAAGTTAATCCGCACGGGGCTATTGGCTAGTAACAAATATTGACAAAATTTCGATATAAAAATACGGTTAGTACTAAGTGAAGGATAGTGAAGTACTGTAAATAGGTACTTGATAGAAATATATACATAGATAAAAGTATTTGAATTCAAATCATGTGAAAATTAATGGCATAAATATTCATATTAAAATTTAATATTAAATAATGAAGACAAAAAAAGGTTGTAAATAAATCTCTGATTTATACAAAAAAAATTCTGATGTAAAAGGACAACATTGAATAAAGTGCGTAACAATTTAGTAAACATAACAGCAATATGTACAATTTATATATGCCCGGAGACTTTTTATTTTTCAGTTGGGATATGATACCTTTTATTCCATTTCCAGTTGCGGCGTGCAAAAAAATAGAATGGTTACATACTTCTTTTTTTTCTGAATATTCAGGAATTCAAGTAATTTTTTTTGCTTTACCAATAGAAGTAAAATAATAATCGAAACTCTCCGCAATTTTGAATGGATCTTTGGTGTGTACCCCATTTGTGGTCCCCAACAGATTTATTAGAGTAGGTTTTTGATTAGTGATTGCTTCATTGACTATTTTCCATAATTTCCCTGAATCATGCCATTTTAACTCGAGACGACTCCGAAATTATTCGGTTTTGCTATAATGAGGGTTTTATATACACAGGGATGAATCACGGAATATATTTAATCAAGAATGACATTTTTATGCCTGTTTTATGTTCAAGTATAAAATTAAATATGGATTTGTTGCTTTCGCCTTTCTTATAACCAGAAAAAATAGTAACTTCGTTACAATATATGCTATGGATAATTTTGTGTCATTAGCTTAGGGGTAATTTGCAGGTATTCAGGTAAGTTTGTTAATTACAGTGCCGGGCCCCTCCGGTACAGCATTGTTAATTCTTATCGCAATTTCAATTGATCCATGCCACTAATTAAGGGTTTCCACACATTACGGATTTCTATGCTAGCTTGACTAAAGACTTTGTTGTTCATAATATATGCACTCTCTTCAAACTTCCTTCTATACCAGCCCTCTTCTTCATGGACGACTTCGGCTTCAGTCGATTCGAAGTTCAGGTATTGTCCGGTGTGAGTCGGCTTTCTGTATACTGATGTTTGGCACTTATCATTGATCTTTTGAACTTTCACGTCTAGAAAAGGTAAACTGTCTTGGGTCCAATTTTTCATCGTGAAGTTTATAGACTTTCTGATGTTATTCAGACGTTCTTTAAACCTGAACTTTGAATCGAACCATCATGGTGCAACAAAGAGAGGGGTTGTTCGATCGCTGGTGGACCGTGCCTACAACCGATGTAACACAGATGAAAGTCTTGCCATCGAATTGGACAATATCAAGAAAGATCTGCGACGAAATGGGTACTCCAAAAAACATATAGAATAGGTACTAGCCCGCAGGGGGATAAGAACAAGAAACCAGACGAGCCGACATAAGCCACCCTGTGCGTTCCGTATGTTAGAGGTTTATCGGAAAGAATAAAGCGAATTGGGTCGAAATACAAAATACGGACATGTTTCAAGTCAGGTAACACTATTCGCAGCCATCTCACAAAGGCGAGACCACGTAACGCTGACATTGACTCCAAAATCTGCATTTACCGCATCCCTTGTGAAGCTTATCTTGGAGAAACTAAGAGACCGCTTAGCGTTAGACTCGCTGAACACAAGAGAAACACTCAACGAGAAGAAACATCAAAGTCAGGGATAGCGGATCATGTCTGGACGACCCAACACAACATAAAATGGACTGAAGCCGAAGTCATCCATAAAGAATAGGGCTGGTATAGAAGGAAGTTTAAAGAGAGTGCATATATTATGAACAACAAAGTCTTCAGTCAAGCTAGCATAGAAATCCGTAATGTGTGGAAACCCTTAATTAGTGGCATGGATCAATGAAATTGCGATAAGAATTACCAATGAGAGAGAGAGAGAGAGAATATACTTTATTGTCATAAGAAAATATTTTGTTGACAAAGCTTCATTTAACCTATGAAGTCAGGTATATACAATGTGTCCCACTTTGAGCAGCCACACCCTCATATTTCGTTGAGCATGAAATAATTCGAAATTTTCTTTGACTCAAGTTGTAGTACTCGGAAATACCTACCTTTATGTTTACGGAACCTTTGTATATCCATTTTCCACGGTTAACTACGACCAAATGAAAAGTGAAAAATTGGGAAAAACATACTAGGCATTTTTTTATCGCAAAAATAACACCAGATTCTGTTTCAGAACACCTTAAAACCCTCAAATCTCAATGCTTGAATCATTTGAATATACAGGGTATCATCTGTAGCTGGTAGCATTATCAACTCTAATCCATAAATAATTCTTGGAAAATTTCCAAAATGTCTTCTCTTGTCACAGAATTCCCAAAAGTATTTAATTAATACTTTGAAAAATAGCCAAATATCACTTTTCCAAGGCTAACTCTGATCAGAATGAATGATACCCTGTATATTCAAATGATTCAAGCATTGAGATTTGGGGGTTTTAAGATGTTCTGAAACAGAATCTGGTGTTATTTTTGCGATAAAAAAATGCCTAGTATGTTTTTCTCAATTTTTCAATTTTCATTTGGTCGTAGTTAGCCGTGGAAAATGGATATACAAAGGTTACGTAAACATAAAGGTAGGTATTTCCGAGTACCTACTACAACTTGAGTCAAAGAAAACTTCGAATTATTTCATGCTCAATGAAATATGAGGGTGTGGCTGCTCAAAGTGGGACACACTGTATATAAAAAAGTATATGTCGTAAAAAATACAATTGAAATAAACAATTTCACTTAATAATTAAAAGTTAGTTGTATATATATAAAAACATATAAATAAGGATGGATTTAGGGAGGGGCAATATATGAAAATATAAGTAGAAAAGTTATTGGGTATAACCCTCAAAATGTTCTGCAACCGTAGACACGTGTTTCGAGCTTAAGCTCTAATCAGTACGGTAAAATCAAGTGCGAAGATGTACCACACTTGGATGTAAAAGTAGAAACAAAGGATGTGTGGTTGGCTTCCTGTTGTTGACATCCTTTGTTTCTACTTTTACATCCAAGTCGAACAAAAATACGTGTAAAATAAATAAGTCTGACTCAATCAAGTCATATAAATAAACGAAATATAAGTAGTACAAACATACTCTACCACATCTCAGAATAGTATTCCTCCAAACTATAGTAAGCTCCATCAAGTAATGCTTATTTAACATACTTTCGATATTTATTGAAAGAGTTAATAGTCTTCAGCCGTAAGGGTAGATGGTTGTATATTTTTATGCCTTCGTATATAATTGACTTTCTGGTCAGGGTCGAGGAAGGTAAAGGTAGAGGTAGATTGAGATTATATGTCCTACGTGTTCTGTGATATAACTGGGGATTATCTAGGTTATCACGATTTTTAAAGACTAAGCACGCGCTTTCTAGTACTAATAAAGAAGGTAGAGTGAGTATTCTCTGAGAGACGAAGAGCGGCCTGCTTGAATGTTTGGGAGATACCTTACATATATATCGTAACGCCCTCTTCTGTAAAATGAAAATGCTATTGAACCTCTGTTGGCTGCACACGCCCCAGAAAACAATACCGTATCTGAGATGGGACTCTATGAGAGCGTGATACATTGTTTTAGCTGTTTCTGAACCAATCTCAATGCTGTACCGGAGGGGCCCGGCACTGTAATTAACAAACTTACCTGAATAGCTGCAAATTACCCCTAGGCTAATGACACAAAATTATACATAGCATACATAAGAAGTATCCTTGAGATTGTCGCATTATACACTTGATAACGACTGTAGATTTTAACAGTTGAAACGTCGTGAATAACATTGCAGAGAATATTTCTTTGTTCTTTTTTAGACAATGAAAGTCCAGAATAACCTTACTCAAAGTGAAACATTGTCAACCACTTTCAAACAAAAGAAATAATTGATGTTCCTTTTTTCCAGGCAACCCTGGCCATCTTAGACAAACTCGACATCGACTCTGCCCGTCCGACAGATGAAGAAGTGGCCCGCATGTTTGGCTTCGAAGAGGCGTTCTACGCAGGATCACTTAGCAGGTGGCAAAAACTCAAGCCCAAAATATGGGCTCTGTTTGACGAACCCTATTCCTCTTCTCAGGCCAAGGTACCACCGTTCAATGTGCAACACCGAAATGTGATTATTAACTTACTAACTTACTCATCTATGGCGTAGTAAAGTAGTTGTAGTTGGAGTAGATTCGAAAGGTCGGACGAGTAGACCAGCATCCCACGCCTATTTTCTAAAATGGTAAATAACAGCCTGAGTAACTTCATTTTGCCGAGACGCCATACTTTTTCACGATAGTGGTAGCTAATAAAGTACGCAGGCGTAAATCATGTCGATTTGGTGAGTGCAAAAAAGTCATAATAACAGTTAGTTTTTTTGTTGAACCTCAAGATAATTCGATGAAGTACTCAAAAAAAGTTTTGTCCTACAAAATGGATGGTAGGACTCGAGAGTCCCCCACTCCCAACATGTACCAATGATGTGGTCATAAAAATCATTAGTAACCAGCGGATATTTTTACCGTAGCTTGGTTAATATTTGTATAATTGAATGGTCATATTGTCCTACAAATTGAATGGTAGGTGTTCCTAGTAGGCCAATCAACAGGGCTATCCACCTCAACTTGAATTGCTCCGCAGATAATTTTTTTTTTAATTGTAGAACACAGTGTGCACATTACTTTTGTGAAAAATTATCACCTCCAGGGGGGTGGAACCCCCTAAAAAACGCGTTGAAATTATTTGTTGTGGTAATTTCGAAATATCTCAAAAATTTTATTTTAAATCAAAAAAAAATCTTGATATTCAAAAAGAGCATTAATTTTTACAAAAAAACTGCCCCTACCAAAATTTTTGTTGAAGTTATGTGCTTTCGCAATGGGGCAGGTGTTGCTCCAGCTCCCGCCAACGTGCATTTTTTCAACCAGCGCGTGAAGTAAAGTTCTATAACTCCTCACATAAATGTTCAATTCGGATAAATCTTACGTCATTTTGAAGATAAAGATCGCAGCTTTGTATTCTGATATTATTTATATTTATACGCGTAGTTGCCAGCTGCAAAATTGTAATTGAAAATCTTATAAAATTAAAGTTCCTGACTTCGTGAAATAATGCTTGTGATTACTAAAATGTCTTATCACTTGTAGCAAGTAAAATGAGCAGTTGAGGAATACTTCATTGTCAAATTGCATAAAGTTTAACCGGCCCAAATAATGTTGGTTTTAAATTTGAGTATTTTTATTTCTTCGCATATTTTTGATTACAAAATATTTAGGGAGTTTATAAATTCAAATCCTAATAACTCAGAGATAAAAGCACGTATCAACATGAATGAAAAGCCAGTTTGCAGAAAAAACCCTGCTCTTATTCAAAATATTCATACAAATTTGGGTACTTGAACAAATTTTAAATGCAATCCAGTCAATCTTTCAAGTACTTAAAATAGAGGTTACTCGGCATTTGATCGCATTATTGTTCTATGGAAAAAAAATAAAATCAGTCCTTGATGGAATATGGGGATTCGAGACCGAAGAAGATAGTGCACCAAAGGAAACTGTCCCGAATTGTAGCTGCTTTAAACTCATTGAGATTCTAAAACCTGAAAAATATCGGCTTGGGACCTTGTCAATGCGGCAGCTAGCGCGCCGCTGTATAGTATACAGCGGCGCGGTTCTGTCGGTGCGCAGTGGGCAGCAGTCAACGTTGTACTATGTAAACGTCAGATAATATAAAAGTTCCTGTGCAGAAAACACTGGATACTGGGGATAACATCGGTAGTCGGAGACGAAGAAACATCTCTTAGTGCTTTGTCACTGTTATTAATAGAAAATGGTGAGTTTATATTTGAAATATTTGTTTCATGTTCAACTCAGCTGTTTCAAAATATCGCAATGTCAAATATCTGTAGAAACTTGTCAGTGATTGTTTCGGATTGTGAAAATGAAGACGAGGAGACTGAAGATGAAGTAGATGATGAGTTGTATGAGTGAATAAATATATTTTCCTATACATTTCTTGATGGTGATTACTTGTGGATTCATTTCTCCACACCCTTTCTCGATATCATTGGAAAACACTCATATTTCGTTACCTCCGGTCCGCGTTTGATTTATAGAATAAGTTGATCTCTCGAATTTGCGAATAATTTTCATAACAATACTTCTAAATCTCAATAACGCCAGTTCTCAACGATTATTTACCCACATTTATATCTAAGAGTAGTAGTTTGAGAGTGTTTTCAAATATTTACCACCTTCTCTCTCACCACAATGTATCCGCGATGCAGGGGATATGCCCCGAATGCGCCCAGTTTCATTACTCAGGACTGACAATTTTACATATTCATAGAAAATACCCCAATAAAAAACACGATTTCGGGAAGGGGTTGATGCCCCGGGAGGGGGTTTAATTGTTGAAAATAATTCGCCCCCATTATTAATACCAATTTTCACTCATATAAATTGCCCAGAGCTGAAATGTCAAGAAAATACCTTCCAGAAAAAAGTTTTTAAGATTTTTGGGAGGGGGGGGGCTTGCACCCCCCCAGGGGGTGATAATTTTATTGCTAATTATTCAACCCTCCGTGACGACCGAATTGCAGAAAAGAAATCAGCGGAGCAATTTAAGTTGTACTTTTATGAGAAAAATTGCTCTGTTTATTGGCCCATAATAGTCCTACGCTCCAAAATTGTCAATTCCATGGTAAAAAAAATTATTAGAACCTGTAGTATAATGATAACACATGAAATGTAAGTATATTCTTCACCTTAAATAATACAGTGTCCTACAAAAAACGGGTATGTATCGCTAGTGTCCTACAAAAATTATTCAAAATAACGAATTATTCTGAAATTGTGGTTAAGCTAATTTAATATACTTTCATTCTTTAAGTATTGTTATATTCAGTTTATAATTGTTTGTTCAAAATATCATAATTTACTTGAAAATTTTATGAAAAAAGTGGGAAATTTTGTTTAGCGTTCATAATTGTTATAATCATACTGGAAACAACAATTACTAAATGGCCTAAATGATAGCGCATTCGCTTTCACAGATGCAGGGAAACCCGGAAAAACCTACAACACCACATCGTCCGGAGAGCTGAAATTTATGATATCTGCTGAAAATCTGCTTTAGACTAAAATAGGATGCATGTATGGAAAAATAGTTCTCATGATAAAAAATGTTGAAGAACCAACATTTTTCAAGAATTAAGCACTCTGTATTTTGAGAACGAATCCCTTTCTCGATATATCTAGATGAAAAAAAAGTTATTCCTTTTAGCGAGATCAATCACATACTCAGATTTTGTGAAGTTCTGAGCAACTTCATCTGGCGCCTAAGTGACCCCGCATAACTTGAAATTTGCAAATCACTCAAAAACGGTTGCCCTTAGCGTTGTTGAACAATCCTACCTTTTTTGCTGAGAAAAAGTGTGGGATTAAGATTTCGATCCAAAAGGTCCCTTAAGTTCACTGTAAGAAAAGTTGGGGAAAATGAAAATAAATTATGAGAGCGTATGCAGCGCCCTCTGAGTTCAACATGAAAATTGATAGCAAATTTCGATCTCCACCTCAAATAAACCCCATTCACCAAATTTTATTCAAAAAGTTATTCAAAATAATTGAACTTAACATTTCAACTTCAATACCTTGTTCCGCCTAAACGAAACATTTGCGGACCCATGTTCATATGAACTTTTCATTCTGTAGACGAAAGGGGTCGCATATCGATCACTTACAACAAATCTAAGATAATAACAAAACTTCTGAAAAATTATATTATTTTTCATATGAAACATAAAATTTATTCATTGGTCAACATAACAACATATTTTTTTTTCTGTATTTTGATAAGGAACATTATTAAAATATGGAAAACAAAACTATTACCTGATCGATATTATCCACCGAAGGTAGGCTAATATCGATCATATAAATGGTAATATCGATCATACAAAAGTTAATTTCGATCAACGTCTATTTGCATGCTACACAAGCAACCAAGTCTTCTGGGCAAGATTCTTCAGTACATGCGGCATGGATCCTTGTTCCACATGCCCTACAGCGCCACCACAGTTCATCTTTCCCAAATTCATCAACGCATATTGGGCATAGGTCGTTCTCTTCTTTCATAGTCTCCCCATGTTGCTGTTGACGTTTGGACTTGCAGTTCATTCGTTTTTTAGCTAGTGCTATTTTAGATCCTGCCGGTTTTTCGTTTTCGTTTTTTGTAGCTTCATCAACTTTTTTTTTCTCTTTCTGCCCTTCCTCTTCTTCCTTTCCTTTCAAAGATTTCTGCATCGGGGTGGCCGTTAGTATTTGAGACTTTTGTTTCCTCCCTTCCTTGGGTTGTGGCTTTTCTGTAAGTTGGGGTGTCGGATGAAAGTCTTCAAAGATGCGCTTAGTAATTGAACGGTCTTGTCTTCAGGATCAGTTGCGTTCCCATCGGATACTTCTGTTATCGCTGATGAAACACTATCGCTGGAGGAAGATGTTCTTTGTTGACGTCTCTTTCTATTTTAGTTAATATATGACTCTTTGTTGCAGGCTTCTAGAGGCGGTGTAACGTGTCGCATATCTAAGTCCGAATCTCTACTTATTCCAGGCCTTTGATTGAGATGAATGTCTTCCGAAGGTTTGCTGGCTTCAGCCTGAACGGTGGAATTTGCTAACTCAGTAAACTCTTCCTTCCCAAATACGTTCCTTTTTAACGGAAAAAACACCCGTATTTTTTAATCCGTTCAAACCTATCTCTTTGGAAGTGATGCGATTGTAAGCTTTAGCAAGAAGTTCTGCTATATCAGTCAAATCAATTTTGTTGTAATGATGGGATTTAATATGGAAATCGCATTCTTTGCTATATGCTGTCTTCAAGGAACCGAAAAACGTGACGTCCAGAGGCTTGAGTCTATTGGAGGTGTGTGGAGGCGGCGATACAAGAACGATACCATTTTCACGACAGAACTTATAGAATGTCAAGGAGGAGTGAGTGGAATGATTGTCTAAAACAACTAGAACAGGAGTTTCCTTGGAGGCACTCACACATTGAGCGAAGTGTTTCAACCATTCTAAGAATAGGTCTTCTGTGATCCATCCTGACTTGGAGCAGCGATAGATTGCATCTATCGGACCGTTTTTTTTTCAGAGCGTTGTTCATGCGTTTGTGTTCGTAAATGAACATTGGGGGCACAAAGTCTCCTGCCGCACTCATACAACACACAATGGTGGTGGTCTGGCCTCTTTCCCCACTTGTAATAGCACCCACCTGTTTTCTGTCCTTTTCCGCCAAAATTCTGGGGGTTTATGTACTCCACTAATTCCAGTCTCATCCACGTTATTTATGCTTCTTGACGGAAATTTGTATTTTTCGAAAACCAGTTCTAAATTATCGTAAAAAAGGTTCACATCAGTTCGATTGAATGCGATTACCCGATTGAGACTCGTAGCTTCAGGTCGTCTCCAAGAAATTTGCTGGTGTCGCGCTAAAAATCCACGCAACCAATCTTTACCGCACGATTTCTTCTCACTATTGAAATTGTATCGTAATTGATTTGCAACGGCATATTCGAATTCAAGTAGTTTGATTTTACTTGGCGTGTGATTTGCTAGTTCCATCTACTGGTTTTCATTCAACACAGGCTTCTTTCCCAATTTTACCTTCTTACTGGGATATATGTTGTACAATCTATCGCACAACGTAGCATATGGTATTCCTTGTAACCTTGCTGCATTCCTGATAGAATGTGTCTTGTGTTTGACCGCCTTTATAGCCCTCTTCATGTCTTCCTCTGACCAAGCAGAGCATTTGTTTTGAGAACGTATTTTTTGTGGGGCATCTTCAAAAATGAAAAGCAATGAGGCCAATTTCGATCACAGGCGGTAAATATCGATCATGCCGGCTGATATTTATACTTCAGAAAATACCTTGGGTTATCACGTAATTATCAACACTGTAGTAGCTTTGAAATATTTATTCATAACAAGTACATACCTTATCTAATAAACCGGAAAAAAAAACTGCCCAAAATCTGTTTGTTACCATGCACATTCAACGTTACGATGAAACTGACCTAAGATGCTGTTGGTGCTTTTTACCTACCTTAAGAGATGGCAGCACCTGTTCTGTCTTTGTGAAGCTCGGTTATATTGCGCAACAATAAGATGATCGATATTGACCGCTGATCGATATTCGACTCCCTTCCCCTAATTAGTCAAAGATTCACCATTTGAAGTTTGTACAAGAACATAATGGAGCACCCTGTATAGTACGGCTTCTGCACGCTGGACTGGGAAAACCTACCTAGGACAATGTGACCATTTAATTATACAAATATAAAACATGCAACGGTAGAAAAAATTTCTTATGACCAAGTTATAGGTACATGTAGGGAGTGGTGGACTCTTCAGTCGTACCATCCATTTTGTAGGACGAACATTTTTTTGAGTACTTCATCGAATTATTCATCGAAAAACTAATTGTTATCAATGACTTTTTTGCACTCCCCAATTCGATATGATGGACGCCTGCGCATTTTATTAGCTACCGCATTCGAAAATTTTCGTAATAAAAAAGTTGGGCGTCTCATCAAAACAAAGCTGACAATTTCGGAGCGTTGGACTGAGAACACCTACCATTCAATTTGTAGGACAATATGACAATTCAATTATAGAAATATTAACCATGCAACGGTAGAAAAAATCGCCGGTTACTATTGATTTCTTATGACCACGTCATTGGTACTTGTTGTAGGACAAAACTTTTTTCGAGTACTTTATCGAATTATCTCGAGGTTCAACTGAAAAACTCATTGTTAATAATGACTTTTTTGCACTCACTACCACTATCGAGAATCTCAGTATGGTATGTCAACGATCAATTGTGCTAAAATTCAAAAATTATATTCATCATATGGGTGTCTTGAACGGAGTTTTCATCCGACACAATTACATTAAATTTTGGTGCCGAATATGGTTTTCTCGTTTTTTATCGGTGATTTCTATCAAGTTTTAGTGCAATCATATTTGAAGTGACCAGTGGAAAAACGATCAGGTTTCATTTTTTCCGAAATCGACATCTTAGCGGCATCTGTTAGCTTATATATAGCTCGAAGTATCGACATCCCAAACCTTACTGGGGACAATGACATTCCATAAAAAACTGCGGTCGAAAGTTGGCAGCACAGTGTAAAAACGATGACACTCCCACATTAGAACCTCATCGTTTCTCCACTGGACTATTCATTTATTTCTTGCATAAAATTGAATCATATCCTAAAATCAAATTCGGGAATATAATGAATATTGGACACTGGCATTCTGTTTCGTAGAATCATATTTTTATTGATCTGCTCTAAGGTATTTTGTGATCCTCCAGTAATAAAAGTAAATTCAATATTGATTTTCAACTTTAACGCCCTGCATTTCGAAAACGAATTTCTGTCTTTTACATTTTCACCTATAGATATTATTTTCCTTGTAAGAAATTAATGAATGGGCCGGTCCACCTCAGGAATCATCATGCGTAAGCAAATATTGTGCTAGTCCTCACATTTCCTTCAAAAAAATTAGGCAAGTTATCAATTAAAAAGTATATATTTCTGCCAAAAATGCATAGTACCACGCCATTCAGTGCGAGTCAATATTAATACTTACATAAGTTCAGGAAATTAATTCATATTTTGTCAATAACCAAACACAGTTTTTAAATTATTCCACCTATCGCCCCCATGTAACACTTGGCGCGGAAGATGTAAAGGCCCGCACAGCAATTAGGTATGTTTTTTTTCATGCAGGGTCGGGCGTAGTTATAATAGAAATCACAGCTGTGTGCGGTACGCGCAGCTATTAGCAAATTAGATTTCGACCGGGCAGTTGTTTACCTAATCTAAGGATATTATTAATTATAAAAATGGATTATTATGGATACAAAAGTTACAGTGCTTTTGTTAAATTAACTTGATTAATCTTCACGCATCACAATATTTAGTGGCATATGTACTAGTCCGACCCTGGTCGGCGGCATGGGAATCAATTTCGTGCTAATCGACCATTTTTTGCTCCTTTTTTTATTTATCTTATATGTTTGACTACAACTATACTTAGTATTACCATATTGGCACTTGAAGTAGATTCGAAAGGTCGAACGAGCCTTTTTTGCACCACCTCTTAGCTTAGGTGATAGACCATAATGTAGTATCCCCATATTTGTACTTGGAGTAGATTAGAAAGGTCGGAAAAGGCTTCAATGCACTAGCTTTTAGGTTAGGTGATAGATCACAATAAATGAAGTATTCTCATATTAGGTATTTTGGTTCTACTCATATAATCGGTTCTTCTGCATGGATAACGTTTTTTAGTAGTAGTTGATATTAGATCACAAAAGATTATATCCATAAAACATAGTTCATATTAAATAAGTGAGAAACTCTAACGGCAGAGGGGACAGGCGAGTTGTTATCACCTATCGTTATAAAGTCAAATAACTCATATTCCCGAACTCTGCTGCCGCCAGGGAGAGCATTCTAGACGGAGAGCTGGCTACGTAGAAGAGTCTAATCCCCATAAGACAATGGGGACACTGATGGAAAGAGATTAAAGAACATTTGTGATGAAATGTGACGTAGTTGGACGTGCCATGGCCGCCGTTCTCTATAGACAGTGATGGACTAGCTCTTGGTATATGAGAGTTTTGTTGCTTGGTTGAAGTTCGACTCTGTACTCATATCTAAGTACGTCACTATGACGCGTTGATGCTACAAGATTCTGATTGGCTAGAGCTTATTAAACCCTCCTTGTTAGTTTAGTCTCTTTGGGCTACGTAGGGGTACGGGTGACTCGGTGCAAAGTAAATTTTAGCACTTACAGGTTTGGTTATTACCGATATAGCTTGAGACGGGCCGCCACAAGGTACCCCAGAAGAATAACGCGAGGATAGTGGGTTGAATACGCAATTTATTTTACGTTAACAAAGTCATAAGGTGCAGGACTGAACATTTGCAGAATAATCGGAGGTTATACAAATAAGTGGAGAAAAAATTGCCAGAAGACTAGGTGGAAGATAAAGACTCACCAGAAGGCGCTAACGTTGTGAAAAACTTTGCAACAATTATGTGACTCGGTGCACTCCTGGCAATTTCTATACTTATTCTGTTACTCAAAACTGGATTCCCTGCAAAACGCCAGAAGGCTAAGTGAAAGAATTATGAAGATATTCCCCTTACCATGAGCGTCGGCGGCCCACTCTATAGATACTTTTTATATTTTATCTCATAAGGTGCATTTCTGGCGATTTGTCAACATAATTTACAAAATTTTAGTATACCTACTAATCTCTCAAATGTCAGAACTAATTTCGGAAGACATTGATTTTTTTATACAATAACATGGAAATGATTTTTATTTATGTCGGGGCGTGGCGCAGTGGTTAGAGCGTCCGACTTTGGGTCGAAAGGTCCGGAGTTTGAGCCCCAGTTGCAGCTGGGATTTTTTAATTTAATTTGACCGATTAAATCATTCAAATCTCGTGGCTGGACTGGGGTGAGTCCTGCACGATTCACGGTTGCGTTCCAATTAACAGTGCTGATCTTAAGGTGGCGCATGGAGTTAGTAACAAGGCCTATCCAGAACACGTGGCTAATGACCATAGCAGTCGATGCCAAGACACCAAAAAGAAAAAAAAGATTTTTATTTATACGTCTAATACAATATATAGAGAAAACTATATCGACCGGTTTGTTATATGAAACTTGTTTTTATCGGGGATACGGTCAGTGGTGAAAAAAGAACTTACTCTTGTTTGCTACCCGAGCTTTTGCGAACGTTTATTTGCTTTTTCGAGGGCTACAATATTAATATAGGGACATTAGATGTATAAAATGAACACCAGAGTGATGTATTGTGGTAGTTTTGAGCCGCGGTCAAACTAGGATGTTTAGCAGCCGCTACTCACCAGTCGCTGGTAAATATCGCCATCAGCCAGCGGATCTGAAGGGTTGACATTAGGTATAAGGAAATAGCCGCTAGTGCAACTCGAAAATATTGTGACTCATCTGCTGCCTTATCCTCACCACTCTTCTTTGACTTTTTTATTTTGTTAACTCCGTTTCTATATGTATCACGTAGACTTTTAATTTTTCTTTTCAATGAGGACAAACCTGATTTTAGTCCTCGTTCTTCAAGACTTTGCGACAACTCATTACAAGCTGCTTCTTTGGCATTTTTGCTAATGTAGTCTGCAGACGAAGCGACCCACAGGCAAGCATGATTTCGGAATAAATCTAGAAATGTTATAATTTTTATATTCTATTTTTTGTAAAATAAAGTAATGACCTAAACTTGAAACAAGATACATTTTTCAAACCAATTTTCCCACTTTTTTTCGTTTAAATTACGTTATTTCTGAATTGAACAAACTACACTGGCATGCAAAATTAACCGGACAAACAAAATTTTGTTCAAATTCAATCTTAAATAACTTTTAAACCTTTTCATCAATTTCGATAATTTTCTTGCCAAGTTGTAGGTACTTTCATTGTTATCATTCTTTACTATCGATTTTGCAGAAAATTCTTAATGATTTGTCGTTAAACAGGTTATGATAAAAGGTGCACTTTACCCCAACATTTCTGAACACCCTGTGGAAAAATTTTACTACTGAATGATAGGTCTTCGTACGAGATTTTAAAGCCTGATCTTTCGTCAACAGTTCTTTTTTTGATTCATATCAATAACTGCATTCTTAAAGAAAAAACGCATTTTTAAGGAAAACCATGCGATTCGTAACCATAAAAAAAATTTATTAAAAAAATAACAGTGACAACAATGGTAATTAATTGGTATCAAAATCGAGTGTTGCCCCCTTAAACAACAGCTCTCATCCTTTCTGGCATAGACTGAATTAAACCAGCAACTGCGTCTTGGGGTATTTGCTCCCACTCGTTTACCAGCGCCTGTTCCAACGCAACCACAGTTTGAAATTCTCCATAGTTCTGCCTAAGCCTTCGTCCTAATTTGTCCCACATATGCTCTATGGGGTTGAGATCCGGACTCCTTGGCGGCCAGTCGAGTACTTGGATACCAACATCATTGAGGTATTGCCTAGTCATTCTGGCTATGTGCGGCCGAGCATTATCTTGCATTAGGAGAAAATTTTCTCCTATAAAGGGCATATAAGGGACTACATGTTGTTCCAAACACTCCCTGATGTATCTGTCAGCATTGAGGCTCCCTCCCCGTAGCGAAACAAGATCTGTGCGGGCTTCCAAGGAAATACCGCCCCATATCATCACTCCTCCACCACCAAATTGAACTCTAGGAGAGAAACAACATTGAGCATAGCGTTCTCCAGGCCTTCTCCACACTCTTTGACGACCATCAGGTGAATATCTCGTAAAACGAGACTCGTTTGTGAAAAGAACATTTCGCCAATCGTCCATATCCCAATCTGCATGAGTTCGAGAAAATTCAAAGCGCTGCCTTCGATGACCTGCATCCAACAGGGGACCTGTAGCAGGTACAAAAGATGATAGGTTTTGTTCCTTCAACCTTCGCCGTACTGTGTCAGGTGAAACTACGATACCATGAACATCTTCCAATCTTCGAGCCAAAGCTGTAGCAGGAATTGTTCTTTCTCAAAGAACTTGGAGTCTCAAAAACCGATCTTCTACTGCGTTTGTTGCTTTCCGTCTTCCCTGCCCAGGTCTTTTTAAGTACGAACCAGTTTCTCTGAATCTTTCTATCGCATCGGATACTGTACTGCGTGGAACAGCAAGTCTATCTGCGATATATCGAATGGCACGACCATCATCTTGTAAAGCTACAGCTTGCGCTACTTGTTCCGGTCTCATTTTTTTAAAACTTTCTCGTTAGCGGTATACCTCCGAAACATAAATCACCTAGAGACACAACCACCTTAACATACACTATAAAGCAAATAAATCTGTGAATAATTGTTGACTACTGCTTAGCAAAAATCTTTTGACAAGCCATAAAAATGCTTAACTGAAACTTGTCATAACAAGCAAAGCAAACTTAAAAAAATCGCTTGTTTATGGTTACGAATCGCATGGTTTTCTTTAAAAATGCGTTTTTTCTTTAAGAATGCAGTTATTGATATGAATCAAAAAAAGAACTGTTGACGAAAGATCAGGCTTTAAAATCTCGTACGAAGACCTATCATTCAGTAGTCAAATTTTTCCACAGGGTGTTCAGAAATGTTGGGGTAAAGTACACCTTTTATCATAACCTGTATAACGACAAATCTTTAAGAACTTTCTGCAAAATCGATAATAGAGAATGATAACAATGAAAGTACCTACAACTTGGCAAAAAAATTATCGAAATTGATGAAAAAGTTAAAAAGTTATTTAAGATTGAATTTGAACAAAATTTTGTTTGTCCGGTTAATTTTGCATGCCAGTGTATTATAAATTGAAAGTGATAGTACATTACGAATAAAAGTTTATTATATTAGCAAAACAGCAATTTTGAAATAATTCGTTATTTTTAAATAATTCTTGTCGGACTACACAGAAAGAATAATGGAATATTTTGTTTATGCAGGGAACTGGTCTAGGATAACTAAATATCAATACATCCTCGTATAACTGCTTGAGCAAATCCACACGATTTTTTAAAGCTGAAAATTATCAGTACCTCATTTCTTCAATTTTATTAATGGGTATACTGCAACCATAACTTCGATATAAAATTTCATCATTCCCAATTTGTGTCAGCTGTTTTCAATTAGGTTCAGCGAGATTGCATGGTTTCATACACTGCCAGTGAAAATCGTTATGGAGTTATTTTGCAGCATGATTGGAACGGTAACTTGATTTGCGTCCTTTTGAATTTTCAATAAAATTTACATCGAATTCATTTTCCATTTCCATTTGTGGAACAATCTGCCCTTATCGGTTGTTTTCTCGTTTCAATACAAGTTCGTGATGGAAAGTAAGTAGACAGTAATTACGAAATATATAAGCTTCAATAAAGATTGTATAGAAGAGTTTCTTGATGACTTTGTAACTTCCGTTAGCTTGAATTGCAGCAAAGGAGCCCATGGGTCCCAGTCGAATTGGTTGAAAATTTGGTTTAATTTAGATTATGATGTTCTGATCAAATGTCTCCAAGGACACAACAGGATATGATGTACTGTTTTTGAGAAACAGGTTGTCAAACATGCAGAGGCAGGGTTGTTACTTACATTTTTAGTAAATCAATAATTTGGCAATTATTTTGTTACAAACAATTTAGGATAATAATTACAATCTCAATATTGTCAATACGAGTTGTGATGAGGAGTTTTAAGATTCCGTATGCAGGGTTATAAATAATTACATAAGTTTTATGTGATTCTTTGAACAAAATCAGTCAAACGCAAAAGCTCGTAGACTTGTGGAATGAATAAATGATATTGGTTTTGGCATTGGGTGATCTGAGGTTACTATTACACAGGGTCAATCAAAATTTTCAATTTTGGTTGTATTTATTTTTTTAGGTACATTTCCCGGTGAACATTTTTTAAATTGATACATAGGTGGAACATTAACTTAACGTACAATGAATGATGGTCAACATCATCAATACGTATCCATTATACGTATTTTCTGAAGCGATATGTCCCAATTTTCAGCGTTGTATCAACGTCATACTTCGATGGTCATATTTTTATTATCAAAATGACGTATCATGCTCAATGTCCAAATAGCATATCATATGTCAAGTAACTGATTAAAAAATTATGATTCCAATATGACGATCTTTTGTGAGGCGATAAGTTCCAACTTTCAGAGTTGTATCAACGTCACATTTTATTGATCTTATTTTCACCATCAAAATGACGTATCATGCACAATGTCCAAAGAACATAAAATAATGTATGTCAAATAAGTGATTCAAAAGTCATGTTCCCAATACTTCGGGCCTTTCTAAGGCGATATGTCTCAATTTTCAGCGTTATATCAACGTCATACTTCATTGATCATATTTTCATTATCAAAATGACGTATTAAGGTGCGTACAGACATATAACAAAACTTCGTATTGTAACGCCGTCGCGTAACAAGTCTGGACGGCACTGCGTAACAGCGTAACACCGTAACTTAGTAACATCGACGAGACCCATCGGTTGTCGGTATTTTGATGCCGCATCAAATAAATGGTACGCACTGATGCTGCACTAATTGTTCGCATATCTGGACATGTCTGGGTAACACAGTTGCGATTTATTTTTCGTTTCATTCATTCAGTTGAGGACATTCTAATTATGGAGTGGACGGAAGAATCAACCATTGAATTGTTAAATCGTAATGAAGAGATTTTAATTCAAAACATTTTAAATATTTCAATGAAAACAAGAATAATGCTTGGGAAAAACTTGCCACAAAACTCGATTTTGGTTTTGTAAGTACGATACTAATTCTTCTCTAATTCGTTTTGCAGTTTCGGTTGGTTTTCGGAGAATATTTCTATTTGGAAATAGCGAAGAATTGGTTCATTGGTTCTATAGGTTCCTTCTATAAAGTTTAGAACAGATGGAACGGCAGCATGTTCCGTTCATGGGATACGCGACGATTTATTGATACGCTATATTGCTGACACACCGTATCTTCGATGCGTATCAAACAATTGTTGCGCGTCGGTGATCCGATACGAAGCTTTGTTATATGTCTGTACGCACCTTAATACAAAATATCCGAAAACAAAGAATTGTTATCAAGGTATATTGTTGGTATAGGCTGCAGTCTATTAAACCTTTCGTGCATGTTATCATGGTAACCCACGGGGTCCAATATTTAATGAACAATTCACGAAAGCTTTTGATAGTATTCATATACTGTGACTGAGTTTGAGATGATGCTTCGTAACTACAATAACAGCGACATCTATCGTTGGGTAGAATACTATACAGGCCGTTTCTTTTATCATGTGGTAACATTGCTATATTCTAAACCGTAACAGATACGAAGACGATTAAATGGGAGAAAGGGTAACTATTGTGGAGAACAGTACAATGGTCAAAGAAAATTCACAGGGAGTCTCGCCCTTCCCGAGTTATACAGGGAAAACTAAAAATGCTGTTATTTGTTTTTTACGAATAGAATTGTTATTTCTGAAAATATAAAAAATGGAAAAGGAAAGTTTTAATGTATTCTAAATGTACTATGAAAATGTAATAATGAATCTTTGATTAAACGTTTCGTGTCAACACGGCCACCATCAACATTTCTTTTCAAATACGGACCTGTCTGTTTTAGTACAAATATTGATAAAGCGATAAAATCACAATTCAGTGGTACATCACACTTGATATTTTTATAACGTTTCATTTAAAATAACTAACATCATCAGTGACAACAATTTTTAATTACGGTCCTGTCGTTAGGTCGTTTATGGATTCTACAAAACCTAACTCTCCGAAATAAAAATTATCAGTGACGCTTTGAATAAATGTATCTATTAAAATTATGTTTACACTATAATAAAAGATATCTGTAGTTTCAGAGACGAACGATAGCAATTTACATCGGAAATAAACTTACTTAAGAGTAGAAGAAATCAAACAAACAGAAAACAATTTATATAATATTGAATTTTTGAGTGAAAATAAAACCAATACAGAAAATGAATTATTCATGCTCGAATTGCCGACCTCTTTGTTGAATGCACATAAGTTGTCTGTCCATACAATTTCTGTGGCAATTTTCTAGCATGATGGGTGTAATGCTATTACATGCATCTCTTATTTTTTGTTTGAGATGGTCGATATCTGTACTAGTTGTCGAAAAAACTTTATCCTTTATGTATCCCCAGACAAAAAAATCTAAATGAGTCAGGTCTGGGGATCGAGCTGGCCAGGCAATTGGTCCATTGTTTCCAATCCATTTTCTTGGGAATATTGCATCTAAATGTCCCCTTACTATTGCTGCATTATGGGGAGGGGCACCGTCTTGTTGAAAATATGGTATTTCACGGCGGATGTTCAGTGGCAATTCATCTAAGTAGCCATCAAACTCATTGGATAAAAAATGTTAATACATTCCACCATTCAAATGCTCGTCGTAAAAGAAAGGACCTAGTATGTTTGTTCCCAAAATTCCCAACCAAACATTTATTCCGAACCTTTCCTGGAAATTGGTTTCTCTATGTAAATGTTCATTTGTATTATTCCACCTATAATGGATGTTTCTGTTAAACCAACCATTGTTGGTGAATTTTGATTCGTCCGTCCATATTATTTTATTACAAATATTTCCAACTTCCCTATTTCTACGTCTCAACCACATCGCAAATCGTACTCTCCTTCCGTAATCCCTTTCATTGAGGTGATGAACTTTGCGTATCCTGTAGCATTTGTAATTGTTCTTTTTCAAAATATTTCTGGTAGATTTTACAGAAATCCCTAGGTCGTTGGCAATTTCTCGTAAAGAACAATCTTGATTAGAAATATTTTTGTAACTGACCAATCCTAAATTGAAAAAAAATATTTTCGTCACTTTGTTAATCTTTATGAAGTTATATTTGCTTACCTAAAACATTTATTTGGTTCCGCATACTTCCAGTAACAACACATTTTCTAGTTTTATTTCTATCAAATGCACCACATTCTCTCAAATTTCTTTCTAATCGTCTAAACATTTGAATGTTTGGAATACGACGATTTGGGTATAGCTCACCATACATATTTTTTGCCAAAAGAGGATTTCTATTTGATTTTGCATAAGCAAATAGCATATCAGTCTTTTCGTCATTTGAATACATCTTTGATATGACTGAGTGTATAAACGACTGACAGTTCTTAACACGTATCAACAACTCATTTATTTGTCCTGCCATAGAAACCAAGCAAAGCCTACTTGTTTAAAAATGGTAAATGAAATGAGATGCTATTTAATTGTACCATATCACACAATTGTACTGTTCTCCACAATAGTTACATTTTCTCCCGTTTAATCGTCTTCGTATCTGTTACGGTTTAGAATATAGCAATGTTACCACATGATAAAAGAAACGGCCTGTATATTGTTTATATCGATCAATATCTGAACATATTTTTTTGGATATTTTACTTACGTCAGGCGAAGGATGCAAAAATACATAATTATTTGGTCGGAAAATGTATCAAAAACATTTTCAAAACTATGTAATATGAGAAATGATAAATATCCGTATTTCGTCAATTACAGGAAAACTTTATAGAAACAAGTTTTGTACACTTACATAAGTGATACGTTGACATTTTATTTTCAGAATTATCATCACCCAGGATACATATCAACGATGTGATAGTTAAATTTGATTATTTTGATCGATTTTTTAACATATTCCTTCAGATATTCAACTCTCGTCAGGCAAAGTATGCAAAAAAGTACCAAAAATACATAGTTATTTGGTGGTAATATGGATCGATTCAAATGTAATATTTTCATTACTATACTTATTACGAAATATGTAAAATATTCATATTTTGCCTGATGCTAGAAAAACTTTGGATAGACAGTATTAGTCAATGTTTGGAAAGAGTTATTTATGTATCAAGTGAGTAAAGTGATACTTTTTTTACGAGTAGGAAATGTTGACGTACCACGCCGTAGGCGGAGTGCGGCAATTCCTACGAGTAAAAAAAACACTTTACTCACGAGTTTCATACAATATTTTTTCTACAACTGTCAAAAAAAGAAAACCAACCAATGTTTTTATACTATTTATTACTTACTTTTCATCCTCATTCAATTTATTTCAAATTAACAACACAAAAAAAATAAACCACAGAAATACAAAAAGACATAATCAATTTTTCCGTCCCAGAGTTCATTTCGAAAAATTGATGTTGAAAACAGAATTAATTGCATTATTGCCAATGGAAATTCTTTCAAATATGCAATCAATTTCGCATATTTGCATGTCAATATTATTGTGTATTAATATCGTGGACTTCAGTTTCGAATAACTGGACCATAGAGATGAACATTTCATTTTCTTGGATTTATCTTCGAAATAGGCGAGCAATACTCTCTCTGTAAAGCTTCCAATCCCTTTTTTTGACGCCATGTTAAGAAAGACTCATATTATTTCAAATACGTCTCCTTTGATTTTTCTGGTAGCAAATTCATTACTGCTGCTTTCGCACTATCTACGATCTCCTCTGGTGTGGTGTTTAACTCATCATCGCTTTCCATTTTTTGTAGGTACTTGATTCGTAATTTCGAAAGATTGTGAGAGATGCAATTTACTAATTTGAAATAAGTACTGTCACATTGACACATTCAGGATTTTGTTGTTATTCGAATCAGTTTGTCAGTGTTGTTGCCTAGACAACCGTTAAAAAAGTGTACTTTTTTTAACGCTTTTCCGTGTAATACTGAAATCGTAATTTGATATCAAAATATTCATATACTTTAGAATCTCAAAACTACACAAAAAAGTGCACTTTTTTTGACAGTTGTAGAAAAAATATATATTTAAATTCGACATATTTTGTTAGGTGTTCAACTTACGTTGAAAAAAGTATGCAAAAATCGATAAATCAGATTAGTAGGAAGAATCTCTAACCTTAACACCACCGCAGTTCCTTAGAGTGCTTTGAATTTATTGTGTTCACTTTCTATCATGCAATAATAGGTTCGTTTTTGACAAAAGCAGGGGGATCGATCGTTTTTTCAATATTCTCTTTCTAGAGCGTAAAAGCTGTCACAAAATGACATTATTCGGAAAACGTCAATTTGCGTTGAGATCTAAAAGCTGCAAAGGCTACTCTGGTAAGCGGTAGTAGAAAAAATCTGTTCAGATATTGACATCGGAGTAATCACTAGAGCTCCAGGAACACTGCAAGATAATGCCAAAAAAATTCAAATTTCAATTGTGCCACAATTAATGATCCGTCAGAGCCTGTTCTATTCTATTTTGTTCGTATTCCAATCATCTACCATTATTTTTTTCGGAGCAAGTCTTCTTCTGCCCACTCGTCGAGGGCTGAAGAGGTTTGGCTTCTTGCGATGACTAGTACAGTCTCCGCTCACAGAACGGCGTTGCGGATCCGGATCTGGCAAGTCCGTCTTTGAGATATTTCCAGAAAACCAAAAAAGTTAACTGTTTCTTGTTTGAAAAATTCCACAAAGCGATTTCGCTGGGGCGAAAACTGGAGATTTCATTAACAAAATATCTAATGAAAATTAGTATAGGCCATTTGCGTCTTTTATTTTGTGGGGGAAAAACCTCTAAGGCTCCGTCTAAAATGAGATATGGCGGTACAAAGTTTGCATTCATGTACTGATTGTGGCTTACTCAACCTCTTTGAACTCACCCCCTTTCCAAAATAAGGGTTGCAAACATTTTCAATTAATATGACGTTAATGCTCTTGAAATTCTCTACAAATTACTTTTTTTAAAGAGTTGTTTGCTTAGAAAACGAAGGAGTTTCGTCGAATAACCAACTGATTTGTTTTTAAGTCTAATGTTAATAAATGTGTAACTGAATTTTGCAATAATACTTATGCATTGCGCTTCATATTCAGTGGCGTAGCTAACAACCCCGCATCCCCTACGGCGCGGGGGGGGGACGCAAGCTTGTCAGGGGCGCAAGGAAACCAAAAATTTTGAACCAAATTATAACCAGAGCACCAAGGAGGTCCCTGTAACTTAAAGTTAGCTACGCCAATGATCATATTATACTGTTAATTTAAAAATGCTATAGACCAGTCCAGTACAAGTAACGGTAACATTGATTCTGTTGCGAATATGTGTAAAATTTTCATTAAAATTAAATTTTCAGTCTTGAGCTTTTATTAAGGATTGAGGGTTGAAATAATTGATTTTATATCATTATTGAATTATCCTCAATTCAATATAAATGCAGTTTAAAATTATTTCTAATTATGAAGAAAAAAATCTTCGAAAAAGATTTATTTTTTAATAATTCATATTCCCAGGGGTGGTCTATAAGGGTTGAAGCATTTTGCCAAATAATCATTCAATTCAATAATTCAAATTTAATGACGCAATTATCAATCGTTTCAAATTATAATGAACATCTTTAATACTAGTTTTGAAAACTACCCCTTAGGGGATGATTTACACGGTTTGCATCTGTCTGATTGATATAAACTCGTTTGAGAATGTCAAGTAGTCTAAAAATAATTATATTAAAATTTATTTCAACCAAATATATTCTAAAATATACGTTTTTTAATTTTTTTTGCAATAATGGGTAGATTTCACCCCTTAAAAATAAAAAGGTCTGTTCGGCACAGGGTAGATTTTGAAGAAGGATGTCAGTACAACTTAAATACAAATTTTTATTAAAATTCCACTCAATTTTTTCGCTGTATAAATCGAATCGAAAAAATCGCAAGGGTATGAACGAGCTTAAGGCAAAGGTGGAAAAAATACAAATTTTATACTTTTTTTACAAACACAAAAAAAAACTTCTGTATCCCGGGACCCATACCAGCTGAACTTCCTTCGTCTCAGCTAGCTTCTCGAGCGCATCTCCACATTCCTGTACAAGCGCTGAGCTTGGATTAGGATGGCAGACGGCTCTGAGCGCTGCCTGACTATTCGAACATATATAAATTCTCTGTTCGGATCCATCTTTCACCTCTTCTCTCGTAGCTACGGATAGGATGACGAATACTTCAGTTTGAAAAACTGTTGTATATCTGCCCAAAGAGTAGCTTTCTCGTACTTATCTTCCCCCCAGGTAGATTCCGGCACCCAATGCTGTTTGTCAGTTAGACGCGAACCGTCCGAATCAAATATTAGGCTTCCTGCGCTAAACTCTACCGTGTTTCCTTTCCATTGTTCTCTGCTCGGAATAGTAAGAGTAAACTCTCTATCCCATTGCAGTCTGTCTTGTGCGCCATTTACTCTGAGGGCAGAGATAGGGATCTCCTTTACCGCCCACTTCACGATTTCCGCATGACCTATCATCGCTCCTTCGTTCACCCAGACTCCCGAGTTCCGCATCCTCAAATGGGCTGCCATTGCCTACTTCTTGATCCAGAAAGGAAGTGGTGGCAGCCTCAGCAGTACCTCCAACACTGCGGTTGGAGTCGTTCTCATTGCGCCCGTTATTACCAAACAGGCCAACCTCTGAACCTAACTGAGTTTTCGGCCTATTGTGCTACCCTGTGCACCTGGCCACCACACGGCTGACCCATAATGGATCTTTGGTCTTACTACTGCCGTGTACAGCCAGCGCATGATCTCTGGATTGGTGCCCCAATTGCTTCATACAATTCTCCGCAGTTGCTACCGACTTTTGAATAACCATATCTACATGCGGCCTCCATGAAAGTTTGAAGTCCAGGACCATCTTCAGGTATTTGACCTGCTGAACTAGCTCCAGCTCTTGCCTAAACATTTTGGTTTGGTTTGGTGAACAGGATCATCTCTGTTTCTGTCGGATTCACTGAGAGTCCTGCATCACCGCACCATCTCTCAATTATTCTGCAGGCAGCCTGCATACGGTCGCAGACGACTCCGATGAATCCGATGATTAGGACAACTCCATCGTCCGTCTGACACCAAATTAATAATAATTCGCTTCCTAACTTATTGTGCTCTCTGTTTTATCTGGTGTTCTCCTCATAGAGTAAGATCCCAGGGCCTTCAGGTATAACTTATGTTTAAAAAAAGTAAGAAAAACCTGAATCAAATTTTGAAGAAGTGAGAAAAAGGGAACATAGGTAACACCTTTACCAAAATTTACTTATTTTTCAATTCACCCAAAGTGAAATATGAACCAAAAAAGTTAGGGACTACCAAACCCTTGCATACACAACTTCCTCTTAAGGGATGTTTGGTCATAACAATTTGTCTGACTAATTGGATATAACTTTGTATTAGTCGTCTTATGACATAATCAAAAATCAGGCATGTAAAAATTAGTTAAGTTCATTTATTTTTGTGGAGCTTTGAAGCGTCTGACAAAAGTTCTGGTCTATGGAAAGCGTCTGACACTCTTGATATTACTTCAGAGTGATATTCTACAAAATATGTATAAAAATCAGCTATACAAATTTCAATCAAGTAACTCTTATTTTCAGTTACTTTTCTGACCTGGTACCTGTCCAGGTGCACAGAGCAGAATCCACAAGCACGCATGTTATCTCGATAATTACGAGAAAGACTTTTTTAAAAAAATAGACGAGGTGGTTTGTACCACCGTTACAAAAATACGAGTTGATACAGTAACGAGCTTTATTGAACTGAACTAGCGAACTCGTATTCTGTCTTTTATAGCAATACAGAGTGTTGATTCAGCATCAGCAGTGCCCATCATGGAACTCTGCGGATGCTGATAACAAAGATCAACTTTTCCGAGAGAATTGTTATCGCTTGTAACCTGATACTTGTGAGAAGGCCATACTGCCATAATATCGCATATAACACGCATGTATCAAAATTACATAAGACATTACTTGGAACCGAAGTCTTCAAATTTTAAAAAATAAGTCAAGTCTGAGGGCCCTGGGATCTTGGACTATCATAACTAACATAAGAGGGTATATTTTCCTCGAACATACTTTAACACTTATCTTTGTTTCAGATAGTTGCTGGAGCATCGGTTTTCTTCATTTGCGTATCGGTCTTTTCGTTTTGTCTGAAAACGCATCCTGGAATGAGAGTGAAATGCCAACATATCGATAATTCAGACATCGACTGTACAGAGCCGTTGCCCTATTTTCTTGTGGTGGAACATTTGTGTAATGCCTGGTTCACGTTTGAACTCTCCGTAAGATTGATAGTAAGTAGAATGTCGATTTTAAACATTGATGTGAATAATTTTCAAATATCGTGCACTCCCTTCCATGGGACATTTTATCAGGAAAAGATGATTTTACAGAATTCATCTGATTTTCAATTAGATATAACCAAATTTGAAGATTCTAACAAATTCGAATGCTTTGCCGGAGAATACAAATAAATGATAAGAATAAAATCGACAAAGTCGAAGTACTCTTCTGTCCAAGTATTTCCACAAAGTGGAAAATATGAAGCAAAAATCTGACAGAGAACAACTACTTCCCTGGCCAATGCCACGACGGATATTGAACTACATCTGACAGATATTTGTGCAACGTTCTTCAAAGAACAACAGGTTATCCTCAATTTGGCTGGGGATGACCACCTGCAGACATGTTTCGAGGCTGTTGCCTCACATCTCTCATTTTCCAATTTAAGGAAATATTTGGAGAGAAGGGTACTTCGACTTTGTCTGTTTTATTCTTATCATTTATCTGTACTCTCCGCCAAAACATTCGAACTTGTTCGAATTTTCGCATTTACTCTACCTGTAGTCTTTTGCTGTCTCGAGGAGTGCTTATTGATTTTCCTGGCGGATGGCGCAGCGACTGACTTACTGTAAGTCGCTGCTACATCCGTAGAGAATTATCAGATAAATAGTAGGTTGTAATCCATTTGGCAGGGACAAGACAACTGAAAGTTGTCGGACCTACCCTTGCACTGATTTTTTGTTTTCTACGAAACTCCCAGGTTTTCGGAGAAAACCCCTCAAAAGCAGAGCTTGTGCGAGCAAGGGAGATCCGGGACCTACAGTTTAAATAAAAGTGGAATCCGAACCACTTCAGCTCAGTGACATACGACCGGGGATCGAACCCGGACCGTCTGGGTGGAAGCCAAACGCTCTAACACCTCGATCACTTCGCTGATGAGAGGCAACAATCTCGAAACATGTATGCAGGTGGTCATCCCCAGCTAAATTAAGGATAACCTTTTTGGTCTACAATAAGCACTTGCAATGGACGAGTTCAGCCACATATTACCAACCTTGTAAACGGTCAAAAATACTCCACCACTGGAAACGCATTTTTTCCTATTTAAGTTGTGCCTTTCGGTTTCCTTACTGATTTTACAATCCCAGAAATGTCCCCGGATTGAAATTCCAAGTCAGTTGGTAGAAAATTGATAAAGAGTGATTTTGAGGTTAGTTCTGATAAAATTTTGTCCGCCTGGAAAATTTTTCATGTTTTGTGGCAACAAGGTTTCGAAAAATATTATTATAATTAAATTAATGAAGCTTTATCGCCTTTACCTATAAGTTATTATAACTCTGACAATATAATATATTTTTACTTCGAACAGATAAATCTGGCATCGAATTAGTTTGTGCTTGTTGTTTTACCACATTTGTATTCCCTACATTATGAAAATCATTGAAAAAGTACCCAGTTTCTGTAAAAAATTGTGAAAATTTTGGTATTTCAATAAAAAACAAGCTGATTTTATTTACCGATGTTTATTTAAATTTTTCAATATAAATCATGTTTTTCAGATGGTGTTTCTGATTTTTTAGACAAATTTCAATTTCATTTCAAACAACTATTATTTCAGAGGTTATTTGACAAATAAAACTAGAGCTTAGAGTACACTACGTTACCATACAATCATCAAATTCAATAAAAAACATTCATCATTAAACCCGCTGGATAATATTGGTATTAACAGCATTGGGCATCTTTTTGAAAAAATTTGATTTGATTTGATTTTACAAATTACTCTTTCAGCATGTACTCTAGACTTTGCAGTTCTCTTTGTTAATATATTTTCACAGAAGGGGGTGTATAAGATTTCACAATGATTTTATCCAATAATTCGCTAATAGTGAATCCACGATCAGTCATAGGTGATTGAATAAGAGGTTCTTCAAATCGCATTGTTCAAACAGTTCTGTCAGAAATTGCTCCTTCGTACCATTTATTGGAATATAGGTATGATGGCACCACTCGGGCTTATTCCAACTAGAAACTTGACAGTGTTGAAATGCTTCTAACTGAAAAATGTGATTTTCTAAATGTAAAGGCATTTGTAAGAATATTTCAGTTCCATCACCAATCACCACTGAAATAGTCATGTCGAAAATAAAGTGGTTCTTTTTTTCAAACTTTTGCTGCTACTGAACATGTCTCCTCCTATACCAATCGTCTGGTGATACATGAACTGCTCATGTGTAAAATATAACAGATACCAGAGTTTTTTAATATTACAAGAAATGAGAGAGTTCATCAGGGGTAAAACCACGCCTCCACCTAACTAGTGTCAAGCATAACTTTTCTCTGTTCGAAATATTTTGATGTTTGATTAATTGCTTCTTACTTCTTTGATAGTCTTTAAATTGATATTTCGAGTGGTTCATCACCAATGGATCCAAAAAACTATAATATTGAATTTTCACTCCTGTAAAAAACTTGAAATATTATTCTCCTTTCAATAAATTTTCAAAACAAGATTTGTTTGTTAAAGTTGAAGTCGGTTCACAGTTAGACTCAACACTTCGAAGCGATTCTTAGGAGTCTGGAAATGGTCATGTTGTGAAAGAAACGTCTTCATGTGAGAAAGTTGGTTCTAGATTGTCATTCTCGGCTACATCTGTTATTAATACTTCTACAACTACTTCTTCAGGCAAATCTGGAGGTGCTGAATTTGGAATAGGATTTGAGTTTTCAGTCATTATTATTGGGCCATTTAATCATGAAATTTGAAATTTTACTGTCACAAAACATGAAAAACTGAGTCAGAAGGCCAACATATTAAATAAACTAACCTCAAAATCACCTAATCTCGATTTTCTATCAAATCGCTATAAATTTGAAAGCGGGGACATTCCTAGGATTGTGAAATGATTCAGGGAACCGAAAGGCATAGATAAAATTCGAAAAAATGCTTTTCCAGTGGTAGAGTATTTTTGGCCACTAACAAGGTTGGCAATATGTTGCTGAACTCGTCCATTGAGTTTGCTTGGAAGAACTTTGCACAAATATCTGTCCGATGTAGTTCATTATCCGTCGTGGCATAAGCCAGGGAAGTATTTGTTTTGTCAGATTTTTGCCTCATATTTTCCACTTTTGTGGAAATATTTGGAGAGAAGGATACTTCGACTTTGTCGATTTTATTCTTATCATTTATTTGTATTCTCCGTCAAAATATTCGAACTTGTTTGAAGTTTCGCATTCACTCTTCCTGGAGTCTTTTGCTGTCTCGAAGAGTGTTTATTGATTTTCCTGACAGGTGGCGCTGCGACTGACTTTACTGTAAGTCGCTGCTTCATCCATAGGGAATTATTAGATAAATAATAAATTATAATTCATGTGGCAGGGACAAGACAACTCAAAGTTGTCGGACGTACCCTTGCACTGATGAGAGGCATCAACCTCGAAACATGTCTACAGGTGGTCATCCCCAGCCAAATTAAGGATAATCTTTTGTTTGTCTACAATAAGCATTTGCAATTGACTCTTCTTGGAAGCACGTTGCACAAATATCTGACAGATGTAGTTCAATATCTGTCGTGGCATTAGCAAGGGTAGTAGTTGTTTTCTGTCAGTTTCTGCCTCATATTTTCCACTTTGTCGAAATATTTCGAGAGAAGGGTACTTCGACTTTGTAGATTTTATTCTCATCATTAGATGTAACCACCCGAATGCAGTGAAAACACCCCTATCGAATACCAAAGGACCAGGCAGCAGCCTTATGAAACAATTGTCACCGGTTGATATTCCTGAGTTTTTGGTATGTCCTATGACTATTTTTCGAGATACAGGGTGTCGAAGTTGGAAAATGACCATTTCTTCAAAGTAACCTTGCTCGTAGGAAAACATTGAGTAATATATTTATATTGAGGAAACATGAGGCAATAATTTGAGACTGGTTTTTGATAAAAAATATGGTTACATATGGTGAGTCAAGCATTATTCAACGTGATACTCTCATTTGACCCTATAAAATGAATATGTAATCAAACCAAGTAACAAAATGAAATGTTTGAATATGTCAAAATCGACCAATTCAAATTTTATACTGGGTGAGTCAAAAAGTCCCAGTTTTGTTGGTGACATTTGGTATATTTTTATTTTGAGCTTCAGGGATACTTGACTACGAACCATTCAGCATACTACTTGTCTGAAATTGATTTACAGTGTGTCAGAAACGCTAGCTGATGACAAACTTGCGAAATGCGTTTAGTTAATTGAAAATTTCGTCTGTGAAATTCTACAGTTTTTTGTCATTACTGTTGGTTTGAGTACACCATTATAATGTCAAACAATATTGGATTTGCTATGACCAGTTTCTGAGATACACAGTGTTATATATTGAGAAGGCCTCTTTTTTAAATGGTTCCCCAATAAAATTCATGGTACACAGGACATTAAAACAAACAATAATTGGTAAGCAACAACAACAGTGAGTTTGTACCTACTAATGTAAACATTATTTGTCATAGCCATCTATGTAATTGCTGATAAAATATAGCGCGAGAACAGAGAAATTTGGGACGTGGTGTTGTGTGTACAGAAAATTTCGAAGATGGTTATGTGCCAATGTATTTTTTCCAACAATGCTCTGAATCAGTGGCACAACTTTCACTCGGGTTTGAAGGCCGTCGTTTTTTGGAATTTCTTCCTAACGTTTCGCTAGCGCGAGTGGCTAGCCTCTTCAGAGGCTTATATACTTGTCGTCAAACATATAAGATAAATAAAAAAAGGCGCAAAAAATGGCCTTATCTTGTCCATCTCTGCCTGGAAAGGGCCACATAATATTGGGGGCAAGTGGTGCAAGAGTTTGAAATAGCTAGTGCATTATAGGTAAATTCACCATGGGTAAATCATTTTTCAATTGCATCAAATTCATTATTGAGAGAGGATTAATTAATTCTTTTTGTTTAGAATAACGAGTATACTAGAGATCGATACTAAGTACAAAGAAACAATTTAAAAAATATATGCATGCAGTATAATGATTCCATTGATCATTCATCAAAAAGTTATTCAACAAAAAGAATAACAAATAAAAAAATTTACAACATTCTCGTATACCGGGTGGATACGGAAGTATTGCCTACGGAATATCTCAGTTATTGTATGAAGTAGGTTTGTGAAATTTGGAGCGTCGATATAATGACATAAGAGCTAGAATTTGAGCATATTGACATGTCGAAGTTAACTTCCGGTCTGACCGGAAGTAACATCAACTTTCTTATTTTAAATGGAAATCCCATTTTTTTTTCGCTTTATTCACCATTCAATTCCCTTTCTAATGACATATCACAAGTTGGTATCTAACCAGAAACTAGATCAGAAAAAAATTATTATTGAAATTCACCGAGTAGGCCGTGGAAGCAAAATGAAAGCCAAAAATTGAAAAGTTGGCTATGGAAACCATACGTCACTTGATAACAGTTGCTACTACTGTGATATTTTATTTTCATTCGTCGGCGTTATAAAAAGCCGCAAAAAAAATATTGGAAAAATTGGGAAAAAAACAATACTCTGTAGGTCCATAACTTAAATAGGAACATACAACTTTTTCTTGCCTGCACTATTCAGCATAACCATTCCTTTCTAATGATATAATAGAAAGTGATTTTTTGAAATGAAATACCAAAAAATCCAATTATTATTCTTCAAATAACGAAAAAACAGATTTATCGAAAAAAAAATTCAAATTGATAGGATTAAAGATAAAATAAATTCAAAACAAATGTTCGAAATGCATTCCCTCAGCGTCAATACATTTATTGACTCTGGTGATATTTTCATGTAAAACGTTTCTCAACATTTGGGGCGTGATATCTTGGAAAGTTCTACGAATTTTTACTTCTAGCTCATGTAGAGTTGTAGGCTGTGTGGAATTTACCCTATTTTTAAGATGCCCCCATAGAAAAAAGTCGCACGGAGTAAGATCAGGTGACCTTGGTGGCCACCTGACTGGACCATGGGTTGTTATAAGTCTCTCTTGAAAGCGATTTTTAAGATAATTTCTCGCTATTCTTGAATTATGCGGAGGGGCGCCATCTTGCTGGAAGTACATTCTCTCAGTTATTTCCGCTGGTAGGTTGTTAATGAATTCCGAAATTTCATTCGTTTAAAAATTAAAGTATCTCTCTCCGGTTAGTTGGCCTTGAAAAAGAATGGGGCCAACAATATGAGTTCCAACTATTCCTGCCCAAACATTCACACCAAATCTCTCCTGAAAGCCGCCTTGTCGAAACCGGTGCTCGTTTGCTATCGCCCAGTACCTGGAACAAAAGACCGTTCACACTTTTAGCACTTTACACTTCGACTATCGACAATAATCCAAATAAAGTACAGTACCTACCTTGTATTATTCCTGTTAAATAATCCATTGTTGGTAAATCTTGACTCGTCCGTAAACAAGATATAATAGTTAAATAGGTGATTCTCAGCATTTTGTCGAAGAAACCAATTACAATATTCCAGGCGCCTTTCACCGTCATTTTGATACAAATGTTGATGCAACTGATACTTGAAGGATTTCAATCGATGTTTTTTCAAAATTTTCCTAGCAGAGTCCTTACTTATAGCTAATTAGGCGCCAATCTGCCTTGAGGAAATTGTGCTATCATATTGTACTAAAGCTAATACATTAATTTCAGTTTCCTCATTAATAACAAATGCTTCTTGGTCTTCGTGAACATCAGGCTCAGTTCTTAATTTTTCTTCAAGCCACTGGAAATACCTTCTTGACGGTTGCTACCTCCCTGGATATCGCTCTAAATACAATCGTTCAGTGCATAAGAATTTTTTAAACATTCACCATAAATGAGAAGCATGTCAATTTGTTCGGTTCGTGAATAACGGGGCATTTTTTGAATATTCCACTAACTGATTTCGATTTCCAAACCCTTTTAAAATGGCAGAATCAAAAACACTACTTCGAACGTCAAAATAATATGGATAGCAGCGTTCGTGACAGCTCTCATTTCTTTTTTGTTTCATTCCAAAATACATCTTAATCAGCCTACTTGTTAATATTTTGGTTCGAATGATTATTGCAATGGAATGATTATTCTGAATAGGACAAACATCGTCCATAGGTAGATATTAGAATATCTATGGACGATGGCACAGACCAAGTACGTTTATGTTCCTATTTAACCTAGAACCTACAGGATATAATTTATCATTCCACATTATTTTTAATTTTATTTTTGCGTATGGCGATAATCTGTTTTGTTATTTGAAGAATAATAATTGGATTTTTCGGTATCTCAGTTCAAAAAATTATTTTCTATTATATCATTAGAAAGTAGCAACTGTTATCAAGTGACGTATGGTTTCCATAGCCAACTTTTCAATTTTTGGCTTTCATTTTGCTTCCACGGCCTACTCGGTGAATTTCAATAATAATTTTTTTCTGATCTAGTTTCTGGTTAGATACCTACCAACTTGTGATATGTCATTAGAAAGGGAATTGAATGCTGAATAAAGCGAAAAGAAAAAAAATTGGGTTTCTATTTAAAATAAGAAAGTTGACTCAATATGCTCAAATTCTAGCTCTTATGTCATTATATCGACGCTCCAAATTTCACAAACCTACTTCATACAATAACTGAGATATTCCGTAGGCAATACTTCCGTAGCCACCCGGTATACACAGTTTTCATTCAGTACTGCTTTCTTCCCGACTAAACATCTGAATTGTCAGGAATTCAGAAGTTTTTGTTCAGATAATATAAAAATAATCTAGAGAATGTAATTCCCAAATAAGAGCATATACCAACATGGTTTTCCATGAAAATAAATTCAACTTTCCAATTAATCGCCCTGTGTTTTATTTATATGAACTCTCTGTAATCCTATATTTTCAGATCGGATAATGCGTTGCCACGTTATCATTATTTGTACAGATTTTATTGCGAAAAATTACTTCACTTTGAACTGGAATAATACTTTCGCGGTTGAAGATTTTCTAATAGATGGTTTGCACCTTGTGTGAATTTTTCTGATGGAAGCTCTCTGTATGGTATGTCAATAATCAATTGTGCTAAAATTAAAAAATCATATGTATCATATGGGTGTCTTGAACGGAATTTTCATCCGACAAAATTACATTAAATTTTGGTGCCGAATATTGTTTTCCCGTTTTTCATCGGTGATTTCTATCTAGTTTTAGTGCAATCATACTTGAAGGGCCAAGTGGAAAAACGATGAGGTTCCATATTTTCCGAAATCGAGCTTATAGCTCGAAGTATCAACATACCAAACCTTAAGTACTGGGGACAATGACATTCCATAAAAAACTGCGGTCGAAAGTAGGCAGCACAGTGTAAAAACGATGACACTCCCACATTAGATTTCGCTTTTCTCAACCTTTTAAAAAGTGGAACCTCATCGTTTTTTCACTGGATTCATTTCCCTAATAGCACCATGAAGTCCGACGGTAATCCATAGGACATCCTCTCAGGACGTTCGGGACGTCCTTAGGACGTGCAGAATTGGTACCGCGGACGTCCATTGGACATTCGTGGGAAGTACCAATGTCTCGGCTTCTCACCAAAATTAGACGTTCTATAAGGATATCCAGTGGACATCCACCTGGGATGTTAATTGGACTTCCCCGAATTACATCAATCAAAAGTAAAGGACCACGTACGTTTCTTATGGAAAATGGCTTTCCGTGAATTTGTCCGAATTTTTGGTATGGTGTAGATCTGGATGCACCGATCAAAAGTATCCATTGCCCAAAACTCCAAAAATGGACAGTTTTCGAGATATTGCTCTATCAATGTAATTTTTTTTTGCATTTTTTGGATTTTGAGACACAATCAGTTCACTCTCATACTTAGGAAAAACCGAGTTTCAATGATTTCACTGCAGGAATCGATTGAAAAATAATTCTTTCTTCGTTTCAGATACTGCTATTTGAAGAAATTATTATATATTGCTCGTCACTGACGATGTAACTGGACTATTATTTTCAAGTTCTATAGTCCATTTTTTGTAGATACAAAAACTTCTGAATTGCTCAAGGTATCACAGACTCACATATATTCAACACCTTTTGATAGGGGCACTAGAAAAATAATATTCGATACACACTATAGGAACTGAATCTGAGATATATTTTTTTAAATAGTTTCCTAGTCGTCAAAGAAATAATGGTGAATGCAAAATGAGCATATAGAAAATCGTTCATAATGTAGGCTGACGACATAAATATTCGTATCGAATGCAGTTCGTTTATACCGAGTGTTAAATTTCAATAGAAACAACGGAATACATACCCAATAATCATTTCTAATCGCTAATCGAACCGTTAAGGCAAACGGATCCGTGAAAATATCTGAATATTTGATATGACGTGGATTTCGATGCACTGATCAAGTGCCTATTGCTACAGACTACAAAAATGGACATTTTTCAAGATATGGCCGTATCAATATCTGATTTTTTTCGTTTTCTATAGATTGTGGTCCACAATCGCTTAGCTCTTATACCCAACAAAAACGGAATTCTATCGATTTCTGAGAAGAATTGACTAAGAAAACAGTTGTATTTCATTTCAGATACATTCATGTGGAGAAATTAGCATACACTGCTCGTCACTGGCAATGTAGCTGGACTATTATTTTCAACTTTTGTATTTCCGTGTTCGTAGAAACAAAAACTCTTGAATTGCTCTAGTTCTAACAAACATACTTATATCCAACACAACTCAATTGTGGCATTTGAAAAAATAATATGCTATACACACTCTAAATATGATTTGATTTTTTTTAAATATTCTCCTGGCCATCAGGAAAATAGTGGAAAATGCAATATGAGAAACTAGAAAATCGTATTTATAATGTACGCTGGCGAAATGAATGCATTTGTGGAATAAACAAACAAGTAAGAAGATACTTGAATCTCTAGTGAACAGCAAAAAACTATTCATTTCGTCAACTTACCTCTAACAAATAGAATAAGATCACAACAGCAACCACATCATTGTATGGTACCCTACCCGATTTTGTTGAAACTATACATTTTTCGTTCAATAGTTCTTTATTTAGTGAATGCACCTACAGATTTTTGTGCCTTGACTCTGTCTGTACTCTTCAAAATTTTTTTTGTCGTTTTGGTGTTTCAGCTACTGCGAAGACAGACATAGAACTGTGAATGAATAACGTTATCTTATTTTCCCCATGTATAATTTTGCAATAGTTCGAGTGAATACAATAATATTTGGTTTCTTGAACAATTGACCCTCGTTAAATGTTACGCATAGATGATTTGATGAACGTTTGGACCAACTTTCTCTTACGTACTATTATTCTTACTACTATCATCATCACTTTGGTGGAGAATTGATATTTTTCATGAAATAAATATTGTTACTGTTTTACAATTTTGCCATTATCAGTTATATATTCTTCCCATGAAAACTCATTTATTTCAAAATTCAATGTTATCTAGAGTTGATGGCCGTAAACGTTAAACATCTGAGACCACAGCACTCCTCATCGGTGGTCTTAGTCTTTCAAGTCCATATAGGCTTTTGGCTGAGAAAAATCTGGCCGCTAGGCCCAGACAACATTGAATATATTGACTCCGGCCGTGAAAGCCTACATTCTCTCATCAGTTATCGGTTCAATTAACAATTAGAAATGATTTTTCAGTGTGTATATTTAACACTTGGTATAAAAAATCTGCATACGATACGAGCATTCATCTCGTCAGCGTACATTATAAATACGATTTTCTAGTTTCTCATTTTGCATTTTCTACTATTTTCCTGATGGCCAGGAGAATAGTTCAAAAATAATTCAAATCATGTTTAGAGTGTGTATCGCATATTATTTTTTCAAATGCCACGATTGAATTGTGTTGGATATAAGTATGTTTGTTAGAACTAGAACAATTCAAGAGTTTTTGTTTCTACTAACACGGAAATACAAAAGTTGAAAATAATAGCCCACCTACATCGCCAGTGACAAGCAGTGTATGCTAATTTCTCCAAATGAATGTATCTGAAATGAAATACAACTGTTTTTCAGTCAATTCCTGCGCAGAATTCGATAGAATTCCGTTTTTGTTGGGTATAAGAGCTAAGCGATTATGGGCCACAATCTAGAAAACGAAAAAAATCAGATATTGATACGGCCATATCTGGAAAACTGTCCATTTTTGTAGTCTGTAGCAATAGACACTTGATCAGTGCATCGAAATCCACATCATATCAAATATTCAGACATTTTCACGGATCCGTTTGCCTTAACGGTTCGATTAGCGATTAGAAATGATTATTGGGTATGTATTCCCTTGTTTCTATTGATATTTAACACTGGGTATAAACAAACGGCATTCGATACGAGTATTTATGTCGTTAGCCTACATTATGAACGATTTTCTATATGCTCATTTTGCATTTACCATTATTTCTTTGACGACTAGGAAACTATTTAAAAAAAAAGTATCTTAGATTAAGTTCCTATAGTGTGTATCGAATATTATTTTTCTAGGTGTTCAATATATGTGACTCTGTGATACCTTGAGCAATTCAGAAGTTTTTGTTTCTACAAAAACTGGACTATAGAGATTGAAAATAATAGTCCAGTTACATCGCCAGTGACGAGCAGTGTATATTAATTTCTTCAAATGGCAGTATCTGAAACGGAGAAGGAATTATTTTTCAATCGAATCCTGTAGTGAAATCATTGAAACTCGGTTTTTCTTAAGTATGAGAGTGAACTGATTGTGTCTCAAAATCCAAAAAATACTAAAAAAATTACATTTATAGAGTCATATCTCGAAAACTGTCCATTTTTGGAGTTTTGGGCAACAGACACTTTTGATCAGTGCATCCAGATCTACACCATACCAAAAATTCGGACAAATTCACGGAAAGCCATTTTCCATAAGAAACGTGCGTGGTCCTTTGGGACGTCCTTAGAACGAGCAGTATTGGTACCGCGGACGTCCATTGGACATCCGTGGGAAGTACAAATGTTTCGACTTCTCACCAAAATTTGACGTTCTATAGGGATATTCAATCGACATCGACCTGGGATGTTCATTGGACGTCCCCGAATAACATCAATCTCGGACGTCCTTAGAATGTGCAGAAATATCAGATGTGTTTGTTCGTACATCTCTTTCAGGGCTGAGATTATGATATTGTTGTGGATTCCTGGAGATACCAATTTGGATGGAACTAGATGCACTTACTGTAAGTTCAGCGCTCTCTCAGAGTCATTCAATTCGGTTTTGGAAACATCAGGATACATCTGAATCAGTCGAGACTTCTCTTTTTAAAGCTTCTGACAATCGTTTAGCGATTCTATTGCGCTGGCGTTTTGATATATTGCGTTTTCGTTTGTACATGTTTAAAATATACACACAACTCTACTTACGAAAACACCTTTTTCAAAACAGTGTTGAATAAATAGGTTAGAAATAAGTATTGAATAGTAGAACAAAACTTTTATTTTCATTTAAAGATATAACTATACTGAATGAGCACAAAATAACTTTCACAACAGTCACTAAACTAACTATAATCACCATACCAGGACAACCGCATAGAAAGCCCTTTCGAAGACATGCCGAAAACATGCCAACCAGGACATTCTAGAAAATTCTACAAAATACATCCGAACCAGGACATCCCAAGGAAGTCCTCGCAGGGAGATATTCTAAGGATAACCAATTGGGACGTCCAATATTAATTCATGCGGGATGTTCCTGAATGTCCCGTACCAGGACAACCGTGGGACGTCCTTTCAAAGACATGCCAGAATACCTACTAACAAGGACGTCCGATGGATATCCTAGGAAACATTACAAAATATATCCTACCCAGGACAACCCAAAGACGTCCTCGCAGAGACGTTTTATACGATGTACCGATTGGGACATCCATAGGAACTCTTTGGGGAAATTCATAAAAATTCACCGAATAGGACGTCCCAAGGACAATGATTTTAAGTCCCGGACATTCGGACATGATTTGTACCAAATAAGGACGTCCCTGGGACATGGTGTGCTATTAGGGTTATAAAATCAAATTCGGGAATATAATCAATATAGGACACTGGCATTCTGTTTTGTAAATTCATATTTTTATTCATCTGCTCTTGGGTATTTTGTGATCCTCCACTAATAAAAGTAAATTCAATATTAATTTTCATTTTTAACGCCCTGCATTTCGAAAATCGTTGTCTTTTACATGTTCACCTATAGACATTATTTTCCTTGCAATGTGAGAAATTAACGAACGCACCGGTCCACATTAGGAATCATCCTGTATAAGCAAATATTGTGCTAGTCCTCACATTTCCTTCAAAAAAATTGAGCAAGTTATCAATTAAAAATTATATATTTCTGCCAAAAATGGATAGTACCTACCACGCCATACACACCTTAATGGTAGTCACATGGCTAAATTCAGTGCGAGTCAATATCAATACTTACATAAGTTCAGGAAATTACCAGGAAATTAATTCCTATTTTGTCAATAACCAAACAGTTTTTTGGACAAAAATTGCAATAAATCAATAAATGAAATTATTGACATCTCTACATTCGTTCAAATGATTCCACTTATCGCCCCCACGTAACACTTGGCGCGGAAGAAGTAAAGGCCCGCACAGCAATTAGGTATGTTTTTTTCCATGCAGGGTCGGGCGTAGTTATAATATATATAACAGCTGTATGCGGTACGCGCAGCTATTAGCAAATTAGATTTCGACGGGGCAGTTGTTTAACTAATCTAAGTATACTAATAATAATAAAATGGATTATTCTGAATACAAAAGTTACAGTGCTCTTGTTGAATTAACTTGATTAACCTGCACGCATCACAATATTTAGTGGCATATGTACTAGTCCGACCCTGGTCGGCGGCATGGGAATCAATTTCGTGCTAATCGACCATTTTTTGCGCCTTTTTTTATTTATCTTATATGTTTGACTACAACTATACATCATGAATAATCTCAGATGACTGGAGATTCCGTCTGCGCAGATTGTATTTATTCTGACTTAAATAGTCTTGTGCCTTAATTACCTTATCTGGATTTGGTACATTCTCACTAACACTAATTGACTTTTTTCTACCAGCCGGCTTAATGTCGTTGATATCCTGTGTTATTTCAGAATTGCTTGTTATCGTAACTGGGTTAGGCAATATTTTTCGCGAAAAACTTTTTCATTCAAGATGTTTTCCTACGAGCAAGGTTACTTTAAAGAAATGGCCATATTCCAATTAAGACCAAGAGTAAGGAAAGAAGTGACTTGAAGCTACACCATCAGCCAAATCACCCTGCCAAATCCTGTAGTATGTGATTATTTGTTACATTTCTATCACAATTTATAACACCTGCAGTGGGACTCTTTGTCATACAGAATTCTATCCCTCGTTTTCTACAGTCGATTACTACTATCGCAAGCGACGATCACGTTATTTGGCACTCTGTGCATTAGTCGCCTGCACATCGGGTTTGTTCGGCAACGTACTACCCGATTTGAAAGCATTTGCCAAAATTTGGTAATATTCTAGTGGCATTTCATATTCTTGTGTACAAAATTACTGTCACTATCGCGCATTTTTATTTTCAACGGCTAGTAGTTTCATGTGCTTTTTAATATACTTGAATAAAATATGATATTTTTGCAGTATTTTGCTTATAAACGGATTAAATTTATTAGCTCCGTAGGAAAAAGGAAGGTTAGAAGACATTCGTTCAGAAAATATTGGGAGAAAACTCATGAGAGAAGAGTCACATCCATTTTCAATACAAGATACGAGGTTTGAAGAACTCTTCAGAGTAAATAAAGATATGGTTGCATATATTTTCAACACTATAAAGTAAGTTTTTGAACAACAGGATCATACCAAAGAGAAATAGGTAGAAGTCATGATCTTTCTATAGCTCAGTAGTCTGTATCGAGACCATTGCTATTGTAAATACTTCAGAACATGAAAATTACCGGGAAAAAACCTAAATTGAAGCTAATCGAGGGATAGAAGCTTCCCTGAAGAACATAATTATTCCAATAGGAAGGGATACTATTACGTTAGTTATGTGAAAAAATGTATTTAAATTATATTTTTCAGATTTGTGATCAAGACTTACGAATTGTAAATATAAATGGGAGATTTATATCGAGTATTATTTGCCAGTGTCCACTCCGTACTTTCATTATTCAATATTTCATATTATTTGCATATTTGCTTTTGAAATTGTACCATAAATATGTTTGGCATACATAAAAACAGAAAACGACGTCTCGACGTCTTGCTTTCTTGCTACCGCGATAGTCGAATTCAGTCGATAAGTAGAATTCACTATGACAGAGTCCCACTGCAGGTCCGATTTTCATTACACTTGTCGTTTTTATGATATGAGTGTGTGGTGTGGGTGCTATCTGAGTCTAGACCACCAACTTCTAACTTTTTAACCAATTGTGAAATGGGATTTGGACCAGAATCCATTACGAATAAATAACAACTGATTGCTTGAAATCAAACCCCAATTCTTACCCTCCCAAGGGCGGAAAACACCCTGAAATCAAATATTCTGTAGTGTTGTTGTGAATTACTCATTGAGATATCAGGGTAATTTGGCTGATGTAGCTTCAAGTCACTAAGGAAACAATAATCAGAGCTACCAAGGTTGTTAGTGCTGTTTTACATTTGCAGCAAGTCATTCAATTGCCGATATCAAATGAGAGTGCTGTTTTTCATAAACAACGCCTTGCTTTCTTCAATTCCAGTATCCATGATATGTCTTCGAGAGACAACCTCTGTTGAACTTGGTATGAATCCCAGAGTAAACGATGAGGTTCATACAAAATGTCGAGTTGTCTATATTTCTTTTTAGAAAGTTGTGACAAGAACGAGGTCGAGCCTGTAGAACTATTTTCTGATGGTTGCTATGGTCAAACCAAAAACGCTATACTTCCTGCAATGTATGCTTTCTTTCTAAATGAAAGCAAGAATATAAAAAAATAACGGCTGAACTGCAGGTAGTTCTGTATAGAACCTTTCTGCTCCCCGTTATCAGGTCTATCTCGTGAGTACTCCGGATCTTTAAATGAACTCTTGGAGATTCCTCACAAGGTTTTCCTGTGGGATGATTCAAACATTATGTAGGAAGTTGTCCTCCTCATCACAAACTCTTCATTGTATATATCATTGTTGTTCATTGTATGTATTGATGTATCCCCAACAGTTTCAGGTGTTTTTTCAGGTAGCAGTGGCTTGTCATCAGTCCTACCACCTTCCTGAGAGAGTCTTGGCTCAGTTCAAGAAGGTGTCTTGATAGGCGGTCGGTTGGCCCCATCATCATCATTTTTTCGTGAGTATTGCCTGAGGCACTCTCCCAGAGAGATTGATGATGGTTTTCAGCCCATTCCTTTGTGTCTTGCCTAATATCCCCAAACGAAATTCCCCAGGCTGGTTCTGGTCCAATGAGAGTTGTTGCTGCTCTCGAACTTGCTAGGGCATCTGTGCTCTCATTTCCCTGGACTCCCTTGAGACCTGGTACCCAGACAAGTTTAACCCTGTTCTGTGCTCCCAGGTCGATAAGGTTTTGGTGTGTCTCCCAAACCAGTTTTGGAGTGAACCTGCATGAACGCAGGGCTTTAATCGCCGCCTGACTGTGGGAGTGAATTGCTATGGGTTGGTTTCTAGGACCCCTCCTTAGAATCTCTCTCGTGCAGATGGAGATTGGCGTTACCTCGGCTTGGAATACAGAGGCCTGAGTACCGAGGCTTAGACTGATCCCAGATAACACAAAATATCCAATGGATATCTATTTTATGTCCAATTCTGGTCGGGATATCCTTGGATCTGAAATGAATATTCATGGGATATCCATCGTGGGATTTGAAATTAATTTCTTTCAGCAGATATCCAATGGATATCCATGAGATATCCACAGCAATTATGGATGTGATTAAATTGCGAGACATATTTTGATATTATCAATTTCTGAGTTCCTTTCAAACTCGTACACGAATTGAAGCATTTGAAGAATACTCTTATCTTCCATTTTCCGACTGGATTTGAAATGGATATCCATAAGACATCCGTGAAATGGATATCCTTCAGAAGATGTCCTATAGATATCCATAAGATATCCACAGTGATTATGAATGTGATCAAATTGCAAGACAAATTTTGATATTATCAGTTTCTGAGTTGCTTCCATGCTCGTACACGAAATGAATCATTTGAAAAAAAAATGCTCTTCTATCGTTTTCCGACTGGATTTGCAATATATATCCATGAGATATCCACAGTAATTATGGATGTTATTGAATTGCAGGACAGATTTCGATATTATCAATTTCAGAGTTTCTTTCACTCGAATTGAAGCATTTGAAGAATTTTCTTATCTTTCGTTTACCGACTGGATTTGAACTGGATATCCATAAGATATCGGTGGATGGATTTGAAATGGATATCCTTCAGAAGATGTTCTATGGATATCCATAAGATATCCAAAGAAATTATGGATGTGAATAAATTGCAAGACAGACTTTGATATTATCAATTTCTGAGTTTCTTCCATGCTCGTACACGAATTGAAGCATTTTCTGACTGGATTTGAAACGGATATCCATAAGATATCCGTCGACGGTTTTGAAATGGATATCCTTCAGAAGATGTCCTATGGATAACCATAAGATTTCCACAGTAATTATGGATGTTATTGAATTGCAAGACAGATTTCGATATTATTAATGTCTGAGTTTGAATTGAAGCATTTGAAGAATTCTCTTAACTTCCGTTTACCAACTGGATTTGAAATGGATACATCCATGAGATATCCACAGTAATTGTGGATGTGATTGATATTATCAATTTCTGAGTTTCTTCCAAACTCGTACACGAATTGAAGCATTTAATGAACACTCTTATCTTTCGTTTTCCTACTAGATTTGAATAGGATATCCATAAGATATCCGTCGACGGATTTGGAATGGATATCCTTCATAATATGTCCTATGGATGACCATAAGATATCCAAAGCAAATATCGATAAGTTTGAATTGCATAATTAATTCACATATGGACTGAATAATTATTTGTAAACATCTCACTTTTCGTTTTTCTAATGGATTTGAAATAGATATCTATAAGATATCCGTCGATGGATTTGAAATGGATATCCTTCGGAAAATATCCTATGGATGGCCATAAGATATCCAAAGCAATCATAAGTGTATATTTAATGCTTTCTATTATTTGTTGGATACGAATCAACACACATATTAGGGACCTGCTTCATTCATTATACTACTAATCCTGTTATCGAAAAAACTCCAGTTCGTCGAAATCTAAATGTGTCTCACTTCTCATGAAAACTCCTCCATATATTTCCCTAATTTCTCACACAGAACTGTCGATTTTTAGAAGTCCTATTGATTATGCGCATTTTCCTATTCCATTCAAAAATTAACCCTTTGAGGCCGAAATTAATTCGAAAATTTTAAAAGTGAAAAATAATGAAAATTTATGATAGAAACGTTCATTAACATAAGCTTCAGTGGAAATAAGACTTAAATAAACAAAAAAATAAACAAATTGTCCTGCATGGTGTGGTTACTACTGCTAACCACTAGCAGATAAATCGTGCAAAATTGCAAAGGACCCCGCAAACTCCTTATGGAATTTGGGTCCCGGTGGATTTTTTTGAATTTTTGGTATGATGTAGTCCATGTAATTCTCAACCAATGTTACCATTGCACCAACCCAAAAAAATGAACAGTTTTGCTGCTAGGGGGCGTTGAAATCACCCCTTGCGCAGATTAGACTATTTATTATTGAACCCGGTAACAATATTTTCACTTGTTTCATTGCTGCTAATGTTGCACAATATTGTACTGTTTTATTAAAAAAATTCTTACCCCCTCCCCTTTTCCCCCAACTCCTATTACGGAACGCAAAAAAAATATTTCTCGAGTGCCTTCAGATGTTTGAATATGCCTAAATAAGGGAAATAGGAGTTTTTTATGATTATCCCCCCATCCCGCAAATGACACAAAACGAAAAAAATTCGGTGGATTATTCTGAATTTTTGATATGATGCAGTTCAAGTTATTTTGAATAGAAATAAATTGGGTGACAAACTTAAAAAATGAATAGTTTTGATGCTAGGGGGCGTTGAAATCATACCTTGCTAAGAATGGACTATTCATTATTATAGGCGAAAATAATAGCTCTACGTATTTTAGTTTAGATTATGCTGATCAATTCTGTAATTTTTCATGAAACGAAAATCTAAAACCTCCCCCTTACCCCCTACCCTTAATTTAAAACACGAAAAAATGTATTCCCGACTACTTGTAAATGCTTTATCAAAATAAATGTTTTAATCAGCTCAAATTGAGGAAATCGTACAGTTGTTTAATTTCACCTTTCCCTCCCTTCAGAAAAATATTGATGGAGTTTGCTGACTTCTTAGTAGGGCGTAGTTCATGATTTTTGAATATCAATCAATTGGGCGAATATCTTGAAAATAAATAAAAATTAGACATCCACAATTTGAATTTAAGGTGGTGCCTGAATTATTTTTTTTCGTGTTTCGAAATAGGGGTTGTGGGTAAGGGGGAGGTTTTAGATTTTCAATTTATGAATGTTTACACAATTGTTTGGTATAAAATGAAACAAAAATACGTAGAGATATTTTTTCCGCCTATAATAATGAATAATGAATGAGCAAGGTATGATTTCAACGCCCCGTAGCATCAAAACTGTTCATTATTGGGGTTTGTCACCCGATTTATTTCTATTCAAAATAACTTGAACTGCATCATATCAAAAATTCAGAAAAATCCACCGAACTTTTTTCGTTTTGTGTCATTTGGGGGGTGGGGGGATAATCATAAAAAAACTGCTATTTTCCTTATTTAGGCATATTTAAACATTCGACGATACATTTGAAGGAACTCGAGAAATATTTTTTTTTGCGTTCCGTAATAGGAGTTGGGGGAAAAAGGGGAGGGGTAAGATTTTTTTTTATAAAACAGCACAATATTGTGCAACATTAGCAATAATGAAACAAGTGAAAATATTGTTACCGGGCTCAAAAATAAATAGTCTAATCTGCGCAAGGGGTGATTTCAACGCCCCCTAGCTGCGAAACTGCTCATTTTTTTGGGTTGGCGCAATGGTAACATTGGTTAAGAATTACATGAACTACATCGTACCAAAAATTCAAAAAAATCCACCGGGACCCAAATTCCATAAGGAGTTTGCGGGGTCCTTTGCAACTTAACAAATGCCCCAAAATTATCATTTTTTGTTTACAATGAACTGAAACTCAATTATTCTTTTATTTTGAATGAAACAACGCAAAACAGTACCTGTCTTTATTTAGGAAGAACCCAACTTGGCACGTTAAACATTTCCAAATTTTGGGTTTCAAAATGTCATCAATTCGACATGATATAAATGTCACCAAAGACTACCAAAACTCGTTGCAATCGGCAAGGAGAGTAAAAATGATGCGTAGGCAACACAATAAACACTGTGGCTACGATGTAAAACCGGTAGGATAATAAAAGTATGACTATTAGAAATGTGGTTTTCACTGATAACCAGTAGTCCTCAATGGGTTAAGGATGGTACGGGATGTTTTCATGTGAAATAAATTTAAATATTTGAAAAATTTAAGTTTCTCAGGAATGAAGGTGTTGCTATGATTACTAATCCGAAGACATTTTTGACCTATTTTGCATTCACACACTTGATAACGACAGTAGATGTTAACTGTTGAAACGTCGTGATTCAAACACACGCAAAGAATTTATTTTCTTTGTTTCTAGACAATGGAAGTCCAGAAGAATTGTACAGTTTGGCAAACATAGCTGAGATTATGAAATTTCCACTTCTTGCGCAATCTTGAACAATCACGTGAACATCACTGGGTAGTCCGTCGTATGACTAATGCGCATCATGGGCGTGAATATTCTCACAATTGCAACTACCTATGTTTGCCAAGCTGTACTAATAGTATTGCGATTGATACCAGACACCCTATGTATCAAAATAGCAAATGTCATCGTGAAAAACTCTCTTGTCAGATTTCATTAGACTTTGTCAAAGAGATCTTATCATTTCCAAACCAAATTAAAATCTTTATGCAAGTTTTGATAACGAAGACCATGTAATATAGTCGCATAAACGTCAACTTTTTTTGGAAAAGGAACTGGAAACCAGGTGTGTTGTTGAGCTGATGCTATTGTGTTATGCAAATTCATTAACATTTCATCATTTGTAAAGGTACACCTTGAAGAAATAGGTAAGTGAGAGGTAGGGATTATAATTGGATAATAATTGATCTCAAATCAAATTTACTAAAAAACCAGTATGGAAATGTAGCGATTAGCTGAAGAATCTCCAAGTTTTGCTAACTCAGATGACGCCTGTTACATCTCACCTTCAACGTCATAGTAACTTGGCAGATAATAGGAAAACTACCGAAGAAGCTATAATAACTTGGCTGAGAAGAGCCAAAGAAAGGAATTTGTCAACCTTGAAGAAAAAGGAAATGCTGCAGGATGAGGATGAAACCCAAGACATTAATAGTGTTCTACTCTTTCCATGACTTTATTTTTGAAGTTTTTTTCATACGATTTAATTTTTTTCAAAACGATTATATTTTGTTTTCATTGAAAACTTTGTCAATTATTTTCTTTACTTATTCCAAATATATTTTTGTTTATTCTTTTATCTACTCTTTTTCAATTCGATGGAGACATTGTTTGTGTTATTTCATTATAAATTTCATAAAATGCACATTTTTATTTCAGTGAACTTATGAGGAAAAATTACAATTATCCCATGGACATCTTGGATATATAATAATAATAATAATAATAATATACGTCTTTATTATTTTCAAAAGAATATTACAAAAAAAAATCCTATAAATCATATTTGGTGAAAATAAAGGGCGAAGTTCAATTCATCCAGAGAATAACTTCGCTAAATGAATTGTTCTTCCACTTAACCCATGAAATGTCTCCATACATGTCTCTTCACATATATTTTTATAATACTATAAAAAATAATAATGAAAAAAGTATAGATTTCCTGTTAAAAAAAAGAATGGAAATTTGTTGATGCAGATTTTTGTAATTCTAACACTAAAAAGAGAGAAAAAAAAGAAGAAAGAATAAGTCTTTGTCTCTTCTATTGTTTTGTTTCAAATGAATAATTTTTGAACATTTTTCTGAAATTTTCTAACCTTTCTTTCTTGAAATGTGCGGGAATGAGATTGTACAATGATGTAATTTGATAACTGAAAGATCGTCTAAATGTTTGAGTTTTGAAAGAGGGGGGCGTGAGAGTTCCCTTATACCTTATGTTCAAGTTGTGGACATCGGTTCTGTGAGTGATTTTGCGATTCAAATAAGAGGGTACCTTCGTTACTGCAATCTTATGATATAGACAAGCACTGTGAAGAACTCTCCTGTTTTCCATGTTCAACCATTTTGCTTCGCGAAGTTTATGAGAGATACCTTTCCTTTTTCGAATTCCATAAATGAGCCTAAGACATGAGTTCTTAACTTTCTGTATCTTGTTTTTGAACGTGATTGTTAGATTAGGACCATACAGGATGTCTGCATAATTGAACAATGACAAAACAAGTGTATCACACAGCGTGGATTTAACTAAGGTTGGAAGAAGATGTCTGTTGCCATATATAAGTTTAATTGATGAGTACGCTCGTTGAATAAGTTTGTTAACGTGTTTTTCGAATCTCATGTCAACATCTAGTAAAACACCAAGATTTTTAGCTTCCTGTACTAATGTCAGTGATTCATTGTTAATCTGCAAATCAATTTCGTTCATAATTTGATAATCATTTCTTGGTGTGAATACCATCATATTCGATTTTGACGGATTAATTAGTAAGCAATGATCAGCTGCAGATTTGACAAAAGATTCGAGGTCTCTATTGATTAACGTGGATGCATTGTGGGCATCATGTTGAGGAAAACTGTAATAAAGCTGCGTGTCATCTGCGTATAAATGGACTGAACAATTTTCCAAACATTTCACTAAATTTGCTGTATACATTGTGAATAACAAAGGGCCTAGAATGGATCCTTGAGGTACTCCTGATTTTAGCGTCAAATATGTAGAGGTAGTATTGTCTATGTGAACCTTTTGTTGTCTATTGTGCAGATAGGACTTCATTAAAGGAATTGCGTGAAAGTCCCGAGTAGTGAAATATTTCTAGCATCAATTCATAATTAATTGTGTCGAAAGCCCGACTGAAATCAAGTAATACCAGTGCAGTAGATAATCCTTGATCCTTTGCCCTAAATATATCATCTGTTACTTGAAGCAACGCAGTTGTACAACTATATCCTTTGCGGAATCCGGATTGTATTGAAGGTAATAAAGAATATTCCATGAGGTGTTTCCGCAATTGAACTTCCATTGCTCGCTCCGCTACTTTGGAGAGAACAGGGAGAAGGCTCAAGCCTCTTAAATCTTTCAATTCCGTTGGATTTGGTTTTTTCGGAATAACTTTGACGACAGCTTTTTTCCACACTTCGGGAAATACATTTTCTGTTAGGCAGGTATTTATAATATGAGTGATATATGGAATGATATGAGGACAACATAGTTTGATGAGTTTTATATTCAAAAAATCGCATCCCATTGCGTTGGTTTTATTTTAGAGATTTTTTCATATACAAAAAGATCATTTACCTCTTGAAACACAAATTCAGTTTCGAGCAAAGTGTTGGACCTATAAAAATTCAAAAGTTCAAGAGGTGGTGATCTAGCTGGAATCGAGTTTATTAGAAAATTATTAACTTCATCCACATTTTTTAATTCACTTGGCAAATCTCTAGATTTTTCAGTTATGATTTTATTATTCTTAAGTGTTTTCCACATTTCATTTCTGTCGGTGGTATTAAGTTGTTGAATGAAATATGCTTTCTTCTCTCGTCTAACTGCTTTATTAATATAAATACGCATTTCCTTATAAAATTGAAAATGATTATCGGCTTTAGTTCTCTTGTATTTTCTCAATGCATTGTCTCTCATTTTGATCATGTTTTTCAAAGTTTCTGTTAGCCACGGAGCCCGTGGTTTCGACACCCTAGAAGTAACAACTGGTGCATGTCTATCAAAAAGATTTAATAAACAGTTTACTAGGTAAGAGACTTTCACATCAACATTGTCTTGATCGAAAATCCTGAAAAAAGCTGTGTTCAGAAGATCCCTCTGAAAGAGTTTATGATCAAAGTATTTGAAACTCCTGTAGGTGTGGAAACGTGAAGTCTGTTTATCGCAATCAACTTTTAGCTCACAGTACACAAGCATATGATCAGATATTCCATTTGAATCGATCACACCCTTCTGTAACACATATTCCTCATTCGTGATTATAACATCTAATAGTGTGGATGTTGTTTCTGTTATTCTAGTAGGAACGTCCACAACTTGAGACAGATTGAAGGAATCCAAAATTGTACAAAGTTTCTCGACATTTCTGGAATCATTATCCAAAAGATTGATATTGAAATCGCCACAACATATCAATTCATCAACGGTAGGACAAAAGATGCTGAAAGCATCTTCTATGTCATTTAAAAATTGCGATATTTCCTGACGAGGAGGTCTATATGCTACACAAACTGCAAAACTTTTTTTTTCTATTGTAATTTTTATCCAAAGTTGTTCAGAATTTGTTAAATTTATTTCATTCCGTAATTGACTTTTAATGTTATTGTTACAGAATACACAAAGACCTCCTCCTCTTGTATCCCGATCGATTCTGTACAATTTGAATCCATCTATTTCAATAACCTCATCGGCAATATCACTCCTAAGCCAAGACTCACAAATTAACAACAAATCGAAGTGGTGGTGAATAATAATTTTACTTCATGCAGAGATGGTAACAAAGATCTCACGTTTATACTTCCTATTTTGATGGTTTTCATGTTCTATAAAACAAGTCAAGAGACAAAGGTTTTTTTCTTCTTTTTCTTTGATTAAACGAAATAAAATAAATAACTCTGTTTCTTTTAGCAGGGCAGATGAAGGGTACAAAAAGTGTAATTTTATGGCGCATTTATGTAATATAAAATATTAATTAAAGTAGGTATTTCGAATAGCGTATTTAATAATATATAATAAAATATGAGCAAAGATAAGAAAAAAAAAAGGAGTAAACGTTTCTTGATTATTTGATATCAGATGAAACAAATATATATGTATAAAGAAAACAAATAATACATGCATAATTGAGAGAAAAAAAAAGGGAAAATGTCTCATAATAGATTAATATCATCCATGCATTTTATTTTGATTACATTTTCTTGATCGTTACATTTGGCAAAAATGTTGCCGAAGTTTGTCCATACTCTCCCATTGTTGCTAACTTTTGCAAGGGCAGACTTGAAGATGTTCATCCGTTCATTGGTGAGGTCCTCTTTGATTACAATGCCAGTTCTCTTTAAAGTTTTTTTATTTTTGTACACAAGGTTTTTGTGGTATTCTGCAGGAAATTTTACTATTATTGGCCTGTTCTTATTCGGTATATATTTTCCCGCTCTATAGCAACTATCGAGATGGGTAACATTTATATCTAAATTCATTTTTGCCAAGAAAACTTCTCGAACAGTTTCGACACAGTTTTCCTCTCTGCTCTCTTTTATGCCATACAAACGAATATTTCTACTAAGCAAATGTTGATTATGTATTTCTTGCTTTTCAGCCAAAGATTTTATCACAACCTCTTGTGTTTCCAGCTTCTTCATTAGTACGGTATTTTCTTTTTTGAGCTGTTCTATTTCTTTATTGAAATTTTGTGTTATTGTTTCTGTTAGTGAAGCTGTTATGCTGTCAATGAATTCCTCGTAATTCACTAGCTTAATCACTACACTCTTGATAGTAAAGTGTAGTTCATCTTCGGCCTTTCTTGTTACTCGGCTCATTTCAAAGAAATAAAAAACAAAAATTGAAACTCACTGCAATGTTCAAATCCTCAATTTATCTTGATTCACCGGTCACTATCTATGTCTCTATTCAAAAAAACTTTGATTTTCCAAGCACCAATTTTCACAATTTAGAATTTAATGTCACACTGTGCAAAACACGTCTATTCTGTCGGAGACATGGAGACGATCCTCAATATCATGGATATACTTCAGGAATATCTAGAGGATGTACAATAAAAATATCTTGGATATCGTGGGTTATCTAATGGATGTACAGGTTGGTACCTCTCGAACACCCAGTGGAGTATATCCTTTGGATATATACTGAATGTCCCTAGTATATCTTGTATATCCATAATTGATGTCCAGTGGATACCCACTGGAAATCTGTTATGGATATGCAGGATATACTATGGACGTCCAATGGATGTTCGGAGGGTCCAAACCTGTACATCCATAAGATATTCTTCAAGGATGTTCATCTGATATCCCTGAACTTTATCCATGGGATATCCTTGCACGATGTCTATATTCTTCATGCATGTCTATATGATATCCTTCATGGATATCCATAATATATCCGTAGAAATTATCCATAAGATATATTTTATGGATATCCTATGGATATAGTTCAGGGATATCTTATGGATATCCTTCAAGGATATTTTATGGATGTACAGGTTGGTACTCTCCGAAAGTCCATAGTATATCTTTTGGATATTTTCTGGACGTCCATAGTACATCCAGTATATCCATAACGGATGTCCAGTGGATATCCATTGGATGTTCATGTTGCTACCCTTTTTTTCTTTTCTTTTTTTTTTATTTGGGGGATTGCAAAATAAAAGTGCCGGAACCCAGAAAGGGAATAAGCACAGTACCACGGCTACGCTTCAGCGAGATGGGGGTGGTTCTTTATAGAAAACGAACTATAGTTTTATCGATTTTTGCTTGGTAAGGTTAGTAGGCGGAATAGGGCGCCATGCAATTTTTTTATATAAATAGATATGAATTTTTATATAAATTATCTGTTGTTAAATGAGAAATTACAAAAACTAACAAGAAGTATTTCTGAAGAAATTTACTAAGTTTTTCCAAGGAAGAAATGACAAGTTTCCATACAAAAAAAAAATAATAATAATACTAATAAGATCCAAAAGGTTATTTCTTTTCGGTACCGAAAATATTAACTTAGAAATTATAAACCTTGTACTTATATCATCTAATATCCAAAAGAAGAAATAAATAACTCTTTTGAACAAAACTACAAAATAGCTAGGTGTGTACGAGTTTTCATGATTCCAAAAGAAACAGTGAACAATGCAATCCAGATGAGGCCAAAAATATAAATTTCAATACGTTTGTCGGTTTGTACACCCCAAAAATAGGTAAATAAAGGTAATAATAATAGAAATAATGCACCTGGTTATTCCAACTGTCACCATGAATCCTCCCGGTATGATTGGCTGGTATCGGGGTTTACATAAACGGGAAAAGTCAATTTCTCTTTGTTTCCAAAATCAAAACTATCTAGTTGGCGGAACGGGTATGATTTTATTTTATTCACAGCAAGTACCAGTACCATAGGTTTCCAGTTCCTTTATTCCGAGAAGAATCTCAGGTATTGCAAACTGCCTAAAATATCATAGAAACGATATTTCAATACTTGAAGAAAGATGAAAAGTCGCATACATTCTTCAGACTAACATTCGTGCAACATTTATTCTTACAAAAAAAGTATATTCATAAAACAGTAATCGATAAAGTTAAAAATCGAGTTATGATTAGGAGAAATAATAAAAAGTATTCCAGAGGCAATGGAAAAACACACAGTAAAATCCCTTTTTCAAAAGGTAAGATCTCAAACAAACTAAATGAGATGTGTTTCGTTAGATGCCAAATCCACCATCAAACATCGGTGAAGAGAAGTCATAAAAATCCAAAATAACAATAAATAATTGTATCAACCAAAATTATTTATTCTGAACAGCAACGAACGATCTGTGTTTCACTTTTCATTAAATAAAAATGCCATTTCCTCACATACTCTCCGTGCGACGATAGCCACCCGCAAAAACCTTTTCGAGATCGCCGTTTTTACGGAGTTTCATTTGCTCGAAACAATATACAGGATAACCCATAGAATAGATATCCAAACTAGGTTACTGATTTATGAAATAAAACGTAACAATGTGTTATCTGGGATGTCTTGCCTCGGTCTCTCCCCAAGTATTCTATCCCCTACTCCTTTGCTAGTCTTTGAGCCATCCGTGTACCAGATTTGCCCTCTTGACAGCATTGGTATGGCCCTTGATGTAACTTCCCCCTCTTCTATGATGGTGGTGTATGTTTTATCAAAGCAGTATGTTGAAGTCATTTTGTCCGACGGCATCTCACACGTGTCGATTCTTATGACCTTCAGTATGCTGGAGTGGCCTGCAGCAGTAAAAAATGCTGTAGACATTTTCATACCCAGTCAAATAATCCTGATGATAAAATTGGCTCGAAGAAGACAACCCTATATTGTTCATGAAATGGCATTTGGTGATTTTATAGATTTCAAAACTCTATAAAAAAACATATGAGAATTTTACAAGTTCGTCACTCTGATGAAATGAAGCCTTACTACAATGATTCTTTAATATGGTAGATAACAAGGCGAATAAAAAAAATTTTTGACAAGAATAGTCACATGGAAGAAACTTTTCAGACGATCTCTTTATGGAGAAATGTTGAAATAACTAAATAATGCAAAGCTCAAACTACCATTGAAGAAGTAGTCATCTCCCATTTCACTTTCGTAGGATCGACTTCCGCCATTCGTATTGAAGAATATCAAGCATTCTCTCGAAATCATCCTTATTTAAATAAATAATAATATCTGTATATATTTTTTCTGAATTATTCATTTGCTATGAATGATTATTTTTTATTTTTAATGTTTGAAACAGCATTACGTGTTTGTTTGCTTTTTTCTTCATAATCTGATTGGGTTTAAATGAACAAGTTTGATAAATCACATGCTCTAAAAGGCGTATATCGCATTTTTTTAAATTACCCCAACCAGGATAAAATGTTGAGAACCTTCTTATCAGTATTGGATTATATAAACTATATCCCGAATATTCACAAAAATTAAATGAAATGGACCTACTTTCCTTGCGATAGTAACGACATGAATCTTAAATTGCATCTCCTCAGAAATAGTTCTAATCCCTAATGTGCCACTTAGTTAATTCGACGACGCGACGATATGTGTGATAATTCTGAAGAGAAATTCTACTTGCAACTTTTTATTAACGCAATATATCACAAAATCCAGGCTGTGTGGGCTATAAAGCTATTGATCGCTTTGCACCAGCACAAGAGATAACTCTTTTAGAATATCTGTTATTTATATTAACATCCTCAGCAACCGCTGATTGCGAAATCCTAGTTGAAGATAATGAAAAAGAATGTTAAAACTATGTACGTAACTCAGCGGAAACTATGGTGATTTCGCTTGTCCAGGTGGATCATGAATAAAGTTTTTAAACTCGCAGATTTATTCATTTTATGCAGAAAACTCGCAATCCGGGTTTTATACTGTATGCAGTTTATTCATTTTGATGAATTTATGGGTGTAGCTGACCAGTATCTCTGAATGACGCATACAGTGTGTCCCAGCTTAAATCTCCAAACTCGTGGAAAAAATTGAACATCGCTCAGACCCGTCGATTTTTATTTCAAGGAGTACTCTTTCAATGGGACTGATATACTTGTTATGCATCATCTGATTTGAATTTAATCACAAATACATCAATTTCCTGAAATTGAGGATCGATCAATTGTTGTTGAAGTTCTAATTAAAACTAAGTTTCCTGGTAGCACACCATGTCCCAGGGACTTACCTATTTGGTACAAATCATGTCCGAATGTCCAGGACTCAAAATAACTGTTCTTGGGATGTCCGATACCGTACATTTTCAAGAATTTCTTCAAAGGAATTCCTATGGATGTCCTAATGTAGTCCCAATCGGTACATCGTATAAAACGTCACTGCGAGGACGTCTTTGGAATGTCCTGGGTCGGATATATTTTGTAATGATTTCTAGGACATCTATTGGACGTCCTTGTTAGTTAGTATTCTGGTATGTCTTTGAATGGACGTCGCGTGGTTGTCCTGGTACGGAAGATTCAGGAGAGATTCAGGGAGATTCATGAATGAATATCGGAACGTCTCAGTTGGTTAATCTTATAATATCTCCCTGCGAGGACTTCCTTGGGATGTCCTGGTTCGGATATATTTTTTAGAATTTTCTAGGATATCCATTGGATGTCTTGGTTGGCATGTATTTGGCATGTCTTCGAAAGGACTTCCTATAATTGTCCTGGTATGGAGACATTCTGGAACGTCCTTGATGGATGTACATCGGACGTCCCAATCAGAGAATTTTAGAAAATGTCCCTGCGAGGACTTCCTTGGGATGTCCTGGATTGAACATTTTTCGGAATATTTCCTAGGTGTATCCATCCAAAGATGAAGGATGGATGATCATAAAAATAAAACAAAATTCGAAAACAGTTACAATAATCGGGCAACCATGTGTACCCAGTACCCGTGTATATATTCCAGCTAGTGGTTTTACAGAAAAGGTATAAAATGGATCGCATATTTACAATAGGGCTAAACATTATAGCGAAAACAACCCATCAGGGGTCATATTCTCGAGTTTGTGCGTATGCCAATACGATTCACTGTTTCACAACAATGAAAATGTAAAATGTATATTTGTCTCTCTTGTTCGTATACGAATTGAAACCAAACAATTCCCCCAAACAGCACAAAGCTATCCATGGGATATACAGAGGATATTCTTCTGGGATTTGGAATCATCCCTAGGATATACGTTCTTTGTGCTGGGGATATCCTGAGAATGTAGAAGTGGGACTTTTTTCTACACCCCGCGGATAACCACTAGTGGTCCTTTTTTATATCCTAGGGATGTACAGAGGTCATCATCAGGAACATCCTGAAGATAACATGTACACATCCATTCTGAGGTTGTCCTCCAGCTTTCATTAGGCCCTCAACAGGACATTCCAGGGATCTTATGTGGATATTTCCATTTACTCTGTCTGCAGGGAACTTTTTCCCGAACTTTGGGGAATAGAAAAATGAAGAGTAAATAAATATTTCATTACTGATGAAATGAGACAAAAGATTACATTTCTATACCAATTAGCTCGAGAATATGCCGGAGACATACCAAGATGATGTAGTTCAACATGAAAATATTCAATTAATAAACAATAAGCTATTTTAGGACATTAAAATGAAAAAATCAACTGATTTGTTTGTTTGGAGTGACACTTCTTGGTTTCTTTTGTTGCCTTTTTTTATTCTACAGACTATTAGAATTGAGAAAATCAACTACTACTACTTTCCACACTTGACAAATAGAGAACATTATGTATTTATTTAAAATCCTTCTATGAATGAAAATATTTTCTGTGATCAATGAAGTGAATAAATAATGAGTACATTGGGAACAGACATATAATGGGTTTGTTTCTAGCTATACGAGTGTATGAGAGATATGTTGAAATAATCAAGAAAAGAACAACAGATCTGTAGATTGATATAATTTTTTGTCATTTTGTTATCCAATAATTTTATTAAAGTTTGGTATTTCATATGTATAAAAAATTGCGACACATAATGAAGTCTTAACAATTTAATTATATTGCCAAGTTAACAAATAAAAATTAACTACATATTTCATATTGTACTATAAACTAAACTGGTCTATTTTCTTCATTACCATATTGCCATCTTGGCAAAAAAATAACTGCCTATTTTATATTGTACTATAGACTAAACTGCTATATTTTCTTGATTACCACCTGGTGGGACACCCTTCTTTACCATTCTCTCTCTGGCATGCCTCAGCCAGCTTTTTATGGCAATTTCAATATTTTTCACGGACGTTCCAAAATTTTTGTTTTTCATTATTGCCACTGAAATAAGATTTTTCATTATAATATAAAGAGTACGACATTAGAGTTTTTTTCTGAATAGACAGATCTGTCAAATTTGTTCAATATAAGTGAGCGAAAAGACTTTGTCAACTCACCTACTGTTCCTTTAGCCACACACACACAGTCTATTTCCCGGACACCAGTCTATTATTATTATTATTGTCTACTTCACACGCGAGAAGTGTCACTTCACGAAAAATGTTTATCAGTCACTGTCTATTTTCGCGAAAACAATTGTCCGAAATACACAAGCTATCTACTTACACGAACACTCTGTATTTTATCTCTAACAATCGCACTTCTGATCACCACTGTAGTAGATTTAAACTCTAGTTAACTGACTAAAATAATTTATTTAACGAAATACAATACTCTAATTTACATAACATTCACTCTACTATTTATATTCGACTTTCACTTCACTGACTGCCTGTCTGTCCGCTGCGTAGTTCTTTTTATATCCGACGTTGACTTCTCTGAATGCTCCAGAATTTTCCATCGAATCTCCCAGACTCACCGAAGCGCCCAGATTCTTCTCGGTGCAAGCGCATCGACAGTCTCCCGCGGTTGGTCGCTAGCTATACGTGAGAGTTCAGGTCCGGCATCGCCCGCAGCTTCGCCACACTACTATAGTATAAAAGGATACCTCTGTGATAGCGTGTAGAAGCCCTACTATTTTTATTTTGTTGTCTGTATTTTTTGAGTATTTTCATATATTTTCATGTCATAATTTTAAGATAATCTGTAATACACTTCTCAGTAAGTGATTGACTCGTCCTATACATCTTGTAATGTCCCAAAGGATGAATAAATATTTATATTTCTATTTCTACCAGTACCTACAAATATTTTCACTTATAATTTTTTTCAGGTTTCACCTAGTTTGGTAGATTTCGTGAAGTCTCCCGTGAATATTATAGACTTCTCAGCCACCCTTAGCTTCTATATCGACTTAATCCTAATGTCGGAGAAAAAATCCCAATTACTGGACTTTTTCAGCATCATCCGGATTTTCAGGCTTTTCAAATTGACAAGGCATTCGCCCGGTCTGAAAATTCTCATCCACACATTCAAAGCTTCCGCCAAGGAGTTGGGACTTCTGGTATTTTTCCTCGTTCTGGGAATAGTGGTTTTTGCCAGTTTGGTTTACTATGCAGAAAAGCTACAGGTGAGTTTGACAATTATTGATCAACTCTGATAATTTTGTACAAAAACCTTCCACTTGCAAATAAATCAGTAGGCAAAAACATATTCTACAAATCGATAAATCATGTACTTTATTGAAGAAGAATATTTAGATAAGAAGTACAGGGTTATTCACTATAAATTACCCACCCCTTATCATCATTATTATTGTCTACAGAAAAAAATGTTGAATGAGAAAGTTGTGTGATTGTGACTAAATATTGATGAAATGCTATCAAAAACCCAGTGGCGTGCAGGTTTCAGGGAAAACAAATTTTTTAATATTTTTTTCAGGTGGGATACCCTGTATATTATTAAATTTTTGGAATAGTCTTTCTTTCCTGATTCCAAAAATATACCATATGTTTCCTCTATCTCATAACGTTTTTGAGTTATTAGAGGTGAGGAAGAAAGAGTTCGAATATTGAAAAATAGAAAACAAAAAATGTATTTATGTAATTTAAATAAAGCATTCACAAGCAGTCGTAAGTTAATTTTTTCTCGTGTTTTAAAATACTGGTTGGGGATAAGGAGGAGGTTTTTAATTTTTTTGATGAAAAATTACAGCATAATCTGAACTAAAATATGTAGATATATTGTTTCCGCCTATAATAATAAATATTCTATTCCGAACAAGGTATGATTTCAACGCGCTCTAGCATCAACACTACTTATTTTTGGGGTTTGTCACCCGAATAATTTCTATTCAAATAAACTTGAACTGCATCATATCAGAAATTCAGAAAAATCCACCAAAATCTTTTCGTTTTGTGCCCTTCTGGAGGAGGGAAGATAATAATGAAAAAACTGCTATTTCCCTTATTGAGGCATATTTAAACATTCGACGATACATTTAAAGGCACTAGATAAATATTTTTTCAGCGTTCCGTAATAGGATATGGGGGGAAGAAGAGGGGGGTAAGAATTTTTTTTCCTAAAACAGCACAATATTGTGCAACATCATCAACAATGCAACTAGTGAACATATTGTTTCCAGATTCAAAAATATATAGTCTAATGTGCGCAAGGAGTGATTTCAACTCCCCCTAGCAGCAAAAGTGTTAATTTTTTTCGGTTGGCGTAATGTTAACATTCTCAAATTCTATAAGGAGTTTGCGGGGTTCTTTAAGATCTCATTTCAGATTAATAATGATAATTCGTTTAATCCAGTAAAACCATTATCACAAAAGATATTATAAAATGAATACAAACATCCATAATATAAAGGGTGTAAATTTGAAAACTTTCAATGCGAATATCTCGCGAAATAAAAAAGTTAGAAAAACGCCATTTGGCACAAAGGCTAACGAGTTGGGGGGAAAAAAACTACCATATTTTAGTAAAGGCACGAGTCACCCCTTAGGCGCGACACACCCCAACTGTAAAATGTCAAATGGCACTACCTATTTTGTAATATCTCAAATGAAAGGTCTCATTTAGTAGTATTCCCCTGTACAAGAATTTTCATCCAATACTGGGTGGCACAAAAACATTTTCGAATAGATAAATTGTATTGTGAAAATGATAGTTTATTTGATCAGATGTTCAAAATGCAGTCCATTCAGTTCTAAACAATAGTACAATCGATTTTCAAATTCCATTCTTGTTATTAAGAGGATATTTCATTTCATCAGATGGTCACCATGTATTCCAGTTTGTTGTAAACAGAAAAAAAAATCATGTTGGAGCATTCCTTCAGAATAAATAAAAAGTACTCGAAAAAGTAGCATTGTTTTTATTGGGTTCGTACCTACCTATCAATGTTGGTAAAAATTCAGTCGTTTGTTCAAAGTTTTACTGTAAAGTCAGGAAACCATCGAATTGAAATTATCTCAAACGAATTGCGAACTGTTATTTTCTGTTCATCATGGTTTACAGTTTGCCGGAAAGAATTCAGATGGTGAAGAAAACTGTGATTCACAAACAATGAGCTTATGACTTTAGGCATAAGATGTCCGGCGGACTGCTCATTGCTAATATCCTATACAATAGGAAATTGGGTCGAAAATCCAACAGAAAACAACTACTTTCCTGGCTAATGCAACGACGAACATTGAATTACATCTGATGAAATTTCCGTGCAGAGTTCCTACAAGGTTATCTCTGCAATTGCTTGGTTGCATGTTAATGTTCATCGAAACATTCGGACCACCTATATATCTCGCAAGGGGTGCCACAAGGTTCTATCCTAGGCCCATTTCTTTTTCTGCTATATGTTAATGATCTCCCAGAATCTTTGAGTCCAGGTCTACCAGTTTACAGATGATACATCAGTTATAATGTCCACTCTTGGGCTTGCAGCGGTTTCAGGAGGATTATCGGATATAGCAGAAAACATGTCAACATGTACAAAAAATGATCTAAAGCTAAATACAGGTAAAACAGGGCTTATATCATTCTCTAGACATCAACCTAGTCGAGAGTCTATCTATGTAAGAATAAACTCCAAATCCATTCCACTGATAAAGGAAATTAAATTCCTAGGGGTAACAATTGAAAGCAATCTCAGTTGGGAAACACACATAAATATTCTGAACTCCAGACTCTGCTCTTTATGTGGAGTTATTCGAGCTCTACAGGATCAAGTATCAATAAATAGCCTCAAAAAATATTACTTTGCCCATGTATAATCCATCATTCAGTATGGCATCATCTTCTGGGGGAGTCCCACTCATTCAGAAAAAATATTCAAAACGCAAATAAGAATTATTCGTGCTATGTTGAAATTGCCATATGAATCATCCTGTAAATCTCATTTTGTCAATTTAGAAATTTTAACAGTACCGTCTTTATACTTCCTACATCTAGTCACCTCTGCAAAAAAGCACTATAATATCTTTACAAGAAACTGTGATTCATATTCAAATAAAATGACAATTAATACAAGATTTAGAAATGAACTGAGGATACCACATCACAATTCATCATTTTTTGAAAAAGGAACCCAGTATAGAGCAATCAAAGCCTATCACGCTCTTCATATTGAAATAAGAAATAGTGTACACACAAAAAAATTTAAAACATCAGTCACAGAGTACTTGAAAAAAAAAGTTTATTACAATTTCAACAGCTGGTAAGAGATGAATCTCAATATATGATTATACCTAAGTGGGTGTATATGTAAGTATGTGTGTGAGTATATAATATGTGTGTGAATATATGCGTATATGTGCTATGTGCATACAGTGCGGTCCAAAGGTATGGAATAAATTCATTTTTAGCGTTATTATGTATTTTATGAAAAAATCCTGAAACAGGTCAATTTTTATTGGCAATTTGACAATTTACAGTATGAAAATATTACCCCCTTCTTGCACCCCCTCTGAATTATGAGCACCCCCTCAAAAATTTTAAATGAGAAGGGGGGTCGTGTGGCATCTTGTTCGAAAGGGATTTTCATTATCTGTTCAGCAATACTAAGTTTTTCATATTTGGTGCAACCATAACTGAGACATTTTTTTATTAAAATTTAAAAATATTGACACTGTAAATTATGTATCCGTTGAAAAAACCTGAAACAGGTCGATTGCTATTCTCAATTTGACAATTTATACTTTCTTATCTGTCTTGCTAAAAAAGTCAGGAAAAAGTCGTTGAAGACACCAAAAAATTATTCACAAAACCCATAAATAATATAATGTCAATCTAGTAAACTACTGTTATTTTAATATTTGTGAGTTGCTGGCAGACGTCGGTGTATTGAAAAATATTTTTGTGTGTATTCGATTCATCTATGGCTCATTTATCCGAAACTCAAAGAATAGACATTTTAATTATGCTTGGATGCGGTAATAAAACACGAACTCAAACGGAAGTTTGTGAAATGTTCAATAATAAATACCCTGGTCAACACGTATCACAATCTACAGTTAGCAAAATAGAAACGAAATACCGTGAAACTGGACATGTAAAAACTCGTCAAAAACCAGGTCGAAATGCTGCATTGGATGAGGAGAAAAAGTTAGATGTACTGTTAGCGATTGAGGAAAATCCGCATATGACAAGTAGACAACTTGCCGCCGACAATGATGTAAGTAAATCATCGATATTGAGAGCTTTACATAAAGAAAAATACCATCCTTATAAAGTTCAGTTGGTTCAGGAGTTAAATGAGGATGACCCTGATAGAAGGCAACAATTCTGTGAACTGATGATGGATAGAATCGAAGCAGATTTGCAGTTCATAAACAAAATTGTGTTTTCTGATGAAGCTACTTTTTATTTAAATGGAACGGTTAATAGACAAAACTGTAGATATTGGAGCAGAGAAAATCCTCATTGGATGTGTGAGGCTCACACACAATATCCCAAAAAATGGAAACGTTTGGGCTGGTATCATTAAAAACAAAATTATTGGCCCCTATTTTTTTGAAGGCACAATTAATGGTGAGGTTTATCTAGGTTTTTTGATGAACTTTTTAGTGCCTACATTAAAAAGACTTTTTCCCGATGTTAATGATCCAAATGGAATAGATAGATCAATTTGGTATCAACAAGACGGAGCTCCACCGCATTACACACGTATTGTTCGAGATTATTTGACAGAAGTTTTTCCCAATAGGTGGATTGGCAGACGTGGAACGATTGAATGGCCGCCTAGATCCCCCGATTTGACTCCTCTCGATTACTTTTTATGGGGTTATTTAAAATCAAAAGTATATTTCAATAGACCAGACAATATTGCAGATTTAAAAACTAGGATATCGGAAGAAATTAACAACATAACCCCTGAGGTCCTACAAAATGTTCTACGAGAATTCCAAGATCGCCTTGCTTATTGTCAAGAAGTGAATGGTGGTCATTTTGAACATTTAATTTAACAGTAAAACAAATTGAAATATACTTCCTAAACATTATGTTACATTATTTCCTTCAGTCTATCAACATTTTACATATTCAGAATAAATTTTCTCAGTATTGCTGAACAGAGAATGAAAATCCCTTTTGAAAAAGGTGCAACACAACCCCCTTTCTCATTCAAATTTTTTGAGGGGGTACTCATAATTCAGAAGGGGTGCAAGAAGGGGGTGATATTTTCATACTATAAATTGTCAAATTGAGAATAGAAATCGACCTGTTTCAGGTTGTTTCAACGGATACATAATTTACAGTGTCAATATTTTTAAATTTTAATAAAAAATTTTCTTCGTTATGGTTGCACCAAATATGAAAAACTTAGTATTGCTGAACAGATAATGAAAATCCCTTTCGAACAAGATGCCACACGACCCCCCTTCTCATTTAAAATTTTTGAGGGGGTGCTCATAATTCAGAGGGGGTGCAAGAAGGGGGTAATATTTTCATACTGTAAATTGTCAAATTGCCAATAAAAATTGACCTGTTTCAGGATTTTTTCATAAAATACATAATAACGCTAAAAATGAATTTATTCCATACCTTTGGACCGCACTGTATATGTTTTTTAAAGATGTTTTTAGAGATGTTTTTTAAAAATGATTTTATTGTGCTTAATATTAGAAAACTTTGTAACCCAAACCTGTTTGACGTTGCTATGTCCGATTGATGATTTTATGGCAATAAAGGATATTATTATTATTATTATTCGTGGATAGGCCATTTGAGATACTTACAATTCGCCCTTATCGAAAATTGTAATGTATCGATCATGAAAGAGCATCTGGACTGAAAGCTTCTAAATTGAATATTCTAACTTGTTTGTACTGCATTTCCATGAAATGCTAAACGTTGATTTTGTATGTTTTTCTACAACTGAATATAGTTGGAAGGTACCTGGGGGCATGCGGCAGAGAGACATGGTAATTAACGTGGGAAGCTACAAATTTGTATTGTGCCGTTGTTATTATAAAGAACGGAGCTCATCTTTTATCTTCGAACTTTTGTTGAAAAACAAAGGAATGACCTTTTGGCAAAAGATTTTCTGTCTGACTTCAGAAGTGAAGTAATTTCGAACGAAAATGACGTAGTACACAATACATGTGGCTGTGAAATTCCTAAATTTTTACTTTTTGGAAACAATATTCCGGTAATATGTCTAAACACAGTTCAGAGTTATTTTGGGAAATCGTTCATTGAAAAGAGTAGTTGCCAACTTACTTTTCTTCTTCCATCGACCTCACCTGTAGGTGAGTAAACTAAACATAGAAAATCTTTTCGAAAACGATATGATATTTAGAAATATCTAACAGAAAGGTTACGAATAATAATAACTTGTTGATGGATAGCAAAGAACTTTCAAATTTAAATATTTCCTTAGAAGCTTGAGGCTTTTTTTCAAATGTGTTTCACACTCTCTTAAGCATTTAAGAAAACTTGAAAGATCTCTGTTTTTTATAAACTCAATATTAGTTTTTACTTTTTATTTCAAAAGTTTATTAATTTTTCGGGCCGTGGTGGTAGTGATGAAAGTGCGTACGCATCTCAATCATAGGATTTTTCTTTGATTCTCAGTATGGACATTAGTCTCGTGCATGGCATCACACCTTTGGAGGTAAGGGCTACGTTTTCTCTAGCTCGCACAGGTCTGACTGAGGATTGCGCGTAGGGGTTCAGATGGTCAACGGAAATAACAATTTGACAATAACAACAACCATGAAAATAACAATCAAAATAACGACAACGACGACGACAACGACGACGATAACGACAACGACGACGACGACGACGACGACGACGACGACGACGACGACGACGACGACGACGACGACGACGACGACGACGACGACGACGACGACGACGACGACGACGACGACGACGACGACGACGACGACGACGACGACGACGACGACGACGACGACGACGACGACGACGACGACGACGACGACGACGACAACGACAACGACAACGACAACGACTACGACTACGACTACGACTACGACTACGACAACGACAACGACAACGACAACGACAACGACAACGACAACGACAACGACAACGACAACGACAACGACAACGACAACGACAACGACAACGACTACGACAACGACAACGACTACGACAACGACAACGACAACGACAACGACAACGACAACGACAACGACAACGACAACGACAACGACAACGACAACGACAACGACAACGACAACGACAACGACAACGACAACGACAACGACAACGACAACGACAACGACAACGACAACGACAACGACAACGACAACGACAACGACAACGACAACGACAACGACAACGACAACGACAACGACAACGACAACGACAACGACAACGACAACGACAACGACAACGACAACGACAACGACAACGACAACGACAACGACAACGACAACGACAACGACAACGACAACGACAACGATAACGATAATAATAATAATAAATATTTTTATTTCAAAATTGAGCTAACAATTACAATGTTTGTAACATGCGGCACAGAATGAAATGGCGTCACAGGAGAGAATTGTACATTTTATGTTTGGTAATGTAGATAATCATTGATATGGTAAGGTTTTAATTCTATCAGCAATTTTTTATTTCATTTTTGGATATACTCAGTACATTAATATTTTTGACATTGTTTGGTAAATGGTTGTAACATTTTATTGCCATATAGTAAGGCGTTTTTTTCTGATCGGGTTAACCTATGTACAGGATATGTGAGATAATTTCTGCGAGTTTGATGTGTGTTGCACCACACTACTACTGAATAAATATTTGTTTTTGAATAAAAACATCAGGCATTCATAGATATATAAAGCAAAAATTGTCGTTATGTTATTATTTTTAAATACAGATCTACATGTTTCATTGTGTTCCATATTATTGATTATTCTGAGAGTTCTTTTCTGGATAACAAAAATCATTTCAATGTTACTGTTGCTTCCCCAAAAAATAATGCCGTATCTAGCAACTGATTTGAAGTTAGCATAATAAAGAGTTTGTACAGATTCTTTCTTCAGGTGTTTATTGACCACGATAACGATAACGATAACGATAACGATAACGATAACGATAACGATAACGATAACGATAACGATAACGATAACGATAACGATAACGATAACGATGACGATAACGATAACGATAACGATAACGATAACGATAACGATAACGATAACGATAACGATAACGATAACGATAACGATAACGATAACGATAACGATAACGATAACGATAACGATAACGATAACGATAACGATAACGATAACGATAACGATAACGATAACGATAACGATAACGATAACGATAACGATAACGATAACGATAACGATAACGATAACGATAACGATAACGATAACGATAACGATAACGATAACGATAACGATAACGATAACGATAACGATAACGATAACGATAACGATAACGATAACGATAACGATAACGATAACGATAACGATAACGATAACGATAACGATAACGATAACGATAACGATAACGATAACGATAACGATAACGATAACGATAACGATAACGATAACGATAACGATAACGATAACGATAACGATAACGATAACGATAACGATAACGATAACGATAAATAACGATAACGATAACGATAACGATAACGATAACGATAACGATAACGATAACGATAACGATAACGATAACGATAACGATAACGATAACGATAACGATAACGATAACGATAACGATAACGATAACGATAACGATAACGATAACGATAACGATAACGATAACGATAACGATAACGATAACGATAACGATAACGATAACGATAACGATCACAACAAAAATAAATAAAAGCTTGATTTCTAAATGATTTTTTAGTTTTAGTTCATTTTGTACTCTTCAGCATCATTCGTTGGGTCATAGGTATGCCAGGTGCCCAGAGCTGAGTACCGTAGTGGCATGCGTATGTTTGCTACCCCTTGTCTCCTACTTCTAGGCTCAAACTCCAATTGTCTAGACGAACAGGTCATGTTTAGAATACTATTTGGTACGGTACGATATTTTTCATGTTATGTAATTACTGTTTTGTCATCGGTTTTTGATAGGTGTGTACAATTTCAGTAGGTGGCGTGGCAATGGTGGCATATTGCTACGCCTTGCTAACCAGCTACTAGTAGGTACCCAACCTTAATGGATACATGAATACATACATCAAGGAAAGAGAGTTTCGTTATGCATTGAGAATTAATTTCATGAGGACGTCTATGAATTAGTTCATTATGTTTTCAATGGGAACGTTATTAACGTTTTTGAAAATATATATGAAGGGGCGAGCTCAAAAATTCTACTGAACGGGTTTCTGTCAAGTGGCTTCAACATCAAAAATTCGATCCGTCAAGGATGTCCAATGTCTATGTTATTTTTCAGTATATCTATAGAACCATTCATAAGAATAGCTAATTTCATTCTGAAGGGTATCGAAATTGGAGGTAGTCTAAGGAAGATATCTGCTTATGCTGATGATGTTACCATATATTTTAAAGACGAATGAAATGTAGATAATATTAACAAAATTATTAGGATAGATGAAAAGGGTGCTAATGCTAGAATAAATGTTCATAAATCCGACATATTACCTCCGAATGACAGAGCTTCAACATACTGCCATACTGAATTTTCCCGTAAAAAAAGAAACTAAAATTTTAGGCTTAATTATTTCAGGTAAATTTCGGGATATGGTAAATGCAAACTGGGAGAAGGTACTTAATACAAAATATTAGGTTAATTTTACTCATGAATTATGTGAGAAATTTAGATTTAATTCGGAAAGTTTGGTTTCTGAATACATATGTTTTGTCTGAAGTTTGGTATTTGATATAGTAGGAAATAATTTATGACAAGGAAATCTATACAGGGTGGCTAGAGATCAGATGTATCTTCCGTATGAAAAAGGGGGATTGAACCTGATCAATGTCGATAGCAAGGCACTAGCTTCATTTCTAAAAACACAAGCGATGTCATGGACAAAAATGGAAAATAAAATCTTCTACAAATCATTGGTAAATAAAATATTCGAAAATGATTATGACAATTTGCACCCGTATATAAAAAATATTGGCAAGAATATAAGAGATTTTGGGATTGAGTTCACACAGGACGAACTGGCAACTTCTAAGGTTATATATCACATATAATGAAAAAGGCAACTAAAACCCCAACAATCCAACTTAAACATCCTCAATATAATTGGAGTCGTATTTGGTCAAATATATTAGTTAACACAGATACACCAACAAGGTGGCGTTCGAGTGCATATAAAGCCATAAATGACATTTATCCAGTCGCAGAAAAACTGAATGCACATGCATGGAACTTGAGTGCAGATTGCAGTAAATGCAATGTGACCGATAACATATCACACAGATTAACAACGTGTGGTCCAGCAAGGGATATATGGGAGTGGAGTAAAAACAAATTAGTTAGGAAATTTGGTTTAACAGCTATGTATACTGAACCAAAAGACTTATTTAATATTAATATAGAGAATATTTTGGATAGGAAAGTGTGGGTTTGGGCGATATGTGGGTTTGTATATTATAACCTAGAAATACAAAAACCGTTAGGAGAATTTATTGATATGCTCAGAGCAGATTGATTCAATAAAATAAAATCAGGAAACATAGATAACTTTTCAAATAAAATATTTTATTTTTAGTATAAACAATGCTGTGATCATACATTCGTCAAGTACATGTACATATATAGTTGATACGCTAGATTATCCATATGTCTATAAACGCAGGCATTAGGCTAGGGCAAGTTATGTGATATTTTTGTATATATTGATATTTTATGAATGAAGGAAAAAAAAATTATGTCGTTGTTATGTATATCATATACAGTGTCACCGTTATAGTCCACAACAAATAGGAATTTTCTTAGTTTGTGCTTTGATAATAATGCAAAATGATTTTTACGATGTTTACCTATCGATCGGCTTCACCTGTCAAACATCACATTATTTTTAAAAAATTAAAAATAGCTAGGTTATTTCTCAATATTACGAAAAAATTTAAATGAGAAAGTTGTTTATTTTCTGGATCTCTACTCACCTACCAAATTCAAACCAGTTTGAACAACTTTGATTTTTTTCGTTTTTTCTTAACCTCACATTTTTTCGACTGATTTAACACTTTGAAAGATCGAGATTTTGACTTGCGGTTGAATTTATCTTCTTGGTCCCAAGGACAACGAGGAGAAAATTCAAATTTTCTTTGTAAAATTTTATGGACAGGCGAGTCAGTTCACAAAACTGTAGCTGGTGATCAATAGAAAACCCAAAGTTTGTGATAGAATGCCGAGTTCAATATTCTTTTGAGACAAATGTGTGGTGCGGTTTGTTAAATAACAAAATAATCGGCCCATAATCTTTCCGGGAAAATTTAATTTCAGAGAGATTCTTGCATTTTTCAAATGATGACATCCGTCAAATTTTAGATAAAATGCCCCTTTGGAAGACATAACGTCGTGGTAAGAGCAATACGTTTTATGTCAATTATGCCATCTTTGCGAAAGTCTCTGAAATACGTCATATTACTGTAAACAAATCGCATTAGTTGAAATTTTGTCATATTGCAACAAGGTGCTTTGTCGTTACCCGGTTGGTTGTTTGACATATGCGGTGCATGACATTAGATATTTTGATTACATAGATTCAAAAATCCAGATATCAATTTTTCTGACATACAACATATTGCGGTTACCACAACGATAACCTATGGTTTCAATGTGACGGAGCGCCAACACATGATTTGGCAGGTGTTACAAAATATATCTTGGAACTATTTAGAGGGAAGATAATTGGGCGTAATATGGAACAACCCTGGCCAACAAGGTCGTCAGACCTGACTCCACTAGATTTCTCTTTTTGGGGGTATTTGAAGCAAATAGTCTATAAGCGCAGGCCATTTAGATATGTAAGCCACCTGGAGACCGTAATTCGAAATTGTGTATTGGTTATGTCTCCTCAGTTTTTAACAAACGCTGTTGATGAAGTTTCCAGGCGAACCATTATTTCCATTGAGTGTGATGGAAGACATACCCGAATGTTATAATTGATACGTCGCCTTGTAATGAATAAATGTTTACTGTCAAATGATTGTAAATTTTCTTACTACTACCATTCTTTTCAGAGCATGCCAGAGCAACTTGATTAATTAGTAAGTATTACTTCGAAGAATTATTTCCGAAGATTGACTCAGCAACTTTAGGTCTATCAATTTGGAAATTGATTAGAAAATTTAGAGCTTTGTTTTTCTTCAACAAAAATTCCGTAATGCATTATAACCGGAATTATGAGCATCTACCAGATCTTAGGTTATTTGGACAACTAGAAGTGGCTCAAAATGCACTTGCATAATGTGCAGAAAAACAAGAAAGCGAGTAAACTTACGGTAAAAATAGTTATTTGTATGCTAAGGCCGCGAAATACCTTTTTAACGTAACGAAAGAACAGTTATCGCCGAGGCCGCTTGCGGCCGAGGCAAGATAATCTTGAGGTCGATGGCATACACACTATTTTTCGTGCAATCGTTAAAATTATTAAAATAGATGGTTGTAAATAAATATATTATTGCTCTAAAATCAACAGCAGTTCAATTTATTTAACAATATCACCGTGTGCTATGGAAATGATATGTTTCAATATATACAAAATATTTTGACAGTTCTTGTCAAAACGCAAAATGTCTGATACTGATAGCGATATTTCAGTACCTTCCACTCCTCCTGAACTCAAAAGCGTTGTAAATTCGGCGCTTTCCGTTTTAATACCCGAAAAATCTAAACGGCAGTACGAAAAATGATACGGCGAGTTTAAAGATTGGTGTGACAAACAGAAAGTTAAGACGATGTCTGAAAACATTTTTGAAAGTGACGTTTCGTTTCGCGGCCGTTGCTATGGGTAACGGCCGCGAAATTAAATTTCGCGGACTGTACTGAGAACGCGAAATACTGACTTCGCGTGCGATTGCACGAAAATAAATTTTATCTACAATAAAACCGACGAAGATGAAATTTCCGTTATAGAATAAAATATAGTTATGGAGGATAAGCTAGCTACTCAGTCAATTCCTAGAAAAGATCTCCATTCAGAAACGTTTTCATCACCAAATACTAGGAAAACGTTATTTGCTCCGTCATTAGCACATCGCAAAACCATACGATGACACAGATGGGCGTCATGAGCATGCGAAGTGTTAAAGGAGCTTGAATCTCTGCAGCATTTGAAATTGATGTTCTGTAGGAGTATACTATTACTCAGTGATTTCAAATTCTCAGGTTTGTCGTCATCCAGGATGCTCTGAATTTTCTTCGTATTAGGTTTGATTCCATCTTCCGTTACATGATAACCAAGAAATTCAATTGATTTTTTTCCAAATTCACTTTTTCTGGATTGATAACGATACCGTAATTGTTGAGAATTTCAAACAATCGTTTTAAATGTTCTCTATGTTCTTCTTAATTTTTGGATGATATTGAAAAATCATCTACATAAGGAAAATAAAAATCGAGATCCCTAGTTATTTGATGGATATATCTTTGACATGTTTGTGTTGAGTTTCGTAACCCAAAAGGCATCTTCAGGTATTCAAATAATCCAAAGGGTGTTATAATAGCTGTTTTTTCTTCATTTTCTTCTGCCATAGAAATTATAAATAGAACATATGGATCAGCAATTCCTACCTAGTTGAACCGGATCTAGGTCAAGTTCAAAGTCTGTGAACTTCAAGCTAAACAACTATATTGAGTTGATTGTACTACTATTCAAATTTATAACAAAATAAAAATTGGTTCATTATGAAGAATGAATCCACAACTAAACCACGGCAGCCTCCACCACTCGTCGTGAATTGGGTTTGATTCACGACTAACTAGGTAGAAACTGATCATTCATAGATTTAAAACACTTTAGAAAAATATAAAAACATTTATTTTACTATGCACAAATATGAGATTAAGACGATTGAAATTAATGAAGGAAATAATGAATTGAATAATTAATAAATTAATGAATCTCTCCTGAACTAGTTATGGATTGAATAAATTATTTTGAAAAGATCTATACTCACAATACATATTGGCATTTACATTTAAGGAACATTTTCCATCTATCTGAAATCGAATCTTCCAAACTCCCCCCATAGCCCTCACTAGCTGCGGGCACGGCAGAACTCTAAACTCGACTACCAGATCGAACTATCAGTGACCTTTTTGAAAACTCTTGTTTATGTTCTGTTGAGAACAAGTTGTGCTTCAAAATAAAATATCTTCGCTCACGTACTGAATTGTAAAAGGTAATGATTTACCAAATGTGGTAAAATCGGATTGTCTATTGTTCGCAGACGACTTCAAATTTTTCAAATGCATCAAAGACATTAACGATTATTTCGATTTGCAGTCTGATATTGATGAGATACACAGTTGGTCAGTTACTAATAAATTATATTTTATCTTGGATAAATATAATGTTATGACATACTGTCCTCATCGAAATCCAAATAATTATATGTACACTATGAACAATCGTCAAATTAGTCGTACAACCGATATGAAAGATTTAGGAGTAAATTTCACGACTGACCTTAAATTTAGGAATCATGTGAACATAGTATGTAACGAGGCCATGAAATTGCTAGGATTACTCAAGCGGTATACTTCAAAGTTTGAATCTGTAAACACAATGAGGATGTTATATTTTACTATAGTACGAAGTCGTCTCGAATTTGCATCTGTCATTTGGGATCCCAGTCAACAAAATCAGAAGAGAGCGCTCGAAACTATACAGAATAAATTTCTGAAGTACCTTTATTTTAGGAAATTTAATACCAATCCGGGTTACGAATCAGCTCAACCAATCCGCGAACAGTTCATAATTTGTCGACTAGAGCAGAGGAGAATCATTAACATAATTTTGTTTATATTCAAACTTCTGAATAATCAACTTGAGTGTGAATACCTGCTATCTGAAATTAGATTTTCTGTTCCTCTGAGTAGGTTACGCCCTAGGCCGATGCTGTTCAACGTTGAAAACAATGGCATCATTATGAATCGCTTTCTTTCCGTATGCAATATTTATTCCAACGACCTGTCTGAGGGTTTTTTTGGTATCAGTTTAGCCAAGTTCAAAGACCAGTTGACGCTATCGATTAGATAATACAACAATAAGTGCAGTAATACTCATGCAAGTGTATCTTCAACAATAGAATTGTTAGTCACCAATATCATATTATTTACCTCTTCTTGTTCTCATTTTTGCCGTGCTAGTATCTCTACTATTTTATAGAACATATTGATCATATTTAATTTCTTAAGTTATCGTCAAATTCTTCTTGATTTCTATTTTACGTTTCTTACTCTGTAAATCACGAAATGTTACATGTATTGTAGGATATAATGAAAACATATAATTAGGTGTGAACCTGTTTGTTTTCTGTGTGATAAATAAATAAATAAATGAATAAAAAAGGTTACCCACGTATTGAATGACAATAAAATATTGTAATGTACAGTATGTTCCATATATTTTTGACAATATGTTCTATATTGTCTTCATTGTGGTCGGCAATCGTATTGTTATAGTTTCCCTGTAATTTTTCTGAAACATCTGTAAAATCGAAATCACTTGAGTTGGTGACTTCTGCTTCTAATTTGATTTTCATGGCATCAATGTCAAAATGACGCAAAATTTTTATTATTCCTTCTTTCATGAGATGTTGAAGTAACTTCACCATTTTATTCCTTTTTTTGATTTCTTCTTCGGAGTCACCAATTATAGGTTTTATTAAATTAAAATAAATTACTTGAACCTAACTTTTACTTATAAATTCACTTTCAACCACCCAACAAACCAATGAATAATATTTCAATTGTTTGTTTTTAACTACGTCTTTTTTCTATGTACTGAATGATCGGTGGTGGGGGGGCGACTGAAAGAAGCCGCACTGTATAAATCATCTCGGATTTCGTTATAATTTTATAGGTATATTTCTACGAGACTAGCACACCATTTTATTCATAGTTATGGTTATAGTTCACCCTTTATATCTGTCAGGTCACTGAAACATTTGCAAAACATTGTTTACTGTCAATGGAGAGCTGACATGTTTTTTAACAAAATTTCTTGAAACTTGTTTTTTTTTTTTCAAGGACAACGAGGATAATAGCTTCAAAAGTATACCAGAAGGATTATGGTGGGCGATAGTGACCATGACCACGGTTGGATATGGTGATATGGCACCAAAAACGTACGCTGGGATGTTTGTAGGAGCATTATGTGCACTTGCAGGCGTTCTGACGATAGCATTGCCTGTTCCAGTAATCGTATCGAACTTCTCAATGTTTTACTCCCACACACAGGTGAGCCAATAGTAGTCCTTTCAGTACCGAATTATTGTTAATGGCATAAACAATTATTTTCTTGTTACTGTACTATACAGGGTGACCAAGGGTTGAACCGCCGAACGTTTAGGATCGATTTTTGAGGAGAAAATAAGATTTTTGTTCTCTAGAATTATGTGTCCTAACTTGCTTTGTTTCCAAGATACAGGGCGTTTGGCCTGCGAGCTCTCCTAACTTAACCCCTATTGATTTTTGTAAAGGGTGCATTGTAATTGTAATTATAAATTTCATTATGAGTATATTAGGAGAAGGCCCTTAATACCGCAAATGAGCATGCCAAGTTTTATCAAAATCAGCAGGTTTTTCAAATAATCGATAAACATCTGATTTTTTCTAAAAACGTTAAATACTATGTATTTCGAAAACGAAGCAACTTAGGACACATTATTATGAGCAAAAATGTTTCTTTGTTACCTAAAAAACCCTAGGTCACCATGTCTGATTGGACCTTGGAACATGATTATAACTTCATTATTGCAAATGTTGTTTGATAATAAGAAAAATATGACACTTAAGGACAAGACTACTCGGTGGTAAGAATCAACATTCTATAAGTAAACGATATTTATTGCCTAAACAATTACCAAAAAGCATTAAAATAATTATGATTTTGTTCGGAATGTCCGAAAACAGTTCTTTTCTTTCCGAAGACAATGGTGAAGTTTGTATTTGCAGTACAGTAACCAGAAGTTTTTTCTGCTCAAAAAATTGGAAGTCCATGAAATTGGGATGAGTCTGGGTAAACAATAGAGGAAAAGGTTTACAATAAGTTCTCGGCCCTACTTTGTGAAAATCGGGCTATGCGGACGATATCGTCATAATGGTCAACGAGAAGAACATGGGGGTCTGTGTGGAGCTGATGCAATCAGCCCTAACAGACGTACAGACGTGGTGCACGAGGGAGAACCTCAGGGTCAACCCTCAAAAAACCACAATAGCTCCTTTCACCAGAGAAAGGAAACCTGGAGACCAACAGAGCTCTTCAAATCTTTGATGAAAGTGTACAGATGTCAGGAAAGATGAAATACTTGGGGCTAAACCTGGACGCAAAGCTCACCTGGAACGAACATCTGGAAAAGTACTGATAAGGGCAAGGACATCATTAATGATGGCCAGACGCTCCTTTGAAAACATGGGGACTTGGACCCAAACAGTCTCTCTGGCTATACACAGCAATTGTTAGTTCTTCGATATCGTACGGAGCCCTGCTGTGGTGGCCAAAGGTAAAACAAGTAACAACCAGGGTCATAAGAATCGACACGTCTGAGATACCGTCGAACAAAATGACTCCAACATACTCCTTTGATGGAACATATACCACCATCATAAAAGATGGGGAAGTTACATCAAGGGCCATACCAATGCTGTCAAGAAGGCTAATCTGGTACAGGGATGGCTCAGAGACTAGCAGAGAAGAAGGGGCTGGAATATACGAGGAGAGACCGAGGCAATACTTTAGTCTGAGCCTTGGTACTCAAGCCTCTATATTCCAAGCCGAGGTGACGGCAATCGCCGTCTGCACGAGAGAGATTCTGAGGTGGGGTCCTAGAAACCAACCCATAGCGATTCTCTCCGGTGTCACGTTAATTGGACGTGGAAAATTGGACGCACGACTATTGGTCGCAGTCAACTGGACGCGCGACATTTGGAAGCAAGGACAACTTGGTGCAGGGACAACTGGGCACAGGGACAACTGGGCGCAGGGACAACTGAGCGTCAAAAACAAAATAATAATAATAATAAAATGAATTTTTCTTCATGTTCCAAGTTCCCAACTTGCGAGCTAGGTTAGTTCGGTCAGGTTGGATCAGACTAATGGAATACTACACTTAAAATGAATTTTTATTCAACTTCCAAGCCTCCAACTTGCGGGCTAGATTAGTTCGGTCAAGTTAGATCAGACTAATAAAATACTACACTAAAAATGAATTTATGATAATAATTATGATTAGTAGATATTTTTTGGGCGCCCAGTCGTCCCTGCGCCCGGTAGTCTTTGCGTCCAATTGTCACCGCGTCCAACTGATGCCGCGTCCAACTGTCGCGACGTCCAATTGTCGCCGCGACCAATTCTCCGCGTCCAATTTTCGTGCGCACAATTGACCGCGTCGAATTGTCGGTAATCCACTCTCTCCGACAGTCAGGCGGCGATTAAAGCCCTGCGTTCAGGCAGGTTCACTCCCAAACTGGTTTGGGAGGCACACCAAAACCTCAACGACCTGGGAGCACAGAACGGGGTAAAACTTGTCTGGGTACCAGGTCATAAGGGCATCCGGGGAAATGAGAGCGCAGATGCCCTAGCAAGAGCAGGGGCAGCAACAACTCTCATTGGACCAGATCCAGCCTGCGGAATTCCGTTTGGAGATATTGAACAGGACACAATGAAATGGGTTAAAAACCATCATCGATCTCTCTGGGAGAGTGCCTCAGGCAGTACTCATGGAAAAATGATGATGATGGGGCCAACAGACCGGCTATCAAGACACCTTCTTGAACTAAGCCGAGACTCTCTCAGTAAACCTCTTTTTCAAAAACTTGAGATTTTACCCCTCATATGTCTTTACATACTGGAAGTTGCCTGTTACATATATAAAAGAAAAAACAATTTGCCTTGTCGCAAAGACATTCATAACTATTTCACACGAAATCAAAATCTTTTAAATACCCCACAAAATAGGTTGAAATTATCCCAGAACTGTCCTCTCAGCATTGAAATCCGAATATACAACAAAGTTCCTCAGGACATAAAAGATCAAAAGAACCACTTCAAATTAAAAAAATCTCTATCAAAACATCTAAGGGGCGGCTTATTTTATACTTTGGAAGAATATTTTAATATGTAGCATACATTTTTGAATTTTATGATTTTATGATTGTATACTGACTGTGTATTGATGTTGTAACCCATTTTGACGTGTTTTTATACCAATGTGGTCCTTTTAATGAATAAACTTGATTGATTGATTGAAGGTGGTGGGACTGATGACAAACCACTGCCACCTGAGAAAATACCCGCAACTGTTGGGGATTTATCCACACAATAGTCCACACAATGCAGATTTCGTGATGAGGAGGACGAAACAGCTTCCCACATAATGTTTGAACGCGATGCTCTTGCTCGCATGAGGATGGATATCTTCGGACACTGCGATGCAGAAGATATCATCCCGCAGGAAAACCTTGTGATGAATCTCCAGGAGTTCATTAAAAGAACCAGAGTACTCACGAGATAGACATGATAGCGAGGTGCAGAAAGTTTCTATACAGTACCACGTGCATTTTAGCCACTGGCTAGCCCCGCCATCTAATAATAATAATAATAAATTGTAAAAATCGAAAGAAAATCCGGTGTAAAGAATTTTCTGACGCTTATCCGGCTGTAATTCGAAAAAACTTCTGATGACTTTACAGGCCCTATCCAGAACCATTCTGTTATGCAGACACTCCAAACTCAAAAGTCCACGGCCTCCCCGTTGTGTGGGAAAGTATAACCGTGGAACGGACGATTTAGGATGCAAGCTCCTATTGAGATGCATCATTTTGCGAGTTTTAACGTCGAGTTGTCGCAGCTCTTCCTTAGTCCACTTCATCACCCCGAAAGAAAAGAGAAGGATCAGAACGGCAAGCATATTAGTTGCAGCAACTTTGTTCTTCCCCGACAGTTCTGATGACCAGATCTGTCGGAGTTTATGCTGATACTTGCCGCGGTTTTTAACTGTGGTTACCTCTTGGATACCCCTAGGTAAGTATATATCTCTCCGGTATCCAGATGATGTAAGATGCTTCCGTCTACGAGCTGGACATCCTCCCCGTATTCCTCGCATCGTCCTCTCTTTAGATGAACCGTGGCTCATTTGCCGATCTCAAATTCCATACCGATCGCATGCGTATATTCTTCCTCCACCCTAAGGGACTGATGTAGGTCCCTTTCTCCAGAGGCATATAGCTTGAGGTCATCCATGTAAAATAGATAGGTGACTTTTTGCCTCCGGTTGCTGGGGGTGCCGCAGTTGTACCCACGGGTATTCCTGAGTGCGACGGACAATGGCAATAGTGAGATGCAGAAGAGAAGAGGGCTGAGGGAGTCTCCCTGAAACACGCCTCTTCTAATGATGACCTGCTCTGTTTGGACTATGTCTCTATTATTATTATTACATTATTATTATTATATTTATTATTATCTACCCCCTTTTTGGAAAAACCGCTGTAGTAGGAAATCAATTATTGAGATCCGTGGACTTTGGGAAGAAGCGAAGTGGGAATTTCTAACTTTGGGACACATCGATTTGTTAAAGTATATAGACAAGGAAGTTTATTAAAAATAGCATATGTTCATTTTTAAAATACATCCCACCTTTCATCGACATTAGTATTGCACAGTAGAGTTGGAAAATAAAATGTTCGGTCATGTGTTTCTGCAAGATAATTAGAGCCATCATATATTTCAGGCTCGAGCAAAACTACCAAAACAAAGAAGGAGTGTTTTACCAGTTGAGCAGCCAAGAAGGAAAAAAATCGAACAAGGGACCAACAGGAGAATGAATGCAATCAAGCACAATCCTATAATTTTGAAAAGTGCATTTGAAGACAGTAAACTAGGTATGTATTCAGTGTCACAATTTTCACTCGGGTTTGAAGGCCGTCGTTTTTTGGAATTTTTTCCTAACGTTTCGCTATCACGTGTGGCTGGCTTCTTCAGAGGGTTATACATCATGAATAATCTCAGATGACTGCGAAGATTGTATTTATTCTGATTTAGGTATGTTTGTGCGTTAATTACCGTATCTGGATGTGACCCCTTTCTACTTGCCATAACTGGGTTAAGCATATTTTCGATAACATTAATTTGACACCCTTTTGCCTGCTGTCTTAACGTCGTAGTTTTCATTTGATATTTTGGAATTTCTGAGATTCCATATTCGGTTGAGGTTAACAGCTTCTTCTTTTCTGTTGAAATTCTCCGTGTGTTTGTGGATCTCTATTGCCTCCCGTACAAGTCGGCTATGGTCTCCCTGGTTGGGGGCAAAAAGTTGTACGTCATCAAACAAAATCTTGTGGTTTCCTTCACTGATCGCGTGTTCTGCCACTGCCGACTTGTCCGTTTGGCCTAATCTGCAGTTCCTCTGATGTTCCTTCAGCCTTGTTCCCATCGAGCTATTCGTGGTTCCGATGTATACTTTTCCACAAGTGCATGCATGGTATGCGATATACCCCCGCTGCAGATAGTGGGTCTCTTTTGTCTTTTGCTGACCTAAGGCTTTGTTGTATTTTCTTGGTGGGTTTGAAGACCGTTTTTATGTTGTGTTGCCCCAAGAGTTTTCCAATTCTGTCTGTGACTTTAGGAATATATGTGAGATACGCATGTGTAACTATCTGCGCCTCCTCCCTTCTTTGTCTCGTGGAAGTCCTCGGTTTCATGGCCCTGTGGATTTCGGGTACACTATATCCATTCGATCTCAAGGTTGCTTGGAGTTGTTCTAGTTCATCCCGTAGATGTTCAGGTTCACATATTCTCCGAGCAAAAAAGCCTTCACCATTAGGTATGTATTGTTAAGTTGACAACAGTACATCGTCATTTTCCTCGTATGAATAGTAGTCTGATTAACAAGTTCAAAACGTGTTAATTCTTGATCAAGCTCCTAAAAATATGAGCGATGGCTCATTCGATTCGGAATGACGTTCAGAAAAATGTATTGAAAGTATGTATTAGCACATGAAATATGGCAATGTACCTTTCCACGACATATGAGAGAACACTGGAATTAGAAAGTGTATACGTTAATATCACTCGGGATTTTTCATTTACTTTTTCTGACCGCTACTTTCTCTATAATCAGAAGAAAAGTGGTTTCGTGACGTCACGTTTATCAAAACCAGACTTGGCAACGTTGTAAAATTTGTGCACCATGGAACCTCAAATTCTCATTACACTGGATTGTGTCGTATGACAGTTGTCATTTGATACCAGGTGGGTTCATTCGACTTCCGGCACCGGTTGAGGTCAGACGGCGGACTTGTGTTGGAGGACAGGTTATTGTGTGTAATGTTTGCCGTCTGAGGACGTGCATCGACCAAAGTTTAAAGTGTTTGTTAAAAATTGAAAAGTGTAAATCAATATGAGATGAAGTATTGCCTAGAGCAAGACAACTGCGTCCCCCCGATACAGCTTTGCTGTCTACGCCGTTTAGAGGCCGGATGGGAACGGATTTTTCGCAGCAGGGCATGTCCTAAAGGTGCCATATGGAAGCCGAAGGATAATAATTGAAAAGAGAGAGATACCAGATGGGTTCGTTCGTCTGGTTCACAGAGCATCAATAAGAATCGTTTGTCTCTGTTTAACTCATTTGCCTACTTCAATATTTGATACAAGTAGAGCAGTTCCATCAAATACGTATGCTGCAAACGAACAGGCTCTACTTGATTTCTCTTTTGAGGTTAATGCGGTTTTCAAAGTTTTGAAATGTTTTTGTTGTTTGTACTCTAAATTTTTTTCTCAATTCCGGTATCTGTATCCCTGCAATAACTGAACATGTCGAAAAGGTGCTTTGTACCCAGTTGTCTGAACACCAGTGAATTTTCTAATAAACAATTATTTATCGGAAAAGAAATCTGTAGTTCACAATGAGCTTATGACAAGCGGCATAAGATGTCCGGAGGACTGCTCATTGCTAATATCCTATACAATAGGAAAAGTTGGATCGAAAATCCATCAGAAAACAACTACTTTCCTGGCTAATGCCACGACGAACATTGAATTACATCTGATGAAATTTCCGTGCAGAGTTCCTACAAGGTTATCTCTGCAATTGCTTGGTTGCATGGGAATGATCATAGAAACATTCGGACCACCTATATATCGATTTCGGAGTGTTGCTCCTCATCAGTATAGGGTAGGTCTAGCAGTCAATAACTAATGACTGCAACGAATGAATCGACGACCATTCCCATTTAAAGACCGAAACTGAGATCGCGCCCGCACAGTGGATTAACTCCAAACTGCGAGCGCCATCCCAGCGCCGGAAGTCCAACCAAGCAATATCCGTGCTCCACGATCGTCAAGACCGTATATGAAACGGAAAAGAAATCTGTAGTTCACAATGAGCTTATGACAAGCGGCATAAGATGTCCGAAGGACTGCTCATTGCTAATATCCTATACAATAGGAAAAGTTGGATCGAAAATCCATCAGAAAACAACTACTTTCCTGGCTAATGCCACGACGAACATTGAATTACATCTGATGAAATTTCCGTGCAGAGTTCCTACAAGGTTATCTCTGCAATTGCTTGGTTGCATGGGAATGATCATAGAAACATTCGGACCACCTATATATCGATTTCGGAGTGTTGCTCCTCATCAGTATAGGGTAGGTCTAGCAGTCAATAACTAATGACTGCAACGAATGAATCGACGACCATTCCCATTTAAAGACCGAAACTGAGATCGCGCCCGCACAGTGGATTAACTCCAAACTGCGAGCGCCATCCCAGCGCCGGAAGTCCAACCAAGCAATATCCGTGCTCCACGATCGTCAAGACCGTATATGAAACGGAAAAGAAATCTGTAGTTCACAATGAGCTTATGACAAGCGGCATAAGATGTCCGGAGGACTGCTCATTGCTAATATCCTATACAATAGGAAAAGTTGGATCGAAAATCCATCAGAAAACAACTACTTTCCTGGCTAATGCCACGACGAACATTGAATTACATCTGATGAAATTTCCGTGCAGAGTTCCTACAAGGTTATCTCTGCTATTGCTTGGTTGCATGGGAATGATCATAGAAACATTCGGACCACCTATATATCGATTTCGGAGTGTTGCTCCTCATCAGTATAGGGTAGGTCTAGCAGTCAATAACTAATGACTGCAACGAATGAATCGACGACCATTCCCATTTAAAGACCGAAACTGAGATCGCGCCCGCACAGTGGATTAACTCCAAACTGCGAGCTCCTAAATATGAAGTGCATTGTAAAATGTGGTTCAAAGCAATGAATGAACCTTGTGTAAAAAGTGAAAATATAATTGTTTTTGAGAAGAACATTTCCAACTGAATATTACTGTACTCAAGCAGCGTTCAAGGAACAAATTTATATTTTAGTCATTGCAAGAAATTAATTCATATTTGTCTATCACCTCATAATCTACCCTCGGTAAATTATCCGAACTTCCCTTCACGAAGCCTTTCCATATTTAATTCACAAATAAATTCACACCAGATCGGTCATAATAACACCTCGCTACAGTAATAACGAATGTATCAGTTAAATGTTGAATGTAAAAAAAAACAAACATTAACCTCAAATCTCGAGATCACTTTTGTTGCATGAGAACTGTTATAATGATTTGCGGTGTTGTCGTTCTTCATCGAAAGGATGGTCCGTTCAGGAAATTTAAAAGTTACAAAAACAATGAAAGGTAACTAAAATGTGGATTTTTTTTTATGAGTCGATCAAGTGACGAAATTTTAATTATTTCTCAATGGCTTATACCAAGCTAGAATCTATAATTTTGAGGAGAACGGTATTGTATGTTTCGGAACGTGCATTGTGGTGGTGGTTCCGATGAACGTGACGTCAGCGGCTCACTTTCAAATGAGATATTCTTTCAAAATGAAAAAAATATATTGGAACTATTTGTTAAATGGGCCTATCAGACTAGAATCTATCGATTTAAAAGGGTTTTTGCAATTTATTTTTCATAAATGTAAAGGTCCATTGTTATTAACAAATTAAGATGAAAAAAGGTAGCATTTCGTTTTTTGTTACTAAAAAAGTATTAACACTTAAGGAATTTTGAAAAAATATTTTTATAGAGGAGGAAATTTTCATGAAAAAAGTTCCTGCTCCTGGAACTCTATCTCTATTATTTATAATTTTAATTCAACTCCAAAAATAGGGCTCCGCCCTGCCCTAACGACATAGGCGCACTACCGCTGAAGACAGTGTCCAACATGAAATAATTTTTTTTTTTTTTGGTAACCTATATTGATTTGAAATTTTGAATGGATCATGGTATCATCTAGACACTTGAAAGAATAAATTTTCGTTGAAAAAAATATTTATATATATTTTTCAAAAAATTATACTATTGTTAATTAATAATTTTTTTTCCAATCTCTGTTATCTTAAATTATTACATAAAAGTTTAGATAATATATCTATAAATTTTTGGCTTCGTGGAGCCCTTCTTATAAGTGTACTTAACAAAATCACGCGATAAAAGTAAATTTAAGTTAATTTTTTTGTTTAAAATGATTATTTAATGTTGACAAAGAATGAAAAGACCAGAAAATGTCGTTAATAATTTGTTATTCATCAAATATTGTGCCATTGCTGTTTTTGTATCTAACGATGGCATTCAGTAACGTTGGAAAAAAAAAATAATTATTTGTTATACAATTTTTCATGAACAAATAGACAAACAGATCTTTAGAAAAAAAAATTTACCACTCTATTTTCTTGGCAAAGTAATAATTGAAAAAAAAATTTTTTTTAAATAAATTATTTTATTATTTACAATAGTTTTTTTAATTTTTTGACTGATTAAATAATTAGTTAAGGAATAATTTTCTGTTTAAAAATCATAATAGGCATTTCTTCATAGATTAACAAAAAAAATAATAAATAATTTCATGGTTTATGTAATAAACAAGTTCTAACAACCATTACATTTTTTTAGGTAAATAAAATTACAAAAACAGGCATATATACAGGGTGTCAATTTGAAAACTTCCCACCCTTAATATCTTCCTTCCAGTAAACAATATGAGTAATCGAAAAAACAGGTCAATTTTATTGTCAAGGGGGACACTTTCAAGGACTATTTGTAGCCCTCGTGGTTCAACCCCCTAGGAGGGGTAGATGTTACCCTTAAAATTTTAAATGGGAAGGGGGGTCAAGTGGCACATCATTTTGATGGGCGTTCAATTCTTGTTCCAATGGTACCCTGACTTATTATTTTTTGATGAGCATTTTCCGAAAAATTGCGTTCTAAACTAACAGAAGTAATTATTAGAACGCCTATACTGAGATGCATTATTGTATTGGCTCCCTTTAATAAAAATGGTTAGAAGAGTAGGTGGCACCGCTCCAACCCTTGAATGACAGGAATAAATTTATTACGCATGGGATTTTTTATTTGGTGGTTATTTTCCTTCTACACAATAAAATTTAATTTGCGAGAAAGACATTTCCAACATAAAATCTACTTACGCTTATCTTATTAGCTGTTCGAAATGTTGTCCATTTTGCTCTAAACAGTAATACAGTCTGTTTTCGAACTCCCCTCTAACATTACGGAAAACTTCACTAGGAATTGACCGGCATGCTGCTGTAATTCTTCTTTTAAGTTCGTCAATATCAGAAGGTTGTGTTTTATAAACAACGGATTTAAGATGCCCCCAAAGAAAGAAATCTAAGGGTGTTAACTCCGGTGATCTCGGAGGCCATTCAACTGCTCCCCTTCTGCCAATCCATCTACCCGGAAATCTCTCGTTTAACCACTGTCGGACGGGAAGAAAATAATGAGGTGGAGCACCGTCCTGCTGGAAATGTAACAGATCCTCCTGCAAAAGTTCATTACCTTCTGCATCAATTTGAGTTTCTAGCTCGTGAGTTATAAGAGGATCGATAGTCTCTTCAAGCATATCAAGGTACAGATTGCCAGTCAACTTTTCTTCCAGAAATAATGGACCAAGAATGGCATTTCCAAGAATACCAGCCCAAACATTAACTTTTTGTGGGTGTTGTGTATGCCCTTCCCGAAAAATATGTGGGTTTTCGTCACTCCAATAGCGACAATTTTGTCTATTAACATTGCCATTCAGAAAAAATGAACACTCATCGCTGAAACAGATGTTTAACAGAAGATTGGGGATGGTATTGACTCGATGAGACATGATTTCACAAAACTCTATTCTTCTATCATAATCATCCTCGTAGAGCTCTTGAAGAATCTGCATTTTATATGGATGAAATTTATGCATTTTCAATGCTTTTCTTATAGTCTCGCGTGACATTCCCGTCTGTTCTGATACTGATCGTAAGGAGCTCGTGGGCTCTGCAGCAAATGTTCCCAAAACTTCAATTTGAGCTGCTTCAATTAGTACTCTGGGGTTATTTCTTTTTTTATTTGTCACTGAACCAGTTTCGTAAAACTTATTCACCAAATCAAGCACATACCGGTGACTTACATTACAATTTGGATGTCTTTCGTTAAAAAGACATGCCGCCCTTCGTGCGCACTTTCCAACTTAGCCATAAATTACAATCATTTCAATTCTGTCTTGAAGAATGTAAACCATTTTTACACTTTTATACACTTATTAAAGTAATTCCTAAACAGCCCAACAGGTACAACGGTATTCACAATACTACCACATAGTTCAAATTTGCTAACCAATTTTTTGCCGGAAAACAGAAACTTTTTACAGCAGAAGTAGCAAAAAAGGAAGGCTATCTGTACAATTTGTGCGATGACACTTAAAAATTCAGCATTTAATAAACACAACTTTACTACCATCTACGTTTTACTATTAGACTACTTTTTTTATGTAAATTGTTTGGAGCTAATGGCTAATGTTACCCCTAATAAAGGGTTGGAACGGTACCACCTAATATTCTAACCAGTTCTGGCCAAACCATGCATCTCAGTATAGGCGTTCTAATAATTACTTCTGTTAGTTTAGAACGCAATTTTTCGGAAAATGCTCATCAAAAAATAATAAGTCAGGGTACCATTGGAACAAAAATTGAACGCCCATCAAAATGATGTGCCACTTGACCCCCCTTCCCATTTAAAATTCTAAGGGTAACATCTACCCCTCCTAGGGGGTTGAACCACGAGGGCTACAAATAGTCCTTGAAAGTGTCCCCCTTGACAATAAAATTGACCTGTTTTTTCGATTACTCATATTGTTTACTGGAAGGAAGATATTAAGGGTGGGAAGTTTTCAAATTGACACCCTGTATATCAAAGTATTAAAGAAATTATCTTCTGTTTTTTTATTAAACTTTTTAATATTACACCCTACCAAAGTTGAACCTGCAATATGATTTGTCAGGAGATACGATAATGGACTTTCAGGTTGTTCTGATAAAGGATTGTTTAGTCCTTGAAATAAGGTAATTGACAGATTTATAACCATTGTTTATTAGCTACTATAAGCATTTATTCATGAAAATGAGATTTTTTTGCATTTTGTTTTCTTTTATGACTTATAACTTGTTAAATAATGAAAATACAGCTAAAAACAACTTTGTTCAATGGTGAAATATTTATGAATCAATCTCTACATATTTGTATCTCATATAGTTTGAATTATATACATGTTTCAGTTAATATTTATCTAACTCGTTTCTGGTTAGGTATGAATTTTTATATCTTGATTACATCACTTACCTTATTTGGAATATTTTCATTTTCTATGCTTTATAATAATAGGCCAATCAACAGGGCTATCAACCTCAACTCAAGTTGCTCCGCCGATAATTTTGTTTTTTATTGTAGAACACAGTGTGCACATTACTTCTGAGAAAAATTATGACCTCCAGCGGGGGTGGAACACCCCCAAAAAACGCGTTGAAATTAATTTTCGAGGTAATTTCGAAATATCTCAGAAAATTTACTTTAAATCAAAAAAATAACTTGATATTCAGAAAAAGCATAAATTTTTACAAAAAAACTGTCCCTGCCAAAATTTAGAGAAATCGCACGGTATTCTTGAAAAAAATTGTTGAAGTTATATGCTTTCGCAATGAGGCAGGTTTTGCGCCGGCTCCCGCCAACGTGCATTTTTTCAACCAGCGCGTGAAGTAAAGTTCTATAACTCCTCACATAAATGTTCAATTCAGATAAATCTTAAGTCATTTCGAAGACAAAGATCGCAGCTTTGTATTCTGACATCATTCATATTTATACGCGCAGTGTCATATCGTTGAAAAGAGAATTCAATTCTCTTTACAACTATCTAAATATTTTTGAATTTAGCTGAGGAATTTTTTCCCAATTTCGTTTTTTATGCCTATCAAAATTTTCTAGTTGATGTGCCCCCAGTGCTATCTGTAGTGTAATTGCAATATTTTTTCTCTCAAAAAGTAGTATCGGTAATACCCTTCGCAATGTTTTTGGTTTCATTTTTCCACAACAAACCGTTCAAATTTATCAAGGTATGACTAGTTTTCAGATCTGCATTTAAATTTATTATTTCGAATTTGAATTGCAAAAAAATATTAACGAAATTCAAAAAAAATTAGATGGTTGTGAAGAGAATTGAATTCTCTTTTCAACAATGTGACACTCGACCACCCATGGCTTTTAAAAATTTTGAATTGATGTGCCCCCCCGCGCCCCCTGTCTAGCAATCACCATATTTTTTGTTTCAAAGAGTAGTATCTGTGAAACCCTCCAAATGGTTTTTTATTCATGTGTTTACGTCGAAACGTTCAAAAGTTAACAGGGGGGGGGGAATAAAAAAGCCGCACTGTATATACAGTGCAATGTTAAAGTTTCATGGTTTTGAAAGTAAGGTTTACATGTATCCCTGCGTTGTAATCCAAAGATAAGCCTGATAACCCTTTTTTGTAGAAGGAATAGTCTATTAACTGAAGTGGAATTGCCTCAAATTATTATGTTGTAGGTTAGATGAGGGTATACCATAGCGTAATTTATATTCAGTAGCTGTGTTTGGGGGAGTATATTTTTTAATTGTAAAATAGCAGAGTATCAACTACTAACTTTTTTGCAACTTTGATTTATACACTCGTGAAACGATGGTGATGCATCAAGAAAGGAGCCAAGTAATTTTGTGGATTCGGAGACAGTAACATCAAGATTTTCTGATACCATTTCCAGATTAATGTTGGGATTGGATACGATGAAGAATTTCATCAAAACAGTTTTCCTACAATTCAATATCAAGTGATTACACGTACACCATTCATTGAATTTATGGTACATGTGGATCAATTTAGATGAGAGTTCTTCAGAGGTATTTCCGTGGGTTGCCAATGACACATCATCTGCATATAAAACAATGCAGTCCGTGCTCATAAAAGATGGCAAATCGTTGATAAACATTAAGAATATAAGTGGCCCCAATACTGAACCCTGAGGAACCCCTAAATTATTTTCGGATTCCATTGAATGGGTGTGGCCTAATTTAACAATAATTTAACGGTGAGTTAGGTATGACAGAATCCAAGCAAGTGTATTCCCACGAAATCCCATACCATATAGTTTCGTTTTAACAAAGCTCAGATTCAAATATTCAAAAGCTTTTGTGAGGTCGAAGAAAAGAGCTCCAACAAATTTCTTATCGTCAAGGTATTTATATAAGTATTCTACAAATTCATACACTGCAGTTTCTGTCGACCTGCCGGGATAGAAACCATTCTGACATTTTGATATTATTTGATATTTATCTAGAAATTTTATTATCCTTTTATGCATGGCTTTCTCAATCACTTTGGCAAATACACAGGAAACAGTTATCTGCCTATAGTTGTCAATGGATAACGGATCATCTTTTTTATAAATAGGGGTGACTAGTCCTAGTTTCAAGTCATGGGGATATTTTCCTACATACAGGCTCAGCCTGTAGGTATTATCTTTGATCTTAACACACAAAAAACCTCAAGGAATTACGAATATACCAAATCTAAGAATTTCGTTTTTTTATGTCATAAAAAAATTATTCTTCAGCAGGAAACATCAATGGGGTGAATATGGTAGGAGTGGCAATACAGGGTCCATCAGTACCAACCATAGCAGTCCTGAATCACAATGGACCGTATAATTTAAATTCACCTCAAGGTAGGTTCTACTTTTTTGACATTATTGGATATATTTAAAATGTATTGTTCAGAGATGTGCATGAATGAGTCGATCAAAGGGTGGGTGTGGCTGTCACACAAACTAGTGTGACAAAATAAAGCGAATGGTTTCGATACCGTTTGTAACTGCAAAAACACTTTTTGAATAGGTTACTTGCTCATTTTATACAACAGTTTCTGTGAGCTGCCCAGTATGGTAAGGGAGGTCGTGAGTTTCGTTATCTGCCAGTTTGAAAGAGAGATCCATTGACAAAAATTTGATAATCGAAATTGAGGGAAGTAAAGATAATCAGCCCTATGCTGTATCACTTCCGTTATGTTCAGCGGTCAGACGTTATCCCAACTTAATGGTAAATTGCCATTAAGTTGCCATAACGGAAGTTATACAGCATATTTAGGATTTGCTGGGTTAAACAACTTTAAAGAATATAACAATAAAGTTTGAATTTAGAGCCTTCTCATACAATGTTAGAGAAGGATCCAAGGTTTTAAGGGAAATATTAGACATCAAAACACTCAAGAGTATACTTCTCTCTCATACAGACACATATAAGCTACGGAATATTGGCATGGGGATCGGCTGGAAAGACTGCTATGAATAAACTGATCGTAACACAAGAAAGACTACTCAAAATTATATTTAGAAAAAAAGCAATAATTCGTCAAACGTCCTTTATGAGGAAGCACAAGTATTGGACCCAGTACAGCTCTTTTTTCCAACTGTAACTTACGAACACACAAAATTGAAAATAACCTTCCAAAAATAGTACACGAATATAACACTCGATCCAAACAAAACAATTTCAAAACACCATTCATGAATAAAACTGTAGAACTATGAAGCTACAACTACTTCAGTTTTGAATTTTACAATGCTCTTGCAATTCAACTGAAAAGTCCGGAGAGTCAAAATGAATCCAGGAAAGGATTGAACAATTATATCAATGTATTGCCTCGTTTAGAATTACATGCATTAGTGTACGGTTAATACTACTATAAGTACTGACTCTAGAAATATCAATAAACTATTGTGTCCAGTGTGCACAGCTCTTTTAGAAATATGAATGTATCAATGTGTATGTGTATATTTGTACAAATAACCCATTTTATCCGTAGTTGTCATATTTTAACTAGAGTGTCTGTTATTGTTTCTCATATTATCATTGTTATTATTAGTATTACATGTTCATTGTTATTTTCATTATTGTATTGTATTTGTACTCGTCTGGACTTCAAATCTATTTTATTCAATTTTATTCTAATCATTATTAATAACTGATTTTTTTGTCACACACAAACTGGCAACGTGACTTTCTCCTGTTTATTAACCTGATTACCTTCATCTGTTTTTATTGTAGTTTATAGGTATGATCATGAGTCAATAAACATTATTATTATATTATATTATCAATCTCAAGCGAGCATGATAAGAAAAATTACCACGAAAATATTGTTTTCAATTGACTGAAGAATGAAATCTTCGAATTTGAACAGTCATTCAGACTGGCAAGAAGTTTAGAAAATTATTGATCAATTTATCGACGAGGATAAATAATCAAAGATAATCTCCAGACTTAGGAGAAAGAGAATGTGTAACGAGAAATTTCCTCTACAAAGATAAATTAAAGATATATCTCCAAACTGAAGAGAAAGAGAGAGAATGTACTGAGAAAGTTCCTCGTTAACAAATTTGCAAATCAAGCAGCTGGTTGTATTGAGTGTATCTCCTGACTGAGGAGGAAGTGAGAGTACTGAAAGAGTACTTCGATATCAAGTTTCACAAAGCGATGATCCTGTTCACCAAACGGAGGAAAACAAATGGATTCATGCCACCTATCATATTTGGCAAGAACTGGAGCTAGTTCAGCAGGTCAAATACCTGGGGGTGGTCCTGGACTCCAAACTTCCATGGAGGCCGCAAGTAGATAGGGTTATTCAAAAGTCGGTAGCAATCCTTTGGTAACTGCGGAGAATTGTAGAAAGCAATTGGGGCACTAATACAGAGATCATGTGCTGGCTGTACACGGCAGTCGTAAGACCAAAGATTCATTATGGGTCAGCTGTGTGCCAGGCGTACAGGGTAGCACAATAGGCCGAAAACTCAGCCAGGTTCAGAGGTTGGCCTGTTTGATAATAACGGGCGCAATGAGAACGAATCCAGCCGCTGTGTTGGAGGTACTGCTGAGGCTGCACAGCATCCAGTCTGGATCAAGGAGGCAATGGCAGCCAATTTGAGGATGTGGGACTCGGAAGTCTGGGTGAACGAAAGAGCGATGATAGGTCACGCAGAAATCGCGAAGTGAGCGGAACAGGAGATCCCTATCTCTGCCCTCAGAGTGGAAAGCGTACAAGACAGACTGCGATGGAATAGAGATTTTACTCTTACTCTTACTATTCCGAGCAGAGAGCAATGGGAAGGAAACACGGTGGAGTTTAGCACAGGAAGCATAATATGTTATACGGACGGTTCGCGTCTGACTGACAAATACGCATCGGGTGCCGGAATCTACATAGAGAGAAGAGAAGTACGAGAGAGCTACGCTTTGGGCAGATAAACAACAGTTTTTCAAGCTGAAGTGTTCGCCATCCTATCCGTAGCTACGAGAGGAGAGGTGAAAGATGGGTCCGAACAGATAATTTATATCTGTCAGGCAGCGCTCAGAGCCATCGGCAACGCCGTTCTGTGGACCGGAGCCTGTACTAGGCATCGCAAGAAGCCAAACCTCTTCAGCCCTTGACGAGTGGGCAGAAGAAGAGCTGAATGAACTTTGGAGGGATAACACCGCCTGCAGGCAGTCGAAAGACGTCGTGGCCGGCTCCAATATGTTGAGTATGATATGGCTCTTAGGCAGAAGTCGTCAAGCACTACGCCTCCTTGTAGGAATACTAACAGGACATAACACGTTAGGCAGACACCTGTCACTTATAAGTATAGAAGACAGTCCCACTTGCCGAAAATGCGAAGAAGACGAAGAAACTTCATCTCACTTCCTCGACGAGTGTGAGGCATACGGGAGGCTAAGATTTGAAACCTTCGGAGTTGACAAACTCCAGCAAGAGGAACTAATCGACTTGGAGTGATCGGGAAATACTGACCTTCATAAGGAGGTCACAAAGGTTCGAAAAGGAAAACTAGGAGGATAAATGTAGATAAGTGGAGAACAGGGGATGGCGAAAAGGGTCCATGAGGGCCTACTTGCCTGGCTGCGGTTGCGGCCTCCCCAAAGAACTTCTACTACTACTTCACAAAGCAAATGAAAGGTTGCTAAGGCATTGAAATTTCTATTCGGCTAGGACTTTCGATCTAAACGTGGCTAGTGAGTGATCCAGAATAGATCGAACCTAGAGTTCGGAGAATCATGAGTGAGTCTATCTTCTACAGATTGAAATTGAATGAAATGAACGCAATGACTCACCCACGAATTCCGTACTCCTAGCTACCAGACCAGTCCTTGGCACAGATCACCAACCAGGTTCGGAAGGAGTGCCTTCAGCTCCTATTCACTGTTCACGCTTCTAGCAGGTTGATATTTTCTAAACGTTCTAGGAAATTATAAGTTATAGAAAGAACCCCGCACCATTCTTATGGAAAATGGGTCCCAGTGAAATTCGGTGAATTTTTGATATGATGTAGTTCAAGTCAAGCTGATCAAATGTGTCCATGGGCCCAACTCAATCCTATGGCTAGTTTTCGAGATACAGGGCGTCAAAGTTGGTAAGTGGCCATTTCTTTAAAGTAGTATTGCTTTCAGGAAAATATCTAAAATAAAAATGTATTTCGTGACAGATATTGCCTACCCATACAGCAGTACTTCTAGACTTGTTTTTGATGAAAAATATTGTTGGATACAGAGTGAGTCCAGCATTATTCAAAATGAAGTTGTCAATCAACCCTACGAAGTGAAGATGTGACCAAACCAAGTATCACACTGATATGCTCATCATTTGAATATGTCAAAATTGATAAATTCAATATTTTGTACAGGGTGAGTCAAGATGTGACAGTTTTTATGGTGACATTTTGTATATTTTTATTTTATATTTTGAGCTTTAGGGATACTTGACCACCAACCATAAACATATTTCTTGAACAAAATTGATATACAGTATGAGACAAACACTAGGTGATGACAAAAATTGCGAAAAGGAGGTTTTTTTATAACTCATCCTGTAATTGATTTGCTGAAATTTTGATATGATGAAGTTCAAGTCAAGCTGATCAATAATGTTCATGGGCCCAACCTTGAAAAATACACAGTTTTTTCTCTACAAGGTGTAAATATTCCTGAATTGAAATATCAGTAAAAATACTTAAAATACATCAGATTTTTTAATATTCTTTGTACAACTTTTTTTCAATTGATAATGATCGAAGTGTCAGTCGGTAAGTAAGTATAATTATCACAGAATATTATTTTAGATGGATCAGTTCAATAATGGTGTCTGGTTTTCGTCGTTATTTCAACATTGGTCATTGAAAATGATTCACCCTGTACATAATGAACATCCTTTACCAAACTCTTGAAGTGGGAATTGAAAACGAAAAATATGATTATAAGCTCGGTGGAATATGTGGATAACTGAGTTAGTCTTATCTATAAACCTTCAGCACCTGGTAGAGAAAAAAGTGTTTCAAGGTTGGGCCCATGAACACTATTGGTCAGCTTGACTTGAACTTCATCATATCAAAAATTCAGCAAATCAATTACAGGATGAGTTATAAATAATCCCCTTTTCGCAATTTTTGTCATCACCTAGTGTTTGTCTCATACTGTATATCAATTTTATTCAAAAAATATGTTGAATGGTTGGTGGACCAGTATCCCTAAAGCTCAAAATATATAATACAAATATACAAAATGTCACCATAAAAACTGTCACATCTTGACTCATCCTGTACAAAATGTTGAATTTATTAATTTTGACATATTTCAATGATGAGCATATCAGTGTGATACTTGGTTAAATCACATCTTCACTTCGTAGGGTTGATTGAGAATTGCATTTTGAATAATGCTGGACTCACCCTGTATCCAACAATATTTTTAATCAAAAACCAGTCTAGAAGTATTTCTGTATGGGTAAGCAATATCTGTCGCGAAATAAATTTTTATTTTAGATGTTTTCCTGAAAGCAATACTACTTTAAAGAAATGGCCACTTACCAACTTTGACGCCCTGTATCTCGAAAACTAGCCATAGGATTGAGTTGGGCCCATGGACACTTTTGATCAGCTTGACTTGAACTACATCATATCAAAAATTCATCGAATTTCACCGGGACCCATTTTCCATAAGAATGGTGCGGGGTTCTTTGCTATGCTTATGTCACATTTCAATATTATATCTCAACTTACCTCATCATTCATTTTGAGACAATTATATTACCACCCACGTGGCCCATAACCTTGTATGCAAATAATTGTCAACAATTATTATTAAAGAACTGGTCGATAATAAAAATTGCATCAGTAAGTCAAAATTAATTTTTCTATGATCAATCACTTCATGTCTATAACACGAATAGAATGTATGAATAAAATCGACAAAGTCGAAGTTGCCTTCTCTCCGAATCTTTATACCAAGTGGAAAATATGAAGCAAAAATCTGACAGAAAATAACTACTTTGCTGGCTAATTGAACTACATCTTACAGATATTTGTGCAACGTTCTTCCAAAAAATACAAGTTGCAAGTGCTTATTGTAAACAAACAATACGATATCAAAATGAATGTAATAACATTTCAATTTATTTCAGTACTTTCTGCTGCATCCAGCCTAGCAGTGACACCCCTACAGCCACGACCTGCAACAACTTATAGCGTTGAGGCTCTTCCTCTTCAACCAAAGTACCTCCCCAATTTCGGTAGGGAGTACCGCTCAGAACCACGTGAACTTCCGAAGAGTGACGAAAACCTCAATGTTTGCAAATCATACTTTCCAATGGCATATTTCGAGAGAAATCCCATTAATCTGACAGAAACTGGAATCAGCCTGGCTAGCGTACCGGCAATGGCCATCGGAAGCTCGACGGAAGTTTTAGCCAGCATAGTGGAAAAACAAGTCAATTTGAGAAAGAGTTCTTTATTGATAGTCAATTCTCGAGGAGGTGCGGAAAGGGAAGAGAAGGACTCTCCTGACTTCGAGAACGTCAAGTCACCTAGTACTGAGTTCACAACTTCCACCATGCAGTCTACACCAGTGGATAATTCTTTCGTTAGTGTTGAGCTTAATGGTACTTCGAAAAAATTTGATGATTTTGAGATGAGAGACATAGAATCTTATACAGTGTGACTTCCTTTCGCAATATTTCGACTTACCATGGAATTATTTTCTAAACACTGCCTTGGAGGAAATCAGTTTGCAATTTTATCTGTGTTATGATTTCTTCAGCGGAGACAGCCGTTACTTCTCCATGCATACCATTATCTTTATCAGAGCTGTGCCAGGTACTGACAAATTATTGCTCGTGAGCACTAAACACAGAACACCCAAAAAAGTGCTCGTAACATCTATACATTGGCAATTTCAATAATGAAGTGTTCGCGGGTACTGAGCCCTTTGAGGAAAAGCTAACAAATTTCGAGCACTGTAAGTGGAATAAATTTTTTTAAATTGAATAATCCCAGGTAGCACATCATATCGGCTGAATCTTGGTTCCATATTGGGCCAATATAGATATACTGTAAATGAAATATCAATATTGTTCCAATATGAGTGAATATTCAAAAAACAATATTATATTAATAATATTGGCGGAATATTGGTTGAACCTGTTCTGAATGTAGATTGTCACATGTAATATTGGGTCGATATCGATTGAACAATTTCTACCAATATCGATAATACAATATTGTCTACATAATATTTTCAACATCTTGAATGAATATTGCAATCCCAATATAACAGTCATATCGATCCTAGGTATAAAAAGTGATATTGTATTTTCAAGTTTGAAAGCACATTGGTTGGATATCATTTTAACTATTCTCAACAAATTATACAGTGTGTCCCACTTTGAGCAGCCACACCCTCATATTTCGTTGAGCATGAAATAATTCGAAATTTTCTTAGACTCAAGTTGTAGTACTCGGAAATACCTACCTTTATGTCTACGTAACCTTTGTATATCCATTTTCCACGGCTAACTACGACCAAATGAAAAGTGAAAAATTGGGAAAAACATACTAGACATTTTTTTATCGCAAAAATAATACCAGATTCTGTTTCAGAACACCTTAAAACCCCCAAATCTCAATGCTTCAATCATTTGAATATACAGCGTATCATCTGTAGCTGGTAGCATTATCACCTCTAATCCATAAATAATGCTAGGAAAATTTCCAAAATGTCTTCTCTTGTCACAGAATTCCCAAAAATATTTAATTAATACTTGAAAAATAGCCAAATATCACTTTTCCAAGGCAAACTCTGATCAGAATGAATGATACCCTGTATATTCAAATGATTCAAGCATTGAGATTTGGGGGTTTTAAGGTGTTCTGAAACAGAATCTGGTGTTATTTTTGCGATAAAAAAATGCCTAGTATGTTTTTCCCAATTTTTCACTTTTCATTTGGTCGTACTTAGCCGTGGAAAATGGTTATACAAAGGTTACGTAAACATAAAGGTAGGTATTTCCGAGTACTACAACTTGAGTCAAAGAAAATTTCGAATTATTTCATGATCAACGAAATATGAGGGTGTGGCTGCTCAAAGTGGGACACACTGTATATACTCATATTGGGTCAATATTGGTTCAATGATATTTACCAATGTCGATAAAATAATATTGTTTTCTACATCTGGAATAAACATTGCGATCCCCATATTCCTTAAATATCGATTCTAGAAATAAAAACTTTATTGCATATCAAATTGTTAATAATCAAAAAATCTTATCAACTTATATAGGGCCAATATTGGTTCAATAATATTATTATAAAAACAATGTTGAATTTTAAAAATTGGCCTAATATTCAATGAACCATATTAATAGTTATTTTTGTATCTGGTGCGCGAAATGCTACTTTGGTGATCGAGAACTGATTTTTTTAACGAGGCGCAGCCGAGTTACAAAATATAGTCGAGATTACCAAAGTATTTCGCGCATGAGATGCAAACAAAATTTTTTCTATAAACGTCAAAAATATTGTTCTAAAATAAGTAATAACTATGAAAAATAGTATTGAACTGGCTTAAATAATTTTTCCAAATCAAGTAATTACTGTAACTATGGAAATAAAATGGCATTTGTTGACAATTATTTCAAAGTGACAGTTCTTGATAATTATTTTGGAGTGACTTTTTATTCGCGTCAATTTCGTGCGTGATATTTATTATTGTAAAAGAATGGAAATTTCGAGCGACGATGAACTAAGCAGTAGCCCACCTAACTTGATAGATGCGGCCAATTCCGTAATTTCCAACCTTTTACCGGAGAAATCGAGGCGGCAGTATGAAAATGCATATCAGCAATTTAAAGAGTGGTGTGAAGCAAATGAAGCCAGAAAAATATCTCTCACAATTTGAATGCCTTAATTATTGTTCTACATTAATAAATAAACGATTTCTTGTTTTTTGCTTGATTGAGGAGTTGAGGACCATATAGGTTAGAATATGAAAATACCATATAGTTTACATGCAGTGTGGGAAATATATTTCGCACATTACTTCGCGCACGGTGTCATGGTAACGAATGAAAATGAAAAAAAGTGCCACTTCGCATACTGTTGTTAATGCGCGAACCTTGTCATTTTTTGACGTTTGTAGAAAAAATTATATTATTATCAAACCTGGATAAAAATCCGTTAGGTGGCTCTACATATAGAACGTGTTCTAACACCAACGAAAGTATGTTATGACGACCAAATGGCAGACTCTGGTGCAGACATCGGATTGATGATGAATCTGCAACATGCCTTAACAACAACGCGAAACTGACAGAATGAAATGACTTATGATATATCTAAATTCAAATATAATTGGATGGTGACGAGAAGCCGACATGTGCGAAGTGCAAAGGAAGAAAAAAATGCACGAAAACCATATCAATTCATAAATTCCCGGAAATTTTAGTAATTCATTTGAAACGGTTTTCTTCAACAGAAAGTTTCCGAGGAAAATTGGATGTTGCAATTGATTTTCCTTTAGAGGCTTTGGATATGAGTATGCAGCAGAAAACGTAACCCCTTGTCGATATAGTCTATATGCAGTATCTAATCATAGTGGGACTACCTATAGCGGACACTACACAGCCTACTGTAGACATCCTTATGCGAGCACGTGGCATGAATTCAATGATTCACCTGTGACCCGAATTTCATCTAGATCCCTGGTGAGCGGAGATGCCTATGTTCTCTTCTATGAGAGGGAAAGCTCTTAATCGCTGCTTTCAGATCGTACTTAGTTTTATTTTTATGTTTCACTTGTATTTTTATTGTTTTTATATTGTATTTTGTATATTATGTACATGTTCTTATACAGTGTCTTTATTTAATAAAATTATATTTTTTACAAATAAACAACTTAAAAAGTTAATATAATTTATACTAAAAAATGTGTATTTTCTATCCGACATACACGAAGTTGCCCGAAACGTTAGTTGAAATCAGACTCTCTTCATTTCTTCCCTCTGGTTGTGATGAAATCTGTTACCCTACCTCTATCATATTGCAGTCATACAATCGTTTCACCTCAAAATAAACCAATTCATAATCATTTCCTCCTAAAAAAGTATGTTTAGTATAATTTAATCCAATTTCCAGAACCAGGCTCTTGCCCACATATTTTATACTTCGTGTGGCGCCTGTGAATAGACTACTTAATCTGGTGAAAAACACAGGCCTATTTAACTAGGAACCACTGACGAGAGAACAATACAATAGGCCCCAGCTAGTCTCAGTGTTAAGGGAAACCTCAAGGTAAACCCGGTGTCTCGCTCGTCAGCCTTCAACCAACTGAGCAACTTTTCCAGAAACCTCCGAAACATGGCGATTTCCCGAGGTCTTGTCAATTTATTACCATATTTTTCTAGACAAGGGAGTGGAAATTTAATGATGAAAACGAGGGCACCTTTTTCGACTAAAATTTGTCTGCTATCGTCAAGTCCGACCACTCGAATATACCAAAATACTGGGGTATTGAAAATCAACTACCACAAGATTTTCTTCCACCAAAACAAAATGCGTCCGGTTCAATAAGAAACAGATACCTAATCCACCGGATTCAATTTTTCAAAACAATGCACTGGAATATGTCGAATATCATCGGTTCCGCGGAATGAAATTTGACCAAATATTGAACTGTAAGTGTCATAAAGATTATCTCAAACGGACCTGCCAAAATAGTCTGAACCTGATCAGAGTTATAGCGACTAAGAACCAGAGAGCAGACTTTTCTATGCTGATGAGAGTCTATAAATCGTTGATCAGATCAAGGATAGTCTATAGTCTTGGACCTGGACTAGGCTACTGTGGGAAAATTCGAGTATGGAGAATGTTTCTTCAGGAATAGGTACTTTGTAGGTGTCCTAGTAGGTATTTTGAACTTGGGTGGACATCCGCCACCTGGTACTTTTGGAGCTATGACGTCATCGAAGATGATCATAGAACTCATATCTCATGCAATACTTGACCGTCTTGCATGAAACTGTCAACTGCAACCAGTATTTGTCGTCTTTGATTGTATCAACTATCTTCTTAATATCTGGAAGACATGAGAAAATCGCCAAAGATAGCCTCGTGGGTGCATGAAATGTTCATGAAGGGAAAGCATGTTGTTAAAAGGTGTGACCATAAATTTTCAGCAGTTGCTGCAGATATATCAATGAATCAATCAATCAAGATATACTTTATTGTCGGAAGAATCGGGTTCTTAGAGACAAAGCATGTGCAAGTAAGGTACAACTAAAAATAAAAATAGGATAAAAATAACAATATGACACAACTATATCTGAATAAATCTGGTGTATACACATATGGTGTATACAGACATTCGAGAACATACAAGAACATTGGAAAAGACTATTAATTGGTCCCAAAAGAGCTCATCTGGCATTGTTGGGGGTACTAAACAAATACAGTTTGTTTCAGAATGGAAGAAATCGCATCATGAGCTTATGATGATATCAAATCTATTTCGGGAAATAACAGATTCTATTTCTTTTTTGGAGGAATTGAACATCTACCATGAATTTTCTAAGAAGCCATCCCAGAAAGTAGATGCACAGGTAACATCAATGTTCAAATATATTTTACACAAAGGTGACCCCTTTGTCATGCTTCCTAATCTACTGACGAAAGCATTGGTTTCACATGACACAAACGAGAAGATACTAAACGTATTCAAAATCGGTGATGATTTGTATTTTATATTGCGCAAAACTCGCTACGAAGACAAAACTGTAAGGATCTCAAGCACCATCCACAAAGTCAGGCTTCCAGCATTTCATAGCACTAAAACACAAATTGAAGAGTCTACAGGGAAAGCAATAAAAAAAATCTGGTTCATCCCACCGCATGATACAAATAGCTCATGCTTGTGAATATGACATTCAAGAGCTCTTTCGTTATGATCTATCTGATAACTGTTCATTGTTTAATTATTAGGGGTTGATGATAAAACCACAAAAAGTGCATCATTAAAAGTGCTAGAGACATCTTATGGCACCTCCAGTGACGACAAATTGCTTAGTTCAGATGACAAGACCTGTTTTATACTAGATGTGATGAATTCCATTAGAAAACTTAGAAAACATTTGGCGAAGCAGTTTCTGATTTTTTGTCGTATATGGGGGGCGTAACAAAGAACTGTGGAAGAGAAAACCTGAGAGAATGCAAAGATAAAGTAGCGTTATTGTCATCCATATCTCACAAATATCTGAAAATGCCTTTACAACTCAGCAGTTTCTGGGGGTCTTCGAAGAACAAGCTGAATTTACAATCGTTTATTGTCAATACATTGATGGTTTCTTCAACTGAAACACCATCTAGTACCAACCACACCTTTAGCGCTTTCAATGGTGATGAAGAAGACGAAGTCATCTTCAATTACACATCTGTGCAAGGTGGATGGCAAGTAAACCATTCAGAATCAAATTGTAGGTCTTACGCTCTTTGCTTTCATTCATCCACGCACTATCTGGATCAGATTATACCAGTAAATTTGGCAGCTGAAAGCAGCTCTCAATAATGCATCTTTGGCACACTCGGAACACTTAGGCGAATCATCTGACTGGAAAGGCATTGAACGAAGCCTCAGATCTTCAGAAGAATACCTTATGCTAGTATTACGAAAATGGCCATCTTGTAAGTCCTCAGAAGAATTTAGATTGTGGCTATGTTACCATGCCAAGAATATGGACAATGAAGAATTGCAGCCAACAAGCACAAGCATTAGGGGTCATTTTTTGAGATCATATTTCTACACATATCCTCAGCGACATTGTTTTGATGATGATATGCTTATTGGCTTAGACCAATGTGATTTCGGTTTTATACTAATAGAAGATGATTTGGTGCTCGACAAAAACTTACAAAAATATCCGACTATTTAACATTCGTAGGAAAAATGAAGTTAATTGTTATTTTTTTTGCAATTGTGGTAGTGAATGGTCAAACTGTCAAAATCCTTATTAACCTATTCACACCTACCGTCCTTTTAAAAGGAGTTCAAAACGAAACCTGTATTTTTCTGATTCAGCTGACGGTTTGAAGATGTCACCAGTGTCACATTATATTTAGTTGACATCTTAAACAAGGTCAATCGCGATCGTTAGGATTCTGTTAAGTTTGCAATGAGTGACTCAAGGTAAGACATGTTGAAACTCGTTTATTTTTCCGATGTTGTTTTGATTATTTTTAACAAATAACATAATATACTTACTTTTTTTATATTTGTGATTATGTTTCACACTTCTCGATCAATCCAGGGGCGTTCTATTGAACGAGTCCTTTTAAAAGGACGGTAGGATTATATGCTACTATGCGTTTTTTTTGCAGGTATTGGAAAAAGCCACTAACCATGGCAGAGCTCTTAGAGGAATTGGAGAATGACTCTACGCCGGACATTCCTACAAGCATTATAATTTTTCCACCCGAAAGTGCCAACGAAAACTGCGATACCGATGAAGATTCTGGGGCCGAAGACGATGTAGTTCCGAATAATTTACCCGGAGTGCAACTAAGGGCCACGGCGGAAATTGAATTTGACGTGGAAGGTGATGACGACTGGGACAGTGATGACGATCTACCACTGTCCACTTTTGTTGAAAGGCGACCTAAACTCAAAAAGACGTTTGACTATACTCTCAATGAAGATTTAGATTCTACGTTTATGCAATGGCAACCAGTTCAAACTGCACAAAGCAATCGTTCCCCTGGAAATATTTTCAAGCTGTTTTTTGATGAAAACTTGGTAGGAGAAATTGTCAATTTTACCAATATTTATGCAAAGCAAAAAAACCGCCCCGGTAACGTTACTGCAGACGAAATGTACTGCTTCATAGGGGTGTTACTTGTCAGTGGATATACAACTGTTCCAAGGCGACATATGTATTGGCAAAATTGCAACGATACCCAGAATAAACTTATATCAGCCGCTATTTCCAGAGATAGATTTCAATTCATAATGACTAATCTTCATTGCAATGATAATACTTCTTTTACTAAAAATGACAAGTACTCTAAACTGCGTCCTCTTTTCAACAGCTTAAATGAAAAGTTTTTTGATTATGCCCCAGTTGAAGAGAATCACAGCTTTCTTTGATGAGGCTATGATACCGTATTTTGGGAGACATAGCTGTAAGCAATTTATCAGAGGCAAGCCTATAAGGTGGGGGTATAAATTTTGGATAGGTACCCTACGCCTTGGATACATTGTTTATTTTGATCCCTACCAAGGTGCGTCGACAACAATTCCGGACAAATATAAACACATGGGTTTGGGAGCGTCACTCGTTCTCCAATATGCAGATGTTTTAGAGAAAATGCCTTACCAGCCCTTTCACTTATTTTTTGACAATTTTTTTACATCTTTGTCACTTCTAAAGGAGCTAAAATTGAGGAACATCAAGGCAACTGGTACTGTACGTGAAAACCGGATCCCTCAATCTCCATTTAGCAATGCTGCAGTTCTGAAGAAGAAGACACGAGGTACATTTGAATGGTGTGTTGCCGATAATGAAATCGCTTTATGCAAATGGAATGACAACAGCGTTGTTACTTCAGCCACCAATGCGTGTTCGGTTTTGCCAGTAAATAAGGTCAAACGATTTTCACAGGCTGAAAAAAAGCATGTTTATATAGATCAGCCTCAATTGATCAAGAAATACAACGAAAATATGGGAGGTGTAGACCGTAGTGACCAAAACATAAGCCAATATAGAGTTTCAATACGAGGTAAAAAGTGGTATTTTCCGTTATTTTCCCACTGTGTCGACATGGCCTCACAAAACTCGTGGCACCTCCATAGGAATGATGGTGGTACCCTTGACCAACTTCAGTTTAGGAGGGACCTAGGGACACAGCTGCTCGAAACGTACAGGAAAACAACTAAGAAAGGACCTTCGAAATTGCCAAAAACCGCGCTCCAATTCTCACGTTACGATAGACTAGATCATTTAGTTACATATCACGAGAGTCAGCGAAAATGTGCTGTGTGCCACAAAAAAGCAAATTTTGTGTGCCAAAAATGTGACGTTGGTCTTCACTCATACTAATTAGTTTTTAAAAGTTTTTGTATTTTGCTAAGCATTTTGTGAGATATAATATAAACATATTTTTGAATCTTTAGTTATTTTTCTAATAGTAGCCCTTTATCCTACCGTCCTTTTAAAAGGACCGCTGTTTTTTCCAAAACTGCAAATCGAAAATTTTTTCTATGATTTTTTCTCGACTTATGGACCTTCTATTAACAGTTTTTAAGAAAGAAATATACAAAATCGGAAAAAAATAGTTTCAGGGTCAGATGGGTTAAATACACGTTTGAACATATTTTCATTGAAACTTCTTCTATTCATGATATTGTGTATTTTTTGCCATGATAACCGTACTCATTTAATATGTTGGTATTTGTGTGGAAATGAAAACGTCAACAGAATAAATAATTACGTGTGTTAATGGGATTTCATATAGTTTTGAATTGATACAGTCGTTGATATTGTTGATATTATTGAGAATTAACGATTCAATTTAGTTCTACATTATTTTAACTTTTTATTATTAGTACTCTCTATTATACCATTTAATTTAGTTTCTATGCTGAAGGTTGAGTTGAAAAACACTGCATGGCAGTGATACTCCGCCTATTCAACATTATAAGTATGTTTATATTGTAGTTGATTGAATAAAGTCCTATTATTATTATTATTATTAATGTATAGTGACAGTTAAACCACATTGCTATTCATCTTACCAATAGTAATACCAACAAATTGACCCAAATTGCATGCAAGTGGGTTGAGATTTGCCCGAGATATGAGAAGTTCTATGATCGAACGACCGCCATCTTTAATGACGTCATAGATCGAAAACGTATCAGGTGGCGGATGTCCACCCACGTCCAAACCACTTGCTAGGACTCCTACTGAGCATTTCTGAAGAAAAATTCCCCATACTCGAATTATCCAACAGCATCCTAGTCCAGGTCCTGCATTACTATGGATGCATCGTATACGACTCTGCCAAAAATGGCACACTGAAGGGACTAGATGTCATTCATACCACAGCTATACGAATAGAATTGGGAGCATATCATACCACTCCAATAGAAAGTTTGTTATGCGAATCTGGAGAACTTTCACTGGCACTCAGAAGACAGTATCTAGCATTGGTATATGCAACTAATATACGCTACAACACTAGCAACCCTGTAGACCATCACGTATTTGCTAATCGTTTCAGGGATAAATACAGAGAGAGAGAGAGAGAGAGAGAGAGAGAGAGAGAGAGATAGAGAGAATGAACAGATATTTTATATCCCTAAATACTACAATTCCTCGATGTTATGAACCCAATTTACTTACCTCTTTGGATAATCAATATTCCTATTACCAACATAAGTTTAACTCATCTAGACAAGGAGAGTATGAACACCGAATCCATCATTCAGAACTTCTTAGCATTATTGGAGGAATATAAAAATTACCAGCATCCCTAATAGCACCATGAAGTCCGATGGTAATCCATAGGACATCCTCTCAGGACGTTCGGGACGTCCTTAGGATGTACAAAATTGGTACCGCGGACGTCCATTGGACATCCGTGGGAAGCACCAATGTCTCGACTTCTCACCAAAATTGGACGTTCTATAAGGATATCCAATGGACATCCACCTGGGATGTTAATCGGACGTCCCCGAATTACATCAATCGAAAGTACATCTTGGACGTCCTTAGGACGTGCAATATTGGTACGTCCTTAGGACGTGCAGTATTGGTACCGCGGACGTCCATTGGACATCCGTGGGAAGTACCAATGTCTCGACTTCTCACCAAAATTGGACGATCTATGAGGATATTCAATCGACATCCACCTGGGATGTTCATTGGACGTCCCCGAATTACATCAATCGAAAGTACATCTGGGACGTCCTTAGGATGTGCAGAATTATCACATGTGTTTATTCCTACATCTCTTTCAGGACTAAGATTATGATATTGTTGTGGATTACTGGAGATAACAATTTGGATGGAACTAGATGCACTTACTGTAAGCTCAGCACTCTCCCAGAGTCATTCAGTTCGGTTTTGTACATGTTTCAAGGATACACACAACTCTACTTGTCTTACGGAAACATCTTTTTCAAAACAGTGTTGAATAGAGGTTGGTAATAATTATTGAATAGTATAACAAAACTTTTATTTTCATTTAAAGATATAACTACACTGAATGAACACAAAATAACTAACAGAACAGTCACTAAACTAATTATTCACAAAAGACGATAGAAAAGCCGCCATAGCTGGTAAATACTCAACAATTGTCTGTCAATTCGTCAACACTTCACTTGAACACAGAACACAAAACACAGAAAACAAAGTTGTTTTCTGTGTTTTGTGTTCTGTGCACGGAATCCATACATAGAAGAATTGATCGGTTTCAATCCGTATACGAACTAGAGAGACAAACATAATTTTTTTATTTTCATTGTTGTGAAACAGTGAATCTTATTGGCATAAGCACAAACTCGACTATGGCCCCTGATTACCTCAATGATAGTGAAAAGGGTTTTATTTCAGATGAGTTGTTTTCGCTGTAATGTTTAGCCCTATTGTAAATATGCGATCCATTTTATACCTCTTCTGTAAAACCACTAGCTGGGATGTATTCTTTGGATGGATGCTCCTAGGAAACATTCCGAAAAAGGTTCAATCCAGGACATCCCAAGGAAGTCCTCGCTGGGACATTTTCTGAAATTCACTGATTGGGATGACGTCCGATGTACATCCATCAAGGCCGTTCCAGAATGTACTCGTACCAGGACCACCATAGGAAGTCCTTTCGAAGACATGCCAAATACATGCCAACCAGGACATCCAATGGATATCCTAGAAAATTCTACAAAATATATCCGAACCAGGACATCCCAAGGAAGTCCACGTAGGGAGATATTCTAAGATTAACCAATTGGGACGTCCAATATTCATTCATGCGGGATGTTCCGAAATGTCCCGTACCAGGACAACCATGGGACGTCCTTTCAAAGACATGCCAGAATACTTACTAACAAGGACGTCCGATGGATGTGCTAGTAAACATTACAAAATATATCCGACCCAGGATATCCCAAAGACGTCCTCGCAGAGACGTTTTATACGATGTACCGATTGGGACATTCATAGGAAGTCCTTTGGAGAAATTCATGAAAATGCACTGAATCGGATGTCCCATGGACAATGATTTTAAGTCCCGGACATTGGGACATGATTTGTACCAAATAGGAACGTCCCTGGGACATGGTGTGCTATTAGGGATATTTATACAAATGCATCAAAAACACCAGTAGGAGTAGCAGCAGCTTTACAAACTGCTAACAAACACAAAGAAGTTTTTGAAATACCAAACATGTGCACCATACCGAGTGTTTCACAGTGGATGGAACATTAGAAGTATCTGGTGAACAGAAAGACAGATCATTTCGAAAATTTGTCGGCGTGGATAATCAAACTTGCTCTACCCGTCTAAAATATTTTCATCAATACAGTGTTGCCCCGCTTGTATCAAAAAGTAGTAGCTACTTTGTTATTTCAAATGGAACAACTCGTATATTATATCATTTTTGGAATCCTTATAAGATTCCTCACAACTTTCCCACATAATTTCTTTTGCCTATCTATTACGATTTCCGAGATACAAATCATTTTGTTCAATTTTTGTGCAAAACCTGACCATTGAAAAATATTAATTTTTCCCAATGCAAATTTAGAAAATATTGCAATTTGGGTTATAGCTGAATGAGACTATTAAGTATTCTGTCGATGAACTGGATCTCAGCTTCAGCATACAGAGAGGCTCAGAAGTGAGTTCCTTCCGGGGACTCATGAAAATGACTGAAACTCCGTTTTTTTTTAAATGAATCACCTTGTATATTATTACTTATTTGAAAGGCTGTAATATTTTTCAATTTAAGTGAGTATACTTTCCCTATACCTATATGTTATGAATTTGTCTTTGATAAAATAAATATTGGATAGTGATTTAGATAGAAGGCCATGAACTTCATTCTGACAGAGAACTAACATGTTATTCCTTCATTATCATCCTGTATTCAAGTATTCGGGTGTGAAAGTACTATGGCAGAAAATAATTACTCGAATGTGGTTTTAGTGGATTTATTCATCATTTATGGTCAATGTAACAAGAATGTCAGCAGAACATACAGAGAGTTCAATAAAAAGTATGCTTATTTACCTCGAATGAATTCGAGAAAATTTATTAGATCGAGTAGAAATTTTAAAATGTTTGTATCATCATGAAAAGCTGAAAGTATCAAAGTCTAACATGTGTATTAATAAATCTAGAAAGATTGAGCGATTCTGAATCATTTCAATAAATGTTCAAAATGTTTACCATTCGTTTCCAAACACTTTCTTATGCGAACATCAACGGCATTAATTGTGGCTCTTTGAATTTCATTTGGATCTAATTTCTGAAACGCTAGGGTCACTCGATCTTCTAATTCTTCCCATGTGTTGACCGGTGTTCTGTAGACTCTTTGCTTGATAGTGCCCCACAAATAAAAGTCTAGTGGTGTAAGATCAGGGGATCTAGGGGGCCAGTTTCATAGACCCAAACGTCTAGTCCATCGATCGTCAAATATACGGTTCAATTCTAACCCGACTTGTGCAGTGCAATGAGCAGAAGCTCCATCAAGTTGATATCAACATGATCGATAATGTTCTAGTGTCAGTTCTTCAATGAAATCTCCAACCGATGTCCTCAACATATTAAAATATTTTCTAGAATCAAGGTTTTCATCATAAATCAAAAAGCGCAGTTGATTGTCCATAATTAAACAGAAAACGTTGAAACTAAATTTTTATTGAAATCCCATTTCTCTTGTGACGTGCGGATTTTCGGTTGCTCAGTAATGAAGATTCCTCCTGTTGAAAATATCTTCCCTCGAAAATTTTGTTTCATCAGTTCATATTATCTTCTTGAGAAAATCTTCGTCTATTTGTGTACGCACCATCAACATTTCACATAAATCGATCCTTTGCTGAGCGTCTTGGGGCTTGAGAGCTTGAACTTTATGAAATTTGTAGTCATGCATTCTGTGTAACTTCAGAATCTTATGAACTGATGAAAGTTTCACACCTAAATCGTGAACCGCACTACGAATGGAAGCTTGATGATTCCCGTGGAAGTATGCCAAAACATTTATTACGTTGTCATCATTACCTGTCACAAGTCTCCCCAAGTATCTTGTTACTTTCAAAGAAGATCCAAACATTTCTAAATTTCTCTTCAATCTAATTAATTTTCTCAAATTCATTCGAGGTAAATCAGCATACTTTTCATTAAACTCTCTGCATTCTCTACTGATATTCTTGTTACATTGACCATAAATGATGAATAAATCCATCAAACCTACATTCGAGTAATTATTTTCTGCCATAGTACTTTCACACCCATGCAACTTGAATACAGGATGACAATGAAGGAATAACATGTTAGTTCTCTGTCAGAATGAACTTCATAGCCTACTATTTAAATCACTATCCAATATTTATTTTATTGAACACGAATTCATAACATAAGTGATCATAACTAACAAACTGTACGAGATAGGTAAAGGGAAAGTATACTCAATTGAATTGAAAAATGTTACAGCTTTTCAAATAACTAATATACAAGAGTTTCATTTAAAAAAACGGAGTTTTAGTCATTTTCATGAGTCCCCGGAAGGAACTTACTTCTGAGCCTCCTTGTATGCTGAAACTGAGATTCAGTTCATCGACAGAATACGTAATGGTTATGCAGCTATAACCCAAATTGAAATATTTTCTAAATTTGCATTAGGAAAAAATTGATAGTTTTCAATGGTCAGGTTTTGCACAAAAATTGAACAAAATAATTTTTATTTTCGAAATCGTCATAGATAGGTATAGGAAATTATGTGGGAAAAATGTGAGGAATCTTATAAGGATTCCAAATATGATATAATATACGAGGTATTCCATTTGAAATAACAAAGTAGCAAATTATGTAGGAAAGTTGTGAGGAATCTTATAAGGATTCCAAAAATGATATAATATACGAGGTGTTCCATTTGAAAAGTAGCTGCTACTTTATGATACAAGCGGCAACACTGTATTGATGGAAATATTTTAGACGGATAGAGCAAGTTTGATTATCAACGCCCACAAATTTTCGAAATGATCTGTCTATCTGTTCTCCAGATCCACTGTGAAACACCCGGTATACACCGGAGAACTTCACGCTGTACTAATGGCAATAAAATAATTAAATAAAATCTCGGACTCGCTGGGTGCAATCCTCGGACTGAATCAACAATACCCCAACCACCCAATTTTACAACTTCTAAAGAGAGAACTCCACATCCTAAAATTAAGAAATGCATCAATTCGCGTCATATGGATACCTTCACATGTAGGAATAGTCGGCAATGAGGCAGTTGATAACTTGGCACGAGCAGCCGCTTCCAACCAGGACATCCTCGGACCTTTACTGTTCTTGTTGTATTTCAACGACTTGGCAACTATTAAAATCGAAGGTAAATTTACAGTTTTTGCGGATGACACAACTATCCTGTGGCACGACATCAATTTAAATAACCTTCACAATAAAATGGTTCGCGATATTTCTATTGTGCGAGAGTGGTGCAACTCCAATCTGCTTTCTTTTAATATAAACAAAACGAACTTACTCTCCTTCCAATGCAATATACCAGATATCCCATTAGGAAATGACATTATTGCGTGGAAATCTACCAACAAATTTCTAGGAATTCATCTAGACTGTGATCTCAGTTTTGAAAACCACGTAGATAAGCTGAGTAAGAAGCTTCTCTCAGGGTGCTATGCTTTGCGTGTGATTTCAAACGAATTGGGGGTGGCAACTGCGAAGGTGGTGTACCATGCCCTTTTCGAGTCACATGCCAGGTATGGCATTCCTTTTTGGGGAACCTGCAATAAACAGCGCCTCAATATGATCTTCATGCTCCAGAAGCGTGCTATTCGCTATGTTTGTAAAGTTGGACCTAGAGTTTCCTGCAAGGAATTATTCAAAGAACAGAAAATCCTCACCATTCCGTCTCTTTTTATACTTGAAACTGTATGTTTGCTTCATAAAAACAAAATTACATATAACATTATTCAAGGAACCACGCGCCAAAATAATAACCTAAGGCTACCCATTCCAACCTCAAATTTAATTAAGAATTCAATTATCTATAATGCTGCTAAACTATATAACCATCTCCCGACCAGTATCAAAGCCATTGATTCCAATCATTTATTTAGGAGGTCTGTAAAACATATACTTATAGACGAGGTGTTTTATGATGTTCAAGATTTCCTCAATAAAAATACGAGATGATAATATTTAAAAATTTTAAAATTCTGTTTTTATACATATCTGTTATCCTTGCGTATGTGAATGTTTATGTATATGTATTTATAAACTTATGTGACATGTATTTGATATAGACATAATTATTTTTTTTTTACTAGGCTTTGTCAATAGGATCCTCATCTTCCGACAATAAAGCATATTTTGATTGATTGATTGATTGATCCAAGAAATCCAAGTTGCAGTACGCAATGACGCTAAGCTGTCACTCCGGCAGAGACTGAGCACACGACAATAACAGTGGATAATTCCACCTCGAAATTGAAAGAAATCAAGCCGTCAGTGCTACCACGTAAATTGAGTTCTGAAAATCGTAGACAGAAGATCATACTCACTAGACTACGACTGGGGCATACCCGACCCACACACGAATTCCCAGTCAACACAGAATGGTCTCAGAGATGGTAGTGGGATTCACATTCATGTTTCAGATCACACCAGTGAATCGCAAAGTGACTTCCATTATTATCGCATAAACGTCTATTCGGTGCCCCGTTGGTCATGTCGAGACATCAAAATGTGATGCAAAATGTGACTCGAAATAAGCCCAATGTGACATTCCATTTATACTTCGGAATCGAATGCACATCGAGACCCTTTCGATGTAACAATGTGAAATTGAAAGAACTGGTACTTATTCAAAAATGCGCTTCACTTTCTGATTCACCTGTATTTCAAGAATAAAACAAAGCTCACCATGTTTCAATATAAATAGAAATTATACCTCAGAGTTATTATTCTTACTATAGTGAAATACGGTTCATATGGAATGGAATGCTAGAAAACAAATGCGTAAGTTGATTCTGTAGTATATACTTTTCACAAACAAAAAAAAGTTATCAAAGTCTGTCTAAATCATAAAATGACAATGTAAAGCAATGTAAAAAAATCTACAGTTCAACTTCAATCCTCTAGACAGCATTTTATTTGCGGCGAAATCAGTACCTTTCCTGAAAATGCCAAAATCTGTAAATCACTGAATTTACCCTTCAAAGTTTCTACTCACCGCTCCAGTTCTTGAAGGGATACAGTTCTTGATAGAAGTAATAATTGAGCAATGTTAATAAACACCTTTGATTGAAGTACTGAAATAAAAAGAATCAAACAGAACTCTACACATTATCATAAGTACCTATAGAATATTTACAGGATAGCGTCAACCAAATATAGATTCTACTTGACTCTCGACTCGACAAACAACTCTGGCCATTTTGTGTCGGATGGTGATGTCATGCTCAATTTTGTTACCAACCTAATTCCTTCTATACCGACAAAATCGCGATGAAACCAAAATTCATGTTTATTGTGCTTTGCAATTTTCTTCACATTTTGTGCTCAAAGCGACACTAACGAGAAGAAAATTGTGAAAAATTCATAAAATATGGCATCACTAAGTGGTAACAGTAATGTATCAATGCAACTCATTTTGTTACCATAATAATCATGAAATCCACATCTCCTAGATGTTAACTGGGTTCCTTATAAAAAATAGTGAAGTTCCTACTTGTGACGTATGCGAACGAATATAACGGTGAAGCACATCTTAATCGAGTTCACTGAATTTATAAGAGAGAGACAAAACATCAAATTGGACTAACAATCTTGTAGATTGATGCGCGATGGCTCCGCAATTTCGATAGAACTAGTTGGTGGCTCCAATCTGGCCGGCGCCGGCGCGTTTTATCATTCATGGTCCAAATCTATTGATAATTATGTATTAGTTTTTGGCATCACAGATTAAGTGCTCGCGAGCACTTTTCACGAGCACCGAGCCCTTCATTAATTGCTCAAATCACAAAGAACTAAATAAAATAAAAGTGTTTACGTGAACAAAAGGTCTTGAAGTGCTAGGACAAGCATAGTGTTCGGTACAGCTCTGATTTGTATGCATTTGGAAACCTTGAAAATGTTTCTCTGATTTGGTACAGAAAGGGTTTCATGGAAATTTTAGAATAACGGCAATCATTTTCCTCATTATTGTTCGGCTGAATGTAATTCTACATACTACCAAAATCGAACTGATTTCCTCGAAATCGTCAAAGTGATATATTGCTGAAGAACATGTGTTATATTACTGCAGCAAATGGAGATGATGAAGTGGCGTCATCAATACCACATTCTCAATCAGTGATCGTTTCATAAATCATTGAGAATTTTTTTGTACTAATGATTTATCTTCATTAGCTGCATTTCTCAAAAGCCCAAGCACTGATAGCATACGGTATTGTCGTCAGAAATACATGCATGAAAGTCACGTGGGTAGTTTGATGATATACAGTGTGTCAATTTGAAAACGTACCACCCCGAATATTTCAGCCCCGGCAGAAAATCTAAAAATATGCAAAAACACGTGTAATTTATTTTTATGGGGAATATTTTGTAGGATAGTTTTTATTCAAATTACGTCAACCCTGAAGCGGGGGTGGAAAAAACCCCAAAAATCTTAAATGGAAAGGGGGTCGAGTAATACCTCATTTTCAAGACCGTTCAATTTCCTTTTCAAAAATACTACATTCTTGATATTTCTTTCGAGTACCTTTGGAGATAGCAGGTGTAAAATCTAAAAATGTTTAGGTAACACTTATTTGCAATCAAACTAAATAAAATAACAAAAAGAATTTTACTTCATAAAATTTTCGAAATTTCGATCATTACTTTGTGAACAGTAATAAAGTAAACTCTTCTTTGACGCTATGAAAAACTTCTACCTGAATTTATCTATTCACAGCTTCTATTCTTCTCTCTTATCAAATCTTTCAAATCTCGAGGTTATATTTTGCTTACAACCGATTTCAGATGCACCTATCGGAAGAAATCTAGAGGCTCTAATTCGGGTGGTTGTGGTGGCAAACAACAGTAATCATAGCGTGTTAGAGGAAACATTCGAATTTTTTCCACACCCTGCCCTGGTCAAGTTTGAAGTCATCATTTATGAAGATTGGCAGTGACAATAGTGAAATATTTGACCACTGGCTACCAAGACTCACACTATGTGATTTCATCAATCTCTTGTGAGCGAAGGGCACTCATTCGCAGCTTTGAGACCATATTTAGTTCTATTTGAGTTCATTATTTTTTGTTTAGGTGAAGCTATTTCACGTTTCTAAATATTTTTTTTTGTACATACTAAGTAGTTTCATAAGAACTCGGAATATTCTTGATTTCCAATCGTCATATCATTTTTTTTTTTGGTTTAATATGTTATTCAAAAGTCACTGAAGTTCCCAAATTTACATTAATGCGTTAAATCTGTTTGAAGAAATAGACCCGCTAATAACATCAACTTTGGATAATCAACTAGATGCGGCTGGTAATATGGTTTTGGAAGAAAATCTTATTTACTTCCATCAGGACGCAGCTCTACCACACTACTTTCTTCCAGTAAGACAGTGGCTAAATGATAGATTTCCTGGTAGATGGATTGGTCGAAGAGGAGCAACTGAATGGCCACCAAGGTCACCCGACTTGGCGCCTCTAGATTTCTTCTTATGGGGCCATCTGAAACGGTTGTTTATAAAACACAACCTTGAGATTTGAAAGATTTGAAGAGAAGGTTAAAAGCTGCGTGTAGAGAAATTCAGGTAGAAGTTTTTCGGAAAGTAAGAGAAGAGTTTGAGAGCAGACTGTATTTCATTTCACAAAATAATGGAAAACATTTTGAACATTTAATAATATAAAGATCTTTTTGTTATTTTGTTTATGTTTGATTGCAAAACACTGTTTCCTAAACCTTTTTAGAGTTTCCACCTGATTTCTCCAAAAGTATCTACTGGATAGAAATATCAAGTATGTAGTATTTTTGAATAGGTAATTGAACGTTCTTCAAAATGAGATGTCACTCGACCCCCCTTTCTATTTAAGATTTTAGAGGTTTTTTCAACCCACGCTTCAGGGTTGACGTAATTTGAATGACAACTATCCTACAAAATGTCCCCCATAAAAATAAATTTGAAGTGTGAAGTGTTTTTGCATATTTCTAGATTTTCTGAGTGGGCTGAAATATTCGGGGTGGTACGTTTTCAAATTGACACACTGTATATCGTATTCTGTATGTGAAGATGGTGATTTTGAGATTAAACAATATCCCTTGTTATATTTTTGTAAATGTTAGTGTTGGGACATATAATTTAATAAAGAAGCACGTTTTTCAATCATAATTATAAACAGGGTAAATTAATTTTGTACCCAAGAACCAAGATAGTAATGTAAAATCCTTTAGTCAACTTTGGTATAATAGTGTAGACCTAAATTTTGGTATCAGAGAAGTTTTTCAATTTTAGCGTGAGGAGGGTATATATACTGTCAAATGGTGAAATAAAATGAGATCTTTCTTGACTTCGAATGTGTGATTTTTCCTTTTCCGAAATAAAACATTAGTCGGTATTGTGGTAGCTTTCATATCATAGAGGAGGTTGTACCATGGACATATAAAGTATTGCACTGGACCCAGCTGTTTACATCCTGGAATGAAGTCGTGAATGGTCACAATCTGTAGTCGTGAAATTGAGTTGGGCGTTGTCACATCCCATAAGTGCTAAGCCTTTATTATAGACAAAATTGTGTCACTATACGTATTCCATTCGAATGAAGGAGGGTGATGTGACATTGTCATGCAACTTAAACCTGTAATACCTACAAGTTTCAAAATCCGAACTATCGAAAAAAATCATAACTTGCTTCTTCAAATGATTGTGTCGAGTTTATTGTTTCTTGTCGTTTGTCAACGCTGTTGAATATCAATGTTCATGATTTCCACAAAGTGAAATTCTGACAGTTCTGTCATATTCTGTCATTGTTTTTTGTGAGATTATTGTTGAAATAGTGTTTTTTGAAATCATTTGTGTGATATAGTGGCATTATGATAGACAGAGACTCATATGGTGCAATCTTGTTGGGTTAGCAAGCAATCCATGTGCATGTTCGAACCCGAATATCAAATTCCATTTGTAAATACCATAGGCGTTACTGTGGGTATCAATCTGTTTTCGTCGAACAAAATGAAATCAATATGTGTATTCAAACCTTCAAATGTAGAGATAATGAAATAGACACTTCACGAAACATTTACTACATCATTAGGTCTTTGGATGATGCATTGAAAAAAAAGGTTGCCAAAAAGTTCAAGAAATTTCTATCAAAATTTGGATTCATCGTAAGATGTCCGGTAATTGGGATTACTGGAAATCTTACATGGAAAAAATATTTAATCGTCGCCATTTTGTGCCATCAGGCGATTCTACTAGTACCATTTTTTTGTGGAAATGCTCTGTTGCCAAGTTGTTCACTTAGGATTACTTGAAATCTCTGATTCACCCGTTTTTTGAGATGATACTGTTACGGATTGATTTTGCATTTCATCCCAGAACACTTCAATCATATTCTAAATCACTGCACTACCTGTAATCAGATCACCTCATTCATATTTCAACGGTTGATAGGGTCGGATAGGAAACTTTATGACTACTATTTAGAGAGCCACCCTGTATGAGATACCGTCCAGATGAACATTTACATCTAGGCTAGTCTGTAAATATATATTGTGATATTTCGCTTCTGCCGGTACCTTTCATGTACCCTACCGTTCAATGTTCTGGCAACGAAGGCGTATAGACCGGGATCCCACGCCTATTTTCAAAATTGATTAATAACAGGCTGAATCTTCCTGAGTAGCTTCATTTTGCCGAAACGCCCAACTTTTTCCTCTACGAAAATTTTCGAAAGTGGTAGCTATTTTTCGATAGAAATGCATTTAGAAAACTGTGCTGTACAAATCTGTCCAAATAATGTGAAATATTGTATCATTGTAGTCTATAGACCGTCAGGTGCTGACACAGAAATATTTTTTAAACAAATTTCTGAAATGCTTGACTACTGTGTAAAAAAATTCGACAAAGTCATATTTTGTGGTGATCTAAATATTGACTACTTGACGGAATCTTGCAACAAAAATGATCTCCTAAACATTATGCAGTGCTACCAATTAAATACACAAAACACTAAACCGACTAGGGTATTTAAAAACATAAATGGTAATTTATCAATATCCAAACTTGATTATATATTCACTAACATAGATAACGAAGCTTACTGTGAAACTATACATAACTTAAGTTTGGGAGATCATTTTGGCCTTGTGATGGATATTAAGTCATGTAATACTACTAAGCCTATTAAGAAACTGATCCTGACTAGACATTTGAATGACTATAGCATGACTGGATTAAGTCACTACTTACAACATGAAGATTTCTCTGATATTGGTAACGGGAATGAAACTAATGAAATGTTCAATATTTTTTATGGAATTATTAATTTTGCTATTGATAAATTCTGTCCATCAAAAAAACAATTAGTAAACAATGAAGGTGAAAGTAAAAATAAGTGGTTTACTTGAGAATCATTTGAGTTACGTAAATCACTAAACAATCTTTACTAGTTAAAGCAGAACCTTACTGATGAAAAACTAGAAATTGAATATAAACTTCTGCTTAAAACCTATAAAAACAGACTAAAATCAGATAAAAAGTTATACTACCAAAAAATTATTGAAAATAAAATAGATCCTACTGAAAAACAGAAATATGTTTGGAAATTAGTTAAAGAAAAAACTGGGAAATATAATAATAAGATAAGAGAAATGAAATTGAATATCAATGGGTCAATTGTTGACAGGGACTTTGATGTTGCGAATAGCTTTGTTAATCATTTCAGCACCTCTGTAAGATTGTTGAACGAAAATTTTTTTAAAAATTGTGTATTGTCCTGTACAAGATGTGATCTGAATAATAGTAATTCATTCTTTTTCACACCTGTTACAGCACATGAGGTCTTTGAGATAATATGTAGTTTAAAAAATACTAATTCAAGTGGTATTGACTGTATATCAACAAAAATCATTAAATGTATAGCTCAGCACATTGCACTGCCTCTGTCAGAATTAATAAATATCTCAATTGAAAATGGTCAGTTCCCGGAAGAACTAAAAACTGGACTGGTTACTCCTATCTATAAAAACAAAGATCCCCTGTGTATGGATAACTATAGACAGATAACTGTTTCAAATGTGATTGGTAAAGTTGTTGAAAAGTCTGCTTATAATAGAATGATTAATTATTTGGATAATCACAATATTGTAACAAAATGTCAAAACGGGTTTTACCCTGGGAGATCAACAGAAGGGGCTGTTTATGAATTTGTCGAATTTATATATAAAGAACTTGATAATAAGAAAACTGTTGGGGCATTATTCTTTGATCTCACTAAGGCCTTTGATAGCCTAAATTTAGATTTTGTTGAAGAAAAACTATACGCTTTGGGATTTCGTGGAAACGTGTTGACTTGGCTGATGTCATACTTAAGATATAGGAGAATAGCAGTCAAAATAAATCAAACTCAGTCAAATGAGGCAATTGTTAATCTGGGTGTTCCTCAGGGTTCTGTGCTGGGTCCACTTATATTTATATTGTATATTAATGACCTACCAGCATTTATGGAAGCGAAGTGTAAGGTCATATATGCAGATGATGTTTCGTTTGCAACATGTGGCAACTCTCCCGAAGAACTGGCAGATAATTTAAATTTACTTTATAATAAATTTACTGAATGGTGTCTGAACAATCATTTAATTCTTAATCACGGGAAAACGGTTCTAATGAAATTTAACATAACAAATGATCCCAACACGTCTTTTGAAATAAATACTGAAAATATTAACATTACGTCTTCCGAGACAACAAAATTCCTTGGAACTTTTCTCGACTCATCACTTTCTTTTCAGACATGTACTAATCATATTTCTAAGAAGATATGTAGCAGGTACTATGCAATCTTACAACTCAAAAATATATTCTCCCATCAACAACTAATGAATATCTACTATGCGATGACATACTCGCACTTATCTTATAATGTTATAATATGGGGAAACTCTAGATTTTCAATAAAATTGTTTATTTTACAAAAAAAAATAATACGTCTCATCTTTGGTATTCATAAGCGAACTTCCTGTAAAGGCTTCTTTCAAGAAAACAAAATTTTAACTCTCCCCTGTATTTATATCTATAAAACAATCCTATTCGTTAAAAATAATTTAAATGACTATATTAAAAGTGCTGACAAACATAACTATAAGACAAGGCATGGTAATCTTCTTCGAATACCGCCTCATCGGACAACTTTCTATGAAAAGAGTCCATCTTATACAGGTATACAGTTGTTTAATAAACTACCAATCACTATAAGAGAAATCCAAAATCTTAATGTATTTAAAAAATCTCTCAAAGATCTCCTGCTGCAATACTCATTCTATAGTCTGAATGAATTTCTGGAATGTAGTTTTTAATACCTTTTTACTATTTATATATTTACCTATGTATAACAACATATTTTATGTACTTATTATATTTTCTCTATTGACTTTTCCAATATCGTGTAAATGATCTGAACGGAATATTTATTATTTATTTATTTATTTATTTAATGAAATGCGCAGGCGTCAATCATGTCGATTTGGTGAGTGAAAAAAAATCATTAATAACAGTTAGTTTTTCAGTTGAACCTCAAGATAATTTGATAAAGTACTCGAAAAAACATTTGTCCTACAAAATGGATGGTAGTACTGAAGAGTCCCCCACTCCCAACATGTACCAAAGACGTGGTCATAAAAATTCATTGATAACAAGCGGACTTTTTTACCATTGTTTGGTTAATATTTCTATAATTGTATGTATGTATGTATGTATATTGTCCTACAAATTGAATGGTAGGTGTTCTCAGTCCTACGCTCCGAAATTGTCAATTCCACGAAAATTCTTGATATCAGTAGCTAATGAACTGCGTAGGCGAAAGTCATGTTGATTTGGTGAGCGCAAAAATTGTATGGTTAACCATTAGTTTTACCCAAATCTGAAGCTCATGGCTCATGGTGAAACAAACTAATTGAATTAACTTCATTTCAAGGCAGTAAAATCAATCTATTTGACCGTAAGCCACGGGCTTAACAAGCCTACAGATATTTCGATCATAGGTACCTTCTGAAATAAAAAATCAAAATATTTCGTAATTAGGCACATTTATCCTCATTTTTGATATGATATTAGGAATCGATTAGATTTTTTTGCTTGCTTCAATTCGAAATCGATTTTTTTAGAAATAATCACAATAAATCTAATTTGTAGCTCGTAAGTCCCTCCCTTCGAATAATAAATTAAATTTCACATAGGGTGTTGCATTTCATAGCATGACAGATACTGTTCAAAGAAATAGATGAATATCAATAACATTATCATTTTTATTTTACAAATTCTATTCATATACAGGAGAATTGATTATATTATTGACTACCTTGTAGAAAAACAGTTTGGTTATTTCTGTATTATGAAACATATTTCTCACGAATGTCAGTAATGACCAGTCGCTCACTAGTTCAACATTGGATATGAATGGTATATTGATATTTTTTTATACATTCAAATTCTTCCAAAAATCTTAAAATTGATGATGTGTCGCCCTCTAGCGCTGAATCTGGTAATACGATCGAGTAGGGCCAATGGAGAATTTGACTCAGAATAGCTTCAGCTACAACATACCAAAAATTCAGCCATTTTCACAGTAAGACTTTTTTTCATTTAAAGTGTGCGGAGTCCTTTGGTGATAGTTGCATATATTGTTGTTTAAAATTAATTTTTCCGTTCACCAGATGTCGTTCCCTTACGAAGGACAGCCCTCAAAAGACAAAACTTGTGAGAGCCAAGGATTAACGAATTTTCACTTTTTACGTGCTTTTCCACTTTCTCGGGCCATCAGAGAAATATAAGCAGTCGCTAGGCTTCGAACCCACTACCGACTACCACAGTGGATAAAAGATCTAAAAGATCGGTATTTTAACTACTTGGCCACTTGACCACCGTAAAATATAATATCTCTTTCGTACTGATCGACAAGCGTAAGGATGCCACCGAGAATTGGTTGCGCAGTAGACAAAACCCTGGAGTGGGACAGGAGCTCAAACGTTCTGCCTTATTAAACAGTAGTCGATCTTTGTCGCACATCTACTCACGCTTTCTATCGTTTGCGCATCTCAGAGGCATCCTTACGCTTGTCGATCTGTACTGGACTTTTTGAGGCCTCTGGAGATACCATACATCCTATTTTACCGTAGAGCAGAATTTCACAACTAGTCTGATCTCTTTGAAAGTTTTCAATTATAAATTTCTGCTCTTCATACGACGATGTGGTGTTGCAGGTTTTTCCTGGTTACCCTGCATCTGTTGAGCGCTTGCGACTTCATTTAAGCCGTCCCGGAGGGCAGATTGATTATTTCAACGTTTTTACTTTGTTATTGTTTTCAATATGTTTATAAAAATTATGAAAGCTATACAAAATTTCCCACTTATTTCATAAACTTTTCACGTAAATTATGATATTTCTGAATTGAACAAACAATTATACATTGAAGGTAACATTACTTCACGAATAAAAGTACATCAAATGAGCTAAACCACAATTTCAAAATAATTCGTTGTTTTGAATAATTTTTGTAGGACACTGTATTATTTAGGTGAAGGATACACTCACCTTTCATGTGTTATCATTGTCCTACAGTTATGAATAAATTTTTTTTTACCATGGAATTGACATGTTCGGAGCGTAGGACTGGGAACACCTACCATTCAATTTGTAGGACAATATGACCATACAATTATACAAATATTAACCAAGCAACGGTAAAAAAATCCGCTGAATATTAATGAATTTTTATGACCACGTCATTGGTACATGTTGGGAGTGGGGGACTCTTCAGTCCTACCATCCATTTTGTAGGACAAATGTTTTTTCGAGTACTTTATCGAATTATCTTGAGGTTCAACTGAAAAACTAACTGTTATTAATGAATTTTTTTCACTCACCAAATCGACATGATTGACGCCTGCGCATTTCATTAGTTACCGCTATCGAGAATTTTCATAGAGGAAAAAGTTGGGCGTCTCGGAAAAATGAAGCTACTCAGGAAGATTCAGCCTGTTATTAATCAATTTTGAAAATAGGCGTGGGATCCCGGTCTAGTACTAATGTTAAGTAGGTGAAGAATCTATCAATATGATAGAAAAAATAATTACCTTATGATGTCGTTGAGAAGTACAGCACCACTTCCACGTACGATATTATGCGTTGGGGTTATTGATTAGAATGTCAGTCATGTTTTCTTTCGAAGAAAACAGAAATCTTTGGGAGATCCTTTGCTAACGAACAGCCGTTACCGATCGATGATGAACCATTTACTCCCATAAACACCTACTCCGTGTGCTTATTATGGCAAGTACCTGTCAGAAAACAACTACTCCCCTGGCTAAGACCACGACGGGTATTGTAGCTGTTAGATTTAATTCAATACCTGTCGTGGTCTTAGCCAGGGGAGTAGTTGTTTTCTGACAGGTACTTGCCATAATAAGCCTACGTAGTAGGTGTTTATGGGAGTAAAGGGTTCATCATCGGTCGGTAACGACTGTTCGTTAGCTAATGTTTTCTTTCAATGGGGGCAAATTTATCATTGTTGTTGAGTGCATTCATTTTATAAATGTTAGTCTTAAGTTATATATGCGGAGTCGGTGATAATATCATGTATTATATGCGTTGTTGTGAGGTCTAAGATACTGTGGCGAAGCTGCGGGCGATGCCGGGACTGAACGCTCACGTAGACCGCGCGTGAGCGCGAATTATTTCCGAGGCGCTTTGCTTCGAGAAGAAGCTGGTCGAATAGGAGAACGTTCCTAAGGCTTTCTAGAAATATCAGGAGCGTCCCAAGAAATGAACGGTGAATATAAAAATAAAAACGCAGCAGAGTTGGGACAGTCAGTGAAGTGGAAGTCGAACATGAATAGTCCAGTGATTGTTATATACACTAAAGTATTGTATTTCGTAAAATAAATTATTTTAGAGAGAATTTGTTTAACTATAATACAATACCATTGACACGGAACGTAGGTCTCTTGTATCCTTCTCGAACACGATGACGGTGAGAGGGAAGAATGTGTTGGGACGCTGTCGTAAGTCGTAGACTAGTTTCGAGCTTGAAATATCGATTTTGAATCGACTGAGTCCCTATGATCAAAATGATGATCAGGGGAGAGCTGGGTAATAGCGCCGTGAGAAAGCGGTTCCAAGAACCTATTGAGAAAGAGAGAGAATCGAACAGAGTCGTGTTCTTGTTATGGGAAAAAAGTCAGTAACACTCCGTTTTTGGAACGTTTGAAAAAAAGGGCAACTACAGGAGAGACAGTGGGTTCCTTTTTCTCTTGTATACAGCTTGTCAAAAGGACCCCGCACATTTCTTATGGGAAATGGCTTTCCGTGAATTTGGCTGAATTATTTGTATTTTGTAGTTCTTGATGAGCTGATCAAAAGTGTATATAGCCACAAAGCTCAAAAATGGACAGTTTTCGAGATATGGAGATTTGAAAATGGATTTTTTCCATTTTTTGTAGTATTTGGTCATCAATCCGATAGCTCTTATTTCTTGATGGAATGGCATTTGAATGTTTGACTCCCCCAATCCGACTGAGAAATGGTCTTTCTCAGTCATGTTAGGCACCGCTATCAATCAATTTTGATACACTGCTCCACACTGGTTATGAAATCAGGTACTATTTCCAAGATCTTCTATACATCTTTTTATACTACAAGATAGCGCCAGTATAATTTTATTTGTCAAAAAACGACATATGTTGGGTATTTTTTGAAGAGAGACCATGATAACTGATACTGAATATATCTAATGTCCAATAGTATCGAACATGTTTTTCAAAATGTTCATAACGAGGCTCAGCGAGCTTCGATGGAAAAAATGGACAAATCATAATACTGTGTTCACAGAGACAACAAAATGTGATCACTATCGATGTCATTTACATGAGATTACGTGATTTATTTCTCGCAAATTTCGCTAATCTGACAATGGTGTGCCAAGACATTTTCCTCAGGGTGGCTCGTAATGGATGATAGCATCTCAAAGCCAAAGAAATCCGTGAAAATGTCTGCATCTTTGATACTTTGTAGTACTTTCCAGGTAGAATAGGGAAGTTCAGGTGTTGAAAGCAAACTATGAATGGAACTTTCGATATTTACCACCGAATTCTTGAAAATACTATTTTTTTGTAAATGTTGCATTAGAGTTTACACTTATAATTGAGTATCTACTCATATGATCGTTTGCAAAATGAATAGGTAGATCAATCAAAAACATTGTAATAGTAGAAGTAAAAATAATAATAATGATATTAAATAAAAAACAACAATAATCTATCTTGGCAATCTCAAAAAATCGTTTGAAATATTATGAGCGAAGCGGATTTATTTTTCCTTTATATTCTTGAAATGATTTATGACAGTGTTAGGTTCGTTGATATAATTATAGTTATATGTTACCAGTAAATCACTTTACTCATGATCTGACTCATAATATTTTAAATGATTTCTTGAGATTGCTAAGATAGTTTATTTATTTTTTATACAATATCATTATTATTATTATTATTATTATTTTTTTCCTGAGGAGTGTACCAGTCAGGCACGAATATCGTTCTACTTTGATGGTCGAGAAGGACAACATCAGGCTTATTGGCTTGTATTTGCCTGAGGGTGGGGAATGAGTAGTTCCAATAGATTCGGCACCTCTCATTCTCCACCACGGACTCAATATCCCCCGGAACATAAGGCAACACCGGTGTCTCGTCTATACCGTACGAGTGTCGTAGGTGATAGTACAACACTCGTAGCGCCGCGTTATGCCTGTGGATATAGGCTGAGACCGCATAAGATGGGCATGCTGATAGCAAATGCATTACGGTCTCAGGTGCCCCACGACATGCCCTGCATAGGGTGTCAGGGACGTCTATACCCATCACGCGACTACGGTAGACCAGGGTGTTGAAGACACCATCCTGGCAGGCCATTATTATTATTATTATTATTATTATTATTATTATTATTATTATTATTATTATTATTATTATTATTATTATTATTATTATTATTATTATTATTATTATTATATTTATTATTATTATTATTATTATTATTATTATTATTATTATTATTATTATTATTATTATTATTATTATTATTATTATTATTATTATTATTATTATTATTATTATTATTATTATTATTATTATTATTATTATTATTTTTTTTTTTTTTTTTTCATTATTAATTGGCTTCGACTACTGAGGTCATTAGCCTTTTCGTTGAATTTTGTATTTCTTTATATTTTGTTGAAAAGATCTGTCGCTTTAAGAAATTTCAAAACATTATTAATATTTACGTTACTGAGACAGGATCTGATATTATTTGGTAGGTTATAACGCTGTCGAGCAGCTCCATATTGGTGGCATTCTAATAGAAAGTGCTTGGCGGTTATCGGTGTTTGGCAATCTTCACAGTATGGTTGTCTTTGTCTTCTCAGCATATAGGAGGATGTTACGTTCGTATGGCCTATTTTAAGTCGTGTTATCACGACTTGTTCTCTTCTCGTCAGTCCTTGAGGAAGTCTAGTGGCTGCAACATCAGGTTTGATTTCTTTCAATTTTGAAACGTTGTTCGTCCATTCGTGTTGCCATGTGTTAAATATTTCTTTTTTTGTGAACTTTTTTGTGTCATTCGGACTGACGGGTATATTCACATCAATGCCATTTTCAGTTGCGGTCCTTGCTGCAGAGTCTGCTTTCTCATTTCCGTCAATTCCTATATGGCTAGGAACCCAAACAAATATGACGGTTTTTCCTGTAGACTGAAGATGGATCAACAGTGCTATGATCCTTTGTACCAGAGGGTGTTTACTAAAGGGGTTTTCTATTGCTTGGATGGAACTCAGCGAATCTGAGCAAAGAATGTACAATTGGAAATTATTTGAGTCTATGTATAACATTGCTTGCCAGATTGCATATAATTCTGCTGTGAATACACTTGCTTGATCCGGTAAGGTCCAAAAGTGTGATGATTCCAAACATGCGAATGCACTTCCAGTTCCTTGCTCAGTCTTCGACCCATCTGTATAGACTACGTGGCTATTCGGATAAGATTCAATTATTCCTCTGAACTCATTTCTGATCACTGTTGGATTGGTTTCTACTTTATCGAATACTAAACAGTCCAAGTTACTGTCAATAGGTTTCAATAGCCACGGCGGGGACTCACAGAAACCTACCTCATAGGTTTCTGGAAAGCGGGTATCCATTGAAGTCATCAGTTCTTTCAGGCGTACACCAGTTGGGCGGGAGATAGTAGTGCGTCTTTCATATATGGATTCCTCTTCTTCTTTAAACATCAATGAAAAATTGGGGTGCGATGGTTGGGTCCAAATTCTAGTTCCATACGCTGCTAGGAGCTGATTTCTTCTGTACTGAAGTGGCGGTATCCCTGCTTCACAGCAGAGTGATTTGAATGGACTAGTCCGGTAGGCACCTAAGGCCAATCGTAATCCGGTGCAATGGATCGAATCTAAGACTCTGAGAGTAGAAGGACGAGCAGCACCGTATATGGTACAGCCATAGTCCATTTTGGACATTACCAGGGTTTTATAAAGTTGCACAGCGATGTCTCTGTCACTTCCCCACTTGATCTTAGATACTGCCCGCAGAGGGTTTAGAGCTTTCTTGCATATCATTGTCAAGTCATTGATGTGGGGTTTCCAATACAGTTTTCTGTCTAGGATCAAACCAAGAAATTTTATTGATTCCACACATTCAATATCCTGATTTTGAAGTTTTAGTTTTGGGTCATTATGATTATTACGTAGACGACAGAAGTGGACACATTTAGTCTTAGAGTAAGAAAATTTAAAACCAAGAAGATTGGCGTTATTCTCTAGTTCATCAATTGTATCTTGTAGTGTTTCTTCTATTGTTTGTATCGATGGGGATGAAAAAAATATAGCTAAATCATCAACATACAGGCTTTTTCCTACCATTGGGTTGATGTTCTTGGTGATATTGTTGATAGCTATTGAGAAGAGGGTGACGCTGAGGGTTGATCCTTGAGGTACTCCGTTTTCAAGGTCTCGTTGATTGGAGATAGTGCCTCCATTTCTGACATAGAACTTTCGGTTTTTCAGAAATCCTTCAATAAATATTGGTAAATTTCCTCTAATTCCCCAATCGTGTAAAGTTTTGAGAATATTATAGCGCCAAGTTGTGTCATAGGCTTTTTCTATATCGAAGAAAACGGCTACCATGTGTTCTCGTTTCGCAAAACTATCTTGGATTGAGTGTTCTAAAGCCGTGAGCTGGTCGACTGTGGACCTATAGCATCGAAAACCAGCTTGGTATGGTGAGATGAGATTTTTCGTCTCCAGAATCCATATCAGGCGCATACTTATCATCTTCTCTAGGTGTTTACTCATGCAGCAGGTGAGTGATATTGGTCGGTAGTTTGATGGTAATTTAATATCTTTTCCTTGTTTGGGGACAGGAATGATAATAGCTTCCCTCCACTTGTTGGGATATGTTCTTTCTTGCCATATCCTATTATAATAATAATGATATTAAATAAAAAACAACAATAATCTATCTTGGCAATCTCAAAAAATCGTTTGAAATATTATGAGCGAAGCGGATTTATTTTTCCTTTATATTCTTGAAATGATTTATGACAGTGTTAGGTTCGTTGATATAATTATAGTTATATGTTACCAGTAAATCACTTTACTCATGATCTGACTCATAATATTTTAAATGATTTCTTGAGATTGCTAAGATAGTTTATTTATTTTTTATACAATATCATTATTATTATTATTATTATTATTTTTTTCCTGAGGAGTGTACCAGTCAGGCACGAATATCGTTCTACTTTGATGGTCGAGAAGGACAACATCAGGCTTATTGGCTTGTATTTGCCTGAGGGTGGGGAATGAGTAGTTCCAATAGATTCGGCACCTCTCATTCTCCACCACGGACTCAATATCCCCCGGAACATAAGGCAACACCGGTGTCTCGTCTATACCGTACGAGTGTCGTAGGTGATAGTACAACACTCGTAGCGCCGCGTTATGCCTGTGGATATAGGCTGAGACCGCATAAGATGGGCATGCTGATAGCAAATGCATTACGGTCTCAGGTGCCCCACGACATGCCCTGCATAGGGTGTCAGGGACGTCTATACCCATCACGCGACTACGGTAGACCAGGGTGTTGAAGACACCATCCTGGCAGGCCATTATTATTATTATTATTATTATTATTATTATTATTATTATTATTATTATTATTATTATTATTATTATTATTATTATTATTATTATTATTATTATTATTATTATTATTATTATTATTATTATTATTATTATTATTATTATTATTATTATTATTATTATTATTATTATTATTATTATTATTATTATTATTATTATTATTATTATTATTATTATTATTATTATTATTATTATTATTATTATTATTATTATTTTATTTTTTTTCTCCTAGGAGTGTACCAGTCAGGCCCTGTCTCCGGTGCTCCGACCCATCCGGAGGGCGCGCTGGTGTCGTTAACCCCAATAACCACTCCCTACGTCCGTAGGGTGAGTGATTATTGGGTCCGAGAATCGTGTGCCCTGAGTAGACGGAGCGAACCAAGTATAACGGCCTTCTGCATTCTTGCTGCTAAGATTTCTGCCATATTTCGGCAAGCTGGTATTATCTTCAAGTTAGAGAGCAGTGTGTCCATCATTCCACCAAGGACTCCTATAATCAGAACCACCATTTTGACAGAATGGTCCGGATATAACCTGCGGAGTTCAAAGAGAAGATCTCGATATTTAGTCCGTTTTTCCTCCTCTTTTCGAACGATATTCATTTCGCCTGGAGCGGAAAACTCCATGACGAATATCGTTCTACTTTGGTGGTCGAGGAGGACATCAGGCTTATTGGCTTGTATTTGCCTGAGGGTGGGGAATGAGTAGTTCCAATAGATTCGGCATCTCTCATTCTCCACCACGGACTCAATATCCCCCGGAGCATAAGGCAACACCGGTGTCTCGTCTATGCCGTACGAGTGTCGTAGGTGGTAGTACAACTCTCGTAGCGCCGCGTTATGCCTGTGGATATAGGCTGAGACCGCATAAGATGGGCATGCTGATAGCAAATGCATTACAGTCTCAGGTGCCCCACGACATGCCCTGCATCGGGTGTCAGGGACGTCTATACCCATAACGCGACTACGGTAGACAAGGGTGTTGAAGACACCATCCTGGCAGGCCATTATGAATCCCTCGGTCTCCGACTTTAGCTCACTTGACCTGAGGAAGGCAAAGGTCATGCTTTTGGATAAGCCAAGGTCTTCGATGTTGTGAAAGAAGACACCATGCATTGGCTTATCCATATGTAGCTGTAGCAGGACCTCTGTCTCCGCAGCTTTTATGTGAGCTTTTTGCTGAACGGGTCCCAACTCGGTGACAGAGTTTGGGTTAGCCCGTTCAGTGTCGAAAACGAGACCGAGTTCATCGGCCGCACGGGTAGCTGCCTTAAAAAGGAATGCTCCAATCCCTGCTTTCTCATGGTCGCGGACCATGCAGAGAAGGGGATCTGAACTCCTGATGACTTTACAGGCCCCATCCAGAACCATTCTGTTGTGCAGACACTCCAAACTCAAAAGTCCACGGCCTCCCCGTTGTCTGGGAAAGTATAACCGTGGAACGGACGATTTAGGATGCAAGCTCCTATTGAGACGCATCATTTTGCGAGTCTTAACGTCAAGTTGTCGCAGCTCTTCCTCAGTCCACTTCATCACTCCGAAAGAGTAAAGAAGGATCGGAACGGCAAGCATATTAGTTGCAGCAACTTTGTTCTTCCCCGACAGTTCTGATGACCAGATCTGTCGGAGTTTATGCTGATACTTGCCGCGGAGAGAGTTTTTAACTGCGAATACCTCTTGGGAGCGGCGTTGTTCCACCCCAAGGTAGGTATAAGTCTCTCCGGCATCCAGATGATGTAGGATGCTTCCGTCTTCAAGCTGGACATCCTCTCCGTATTCCTCGCATCGTCCTCTTTTGAGATGAACCGTGGCACATTTGTCGATCCCAAATTCCATACCGATAGCATGCGTATATTCTTCCACCACCCTAAGGGACTGATGTAGGTCCCTTTCTCCAGAGGCATACAATTTGAGGTCATCCATGTAAAATAGATGGGTGACATTATGCCTCCGGTTGCTGGGGGTGCCGCAGTTGTACCCACGGGTATTCCTGAGTGCAACGGACAATGGCAATAGTGAGATGCAGAAGAGAAGAGGGCTAAGGGAGTCTCCCTGAAACACGCCTCTTCTAATGATGACCTGCTCTGTTTGGACTATGTCTCTACCAGATCTTATGGTGAAGCGAGTCCTCCAGAGTGGCATCAGTTGTCCAATGCATCCCACTATTTGACCGGGTACCTCAAGGCATCTGAGCAAATGCATGATTAACTCATGCGATGTTGTATCAAATGCCTTACGGTAATCGATCCAGGCCATCGAAAGGTTACGCTTATACTGCACGGAGTCCTGCGTGATACATCTATCGATGAGCAGGTTCTCCTTGCACCCGGCGACCCCTTTCTTTGACCCTCTTTGCTCATTTATCCGTTCATACACCAGATCAACTGCGGAGAGAATGCGCGTGTATAAGATGCGCATAAACACCTTATAACACGCATTCAAGCATGTTATCGGCCTGTAATTCTTTGGATCAGACAAATCTCCGTTTTTGGGGATGAGCACGGTTCGCCCCTCGATAAACCACTCCGGAATTTGCTGCTCCCCATCTAGCCATGAGTTGAAAACTCTGGCCAGATGGCGGTGGGTTGTTGGAAACTTTTTCCACCAATAGTTATTCAACCCATCAGGGCCTGGAGCAGCGAAATTCTTAGAGCCTTTTAGGGCCCCTCGTACTTCTTCCGTGGTTATCGGAATGCGCAGATCATTGAGCTCAGGCTGCCGAAGCCTCCTGCAAAATGCTTCGAACTGCGCTAGGGCTGGAGTATCTACGTTGAGTGGTTGCGGATACTCATAGATATTCTTCCAGAATGTTTCCACCTGATCTGCAGCCGGCGGGTTATCGACAACACGTGGAGGCTCTTGGAATAAGCGAGAAGGTTTATCGCGGAACTTTATGTTTTCCGCGATACTTCTCGCCCGCCTCACTAGTGACTTCTTTGCAGCCACTAGCATTCGTATCCTATCAAGGCAGTGCTGTTTGATGGTAAACAGCACACCTTGATTTAATGTGTGGTGAGCTCGTCTCAATTTTGCGGCAATTCGCCGCACTGCGGGCGTGAAAGGCCTATTGGCCGCCACGAAGTCCACCACACACTGGATACGAGACGCGTGTTGTCTCGCCGACTTGATCTTGGCTTCCATCTTGTGTACACGTCGCTCATGCCTCCCTACCAGAGCGGTGGTGTCCCTCCTCTCTGTTTGGGATAGAGCATGAGCGGCGTCGTACACGACAGAATTGATCTGCCAGATGTCAGCCTCTTCTGGAAGAACATCGCCAATCCCCGCATCCACCCGTGCCAGTTCTTGCGGCTTCAGGGGCTTCATTTTGTGAAGCGCCCTGCGGGTTCTGATATCCTCCATCAGTGGAACAATGCGATTCTCCTCTACAGCCAAACCGACACGTGGCATATCTGCCACTTCGATAACCGGCTGAGGAGGAGCTCTAACGTAGCCTCGAGCCCGAAGATGGGATACATAATCCCTGAGATTTTGTGCGGAAAACGCTGCATGCTCTGGGTTATTATTATTATTATTATTATTATTATTATTATTATTATTATTATTATTATTATTATTATTATTATTATTATTATTATTATTATTATTATTATTATTATTATTATTATTATTATTATTTTTCTCCTTAGGAGTGTACCAGTCAGGCCCTGTCTCCGGTGCTCCGACCCATCCGGAGGGCGCGCTGGTGTCGTTAACCCCAATAACCACTCCCTACATCCGTAGGGTGAGTGATTATTGGGTCCGAGAATCGTGTGCCCTGAGTAGACGAAGCGAACCAAGTATAACGGCCTTCTGCATTCTTGCTGCTAAGATTTCTGCCATATTACGGCAAGCAGGTAGTATTTTCAAATTGGAGAGCAGTGTGTCCATCATTCCACCAAGGACTCCTATGATCAGAACCACCATTTTGACAGAATGGTCCGGATATAACCTGCGGAGTTCAAAGAGAAGATCTCGATATTTAGTCCGTTTTTCCTCCTCTTTTCGAACGATATTAATTTCGCCTGGAGCGGAAAACTCCATGACGAATATCGTTCTACTTTGGTGGTCGAGGAGGACAACATCAGGCTTATTGGCTTGTATTTGCCTGAGGGTGGGGAATGAGTAGTTCCAATAGATTCGGCATCTCTCATTCTCCACCACGGACTCAATATCCCCCGGAGCATAAGGCAACACCGGTGTCTCGTCTATACCGTACGAGTGTCGTAGGTGGTAGTACAACACTCGTAGCGCCGCGTTATGCCTGTGGATATAGGCTGAGACCGCATAAGATGGGCATGCTGATAGCAAATGCATTACGGTCTCAGGTGCCCCACGACATGCCCTGCATCGGGTGTCAGGGACGTCTATACCCATCACGCGACTACGGTAGACAAGGGTGTTGAAGACACCATCCTGGCAGGCCATTATGAATCCCTCGGTCTCCGACTTTAGCTCACTCGACCTGAGGAAGGCAAAGGTCAAGCTTTTGGATAAGCCAAGGTCTTCGATGTTATGAAAGAAGACACCATGCATTGGCTTATCCATATGTAGCTGTAGCAGGACCTCTGTCTCCGCAGCTTTTATCTGAGCTTTTTGCTGAACGGGTCCCAACTCGGTGACAGAGTTTGGGTTAGCCCGTTCAGTGTCGAAAACGAGACCGAGTTCATCGGCCGCACGGGTAGCTGCCTTAAAAAGGAATGCTCCAATCCCTGCTTTCTCATGGTCGCGGACCATGCAGAGAAGGGGATCTGAACTCCTGATGACTTTACAGGCCCCATCCAGAACCATTCTGTTATGCAGACACTCCAAACTCAAAAGTCCACGGCCTCCCCGTTGTCTGGAAAAGTATAACCGTGGAACGGACGATTTAGGATGCAAGCTCCTATTGAGATGCATCATTTTGCGAGTCTTAACGTCAAGTTGTCGCAGCTCTTCCTTAGTCCACTTCATCACTCCGAAAGAGTAAAGAAGGATCGGAACGGCAAGCATATTAGTTGCAGCAACTTTGTTCTTCCCCGACAGTTCTGATGACCAGATCTGTCGGAGTTTATGCTGATACTTGCCGCGGAGAGAGTTTTTAACTGCAAATACCTCTTGGGAGCGGCGTTGTTCCACCCCAAGGTAGGTATTATTATTATTATTATTATTATTATTATTATTATTATTATTATTATTATTATTATTATTATTATTATTATTATTATTATTATTATTATTATTATTATTATTATTATTATTATTATTATTATTATTATTATTATTATTATTATTATTATTATTATTATTATTATTATTATTATTATTAATGCTACTTTTATTATTATAATGTTTTCGAATGATCTACATATTCATTTTACCAAATATCATATGAACAGATAGAATTCATTTATTTGTGTAAACTTTGATGCAACATTTATAAAAAATTATAGTAGTTTCAAGAGTTCGGGGGCAAATATCGGAAGTTCCATTCATAGTTTGCTTCCATCATCTAAACTTCCTTATTCTACCTGCAAAGTACTACAAGGTATCAAAGATGCAGACATTTTCACGGAATCGTTTGGATGTGAGATCCATTTAGAGCCACCCTGAGAAAAATGTCTTGGCACACCATTGTCTGAGTATCGAGATTTGGGTGGAATAAATGACATATACAGGGTGTCCCAACGAAAACATTCCACCCGGATTTACTGGGAAATGACAAATTATTTTCGGAAACGCGAAAACAGGTCGATTTTAATTTCTAGGGGGACACATGTTAGTAATGGATTTAGTCGAGCAACTTCATCCCCCTAACGGGGGCGGCTACCCCCTTGCGAATCATCATAGGGAACGTGGGTCGAGTGATACATCATCTTAAAGCTCTCTTTATTCTCTATCCAAACGTCGATAATTTTTTCAAAATCGAATGAATGGTAATTGAAATTAGTGTTGTTGACAGGTTCAATGTAAATAGTCAATATCTTACCTGTTCCTATTCAAATTCAATTTATGAACTATTTTAAGACTCAATGAGTGGACAGATAGACAATGGCAACATCCCATCCGGTCAGGTAACCTAGTCACCCCACGAAAAACGAAAACAAATTAGTCAAAACAAAGTAAGTAGCCAGGCTGGGACTATTAATTGCGAAGATCTTTCAACCAAGTATCAGTTTTATGTCGCTATTCGCGAATACAACATTACAAGCGGAAGATGCCCACCCCAATTGTGAGCGAAACGTCCAAAGGAACCTCCTCCACAGAGGTGAACCGACCACGGCACTGAAGCCCGGAAACCATATTTCTTAGTTTTTGTTCTGTTGACTTTTTCTAGACAAAAAATACCTGTTTTTTATGGTTCTCCTGCGTGTATGTTCTCAGCATGAATTCACAGTTCGCATGATTCTTATGGAAATATCATTTGATTCGTATTCTGTGAGTTATGTTTCTGCCTGACAATGGTTTACGCATTAGAAGAACGAATTGAGTTTTGTGAGGAAATGTCTGAGCGCCTGAGAACAAATCCCAAATTGTTTTTCAGACGAGAGTACATTTTTTGTTAATGGAAACGTAAATCGTCATAATTGCCGCTACTGGAGCGATACTGGATACTGTAGCGATACGTGAGGTCCACACACAAACTCCGCAGAAGTTGAATGTTTGGTGTGGTATTTTTGGCAAAAATATTATTGGACCACTTTTTATAGATGATAATTTGAATGGACAAATGTATCTTCCTGAGAATGCCATCGATCCCATGATAACGGATATTATCGAAAACGATGGAGATTATTCGGAAGACAACCTCCATTTTCAACAAGATGGAGCACCACCTCACTATGCAGTGGCGGTTAGAAACTTTCTGGATGAACGATATACCAATCATTGGATAGGGCGACGAGGACCAATTGAGTGGCCAGCTAGATCACCGGACCTCAACCCGTTGGATTATTTTTTATGGAGGCATCTCAAAAGCAAAGTTTTTGGCACTCCGCCAGAGTCACTAGAGGATCTACGTGGTCGAATTGTAAACGAGTGCAGCAGAATAACTCCAGAAGTATTGGAAAACGTTCGTAATAGTTTCGAAATTAGACTTTATCATTGTATGGAGGTAGGAGGGGCTCATTTCGAGCAATTAATAAATTGAATTTCGATAAGAACAGGTACGATATTGATTATTTAAATTAAACCTATTGCCACACTAATCTCAATTACCAGTCACTCGATTTTGAAAAAATATAAACGTTTGGATAGAGAATGACGAGAGCTTTAAGATGATGTATCACTCGACCCAAGTTCCCTATGATGATTCGCAATGGGGTAGCCGCCCCTGTCAGGGGGATGAAGTTGCGTGACTAAATTCATCACTGACATGTGTCCCCCAAGAAATCAAAATCGACTTGTTTCAGCGTTACCGAAAATAATTTGTCATTTCCCAGTAAATCCGTATGGAAAGTTTTCGTTGGGACACCCTGTATGTAAATGACATCAATAGTGATCAGAATTATCATCTCTGACGATACATGATTATGATTTTTTCGTTTTCCCCCATAAAAGCTCTCTGAGACTCGTTATGAGAATTTTGGAGAGCATATTTGATATTACTGGACATCAGATATATCTAGAATCAGTTATTCCAGAGAATACCCAACACATGTTGTTTTTTGAAAATATGAATCATTCTGGCGTTATCTTGTACCATGAAAAGTTGTATAGAAGATCTTGGAATTAGTACCTCATTTCATGTCCAGTGTGGAGCAATGTATGAAAAAATATTGATGGCGGTGCCGAATGTAACTGAGAAATACCATTCCTCAGTCGGGTTCTGGGCGCCGAACATTTAAATTCCATCCCAACAACAAATGAAAGCTTCCTGATTGATGGGCAAATACTCTACAAAAAATAAAAAAAATCCATTTTGAAACCTCCATATCTCGAAAACTCTCCATTTTTGAGGTTTGTGGCTATGAACACTTTTGATCAGCTCATCAAGAACTACAACATACCAAAAATTCAGCCAAATTTACGGAAAGCCGTTTCCCATAAGAAATGTGCGGGGTCCTTTGGCAAATTTTCCAAATTTGAAAATTTTTAGATAACTTTCATGCTTCTCCATATTCTCTGTATATCTTCAACAATCTGTGAGTGAACATTTATTCGATTGAACATTTTGATGGTAGATGGAAGAGGAGTGGTGAGGTTTTGTGGTGGAGAGACATCAATGTTTCCTTCTCTTTGACGGACTAGGCCCAAGCAAATCCGACAATTCCTCCTGTATCTCCTGAAATGGGACGAAAATATTAATTTTTCGAATATCCCAAGGTAAAAACCTTGTTAAGGAGTCTTATTATAAATGGAATACACGTGTTAGTAAGAATGAATTGATAGAAATAACAGTTCTATAAGATTTGGGTGAATAGGAAATAATTGTAACTTTCAGCAATAATAACAGTGTGAGAATACCTGATACCTACGACAACAGTATCTCCAGTAAGTTGGTTGACTGAATAGGTGAGCAGCCTATCCATCTTGTCATTGTCGTCGAGCTCATCCAAATCAAGGATGTTGACGTCGTCGTCTCCCGTCATTTCAGGCAGGTTTTCGCAAGACTAGCCATTGCAGGTTCCGCAGAGGAGTGAGCAATTCAAACCTGCTTTCCTGCAGGTGCAAGCATTACGGCAACCCTTCTTGCAACTGCAGGAAATCATGTTCAGACGGTTCGAAGTGGCTACTTCCCATGACATGATCTTCGGGAAAAGGCCTAGGGCTGTAGAAACCCATCCCCATTGAAGCGGATTCTTTTCATGACTCAACCACTACTGCACCTGGTGGTATGTTCGGAATGACTGTAGCTTCGCAGTATTTTGTGTGAGAGGAAGTCTGGCTAGTTTAAAACAGGTCTTGGCTGCAGCCTTCGTGAAGAGCTGGTAGCGCAGGTCATCGATGATTTGACTGGATCTTTTTCCACCGTTATTTCTCGATGAGGATTTTCTCTCCGGCTTGAGCTACTTGGGCAGGTGTCGCAGCTGGATTAGAAAATACTGCAGCATCCTTTATATCCTTAATATTTAAAAGAACTTGAGTTTTCCCCAGCCGAGGAAGCACGAGGTGGAATCACAGCCATTGAAGGCGTGAGTGAAAGAGATGAGATGGATCAGGCTCTGTTGTGTAACCACCAAACACTACAGCTATGTTCTGACTGTACCGTGCCTCGAGATATTCCACATATTGGGCAGCTATGAACTCAAACGAGAAGTGCTTGGGCCACACAACTTTGTGAAGCAGATGAACCCCATCTACCATCACAAATTTAGTTTTTCCTTTTATTTCATTAATATCATCAGGTTGAGATGCTGCATAGAAAGAGGACTTCTTGTTCTTCCTAATTCCCTCTTGAGTGAATAGAGACATCGGGAATGGTGTGAAAAAGTTCTTCAATTCTTCATCCGACTGTTTCAAAACGCATATCTTGTGAAACAATGTGAGTGGGTCGATAGTCACTTGTTTGTTGCCAATAGTAACAGTACGAACAGTAAAGAAAAGGGACACAACCTTGGATTTACGCTCAAACTTGACGTATTGGAAGTTTTCCCTACAATCTGCAACATTACTTTCTTCCCAATATCTCTGGCCATATGATAGTTGACTTCTTCTCTCACAAGTCCACTGCATAAGGACATGATCACAGCTATTTCAAGTCGAAAACTTGGGTTTGTCACTCAGATCAATAAGTAAACATAGATGGGCCCGATGCTACGTAAACATCATATTCACTGAACCGAAGATTATTCTTGCGGAAACTGTTTGTTTCGGGTTTTTGACATTAAAACCAAAACACAACACCTCTAGCACAGTGCCGTGCTTTTTTAAGGGGGTCAAAATTACTTATGCAAATACAGTACCTGTGAGCTGCAAAAAATTATTTCGTGGTTTTGTCTTAAAATTCCTAGGGTCAATAAAAAGCCGGGGGTTAGCAGCAAATAACCTTTTATCAAAACTTGGGGATTCAAGATAGATGATTAGGAGTTTTGTGATTTATGATATCATTTCCTTAGTTGGATTCTATGATTCTGGGGGTTTATGTTGTGTAGATCAAGTTTCAACGAATCAATAAGAATATTTGAATAAATATGGACCAGTTGCATAAAGCCTTCTGTTAACGTAGGTAACATAACTGGTGAGCTTAGACATGCGTTGCCATAGTAATCATCAAATCAAATATTTATTTGTCTGTTACATTCTTTATGCAACTGGCCCTATGAGTTGAGAAACCTTTTCCAACATCTATTTTTGCAGAACCCATTTCCTTTTTTGTAAAAATTATTTATTCTGTTGAGTATGATCCTTCCTAAATTTTGGACTAGTTCATTCATATGGCAAGTACCTGTCAGAAAATAACTACTCTCCTGGCTAAGACCACGACGGAGATTGAATTAAATCTAGCAGATACTTGTGCAACGTTCCTCAAAGTATCAGAGGACGCAATTGCAAGTGCAAGTGTTTTGTGTTGATGAAGTGTTGTTAAAATTTTCCTGTGTGTTTTCGTGGTTTTCGTCCTGCTTAAACAACTTAAAGTTACATTTGGTATATTTTTCAAAATAGTGCAGTGGTTTAGTGAGACACAATGTCGAAATACTGCTTTGTTCGCAAAACAAATGATAGTAAACAAACATTCCACAGGCGAGGTTCCAGTGGCGTCGAATGCACGATGAAAATCATGCAATCAAACGTATTCGTCAAATATAATATTGGAGGACAAAGAAACTCATTCAAAATTACCTCAATGTTTGTTATAAATATCTGTAAGCAGGGGAATAAACATTGAGGCTTATGAAAGGAAATTGAATTTATTTTCCAATAATATTGATATTGTTAAAATTGTAACAGTGAGGACAATTAATGATTTACCAAAGGACTTGCTTAAGATTTTTGGAAATAATTTCTTTGAACAGGAGCCTTTATCAAACCATAGTTATGCCTTGGTAAAGGCAATACTTTAAATTTTTTTCAAAATCCGAATATACCATGAATTGTCAATAAGCGGAACTGACAAAGTAGAACACAAGGGGGAGTACTTGGACTTGGACCACTGTTGTTCCTACTTTATGTGAACGATCTTCCCGAAGACATAAAAGGGGGCCGAGTTTTTATGTATGCCGATGATACTACTACCATCATTGTGGCTTCCCCAAATCCGGATGAAATGGAAACTAAAATAAAAACAGTTATAGATGAATTCGAAAGGTGGTGTAGCTGCAATCACCTGATGAGCAATAAGGATAATAATAATAATAATAATAATAATAATAATATTTATTTTACCAATAGCAAAAATACATAATGGTATTTTACAGAATCAGATGCCAGACTGGCAAAATAAATAGTAGAAACCCACAAAGGCTGAGCCTGTACGTGGGTATTAGTTATTCATATAGGTAATAATAGGATAATACTAACAGTATGTAATAAGTTAAATACTCAACAAATCATGACGTGCATCAGCGAAGGTGGGCTTCGCATAATTATTCACAAATAATCAAGAACCACAAAGTCAAAGACTGTCCGAGGTACGAGTTTATGTGAATTAATTATTTCTATATCCTATAACGACATTTTTAGAGAATATAAAAAGAATTCAGTTGAAATTGTCGAGGTGATGACATTGTACAGTTATGAGATTTGTTAGATAATAATAGTAATTTAGCAACAATAATAATAAAATAATAATAGTAGAAGATTGATTTACGAGTAATGAAGCATGTGTCTGACTGTAACGAATATTTACCCTCTTCCATTTCTCAACTTATTATCAACTTTTTAGTTCTATTAAATTTCTAACCTTCTTTCTGTCATTTGACAATAAGAATTTCTTCAAGGCATTTTTGAATTTATAGGGGGAGGTGTTCGTTCGAATATCATGGGGTATAAAATTATATACTCTTGGAGCTAGAAACATGTGACATTTTTGTCCAACAGTTTTAATTGATGCTGGAATGATGAGGTCATTGTTGGTGTTACTTCGAGTTTGGTACTGGTGTGATATGTGAGCGAATTAATGTTTTCTTTTAAAGTATAACAATGCAATTTTGTTGAAGTATAATTGTCGCGTGTCCAACACTCCTATTTCATTGTATAGGAGATCGCTGGAGTAGTTCTTATCCTTTCTGTAAATTATTTTCAGAATGAGTTTTTGTATTACTTCCAGCTTACCTAGGTGAGTATTTGTGACTCCTCCCCATCCTATGATACCATACGAGATACGCGATTCAACATAAAACAACACTCATTCAATTTTCAAACAAATACTGCCGCCCACTTCCCTTCAATCTGGGAATCGATACAATAGAATGTACAAAATTCCTCGGTACACAACTAGATTGTAAATTGTCATTCGAAAAACATATAGACTACTTGTGCACATCTCTCAAAAAAATATTCTATGCTTTCTTGACACTAAAATCAAATTTTTCAAATCATAGTATCCTAGATGTTTACTATGCACTGGTCTATTCCAAGCTAAGTATGAATATTACAATTTGGGGGCAATCAACGGATATAAATAGGGTTTTTATAATCCAAAAACGTTTTTTACGACTAATATTTGATCTCAATTATAGAGAATCTTGCAGAGCAACATTCAAAAACCAACATATCCTTACATTACCGTCCATTTTCCTTTATAAAATACTCAGTTATGTTCATTCAAATTCTCAAAGATTCACGAAAAACAAGGAAATCCACACACACTTCACACGGAACAGAAATGACTTCCACCTCACAAAATGTAACTACTCGGAATATAAAAAGTCACCGCGTTATGCAAGAACAAAATATTTTAAACTTTTACCGCAAAACATTAAGGAAGAGAAAAATTACATCAAATTTAGAAAAAAACTCAAGGAATGTCTTCTAACAGGTTGTTTTTATTCACTCAAAGAGTATGAAATTGCTTCTTGACTGTATTTTATATTTTATATTTGTGTTGTATTTCACTATTTCACACTATGTAAATTGACGTGACACATATACGTTTGTATCAAAAATGACAAATAAAGAACTTGAACTTGAACTTGAGAAAGGGTCAGATTAATTTAAAAATCAATAAATACCAAGTGTTGAAATCCACATGTTCTGAGCTTTCTTGAGAATCATTCTTTCACATACACTTTGACACTTTATATTTATACATTTGTAATATTGTATATCAGGCTTAAAATTTAATAAATAATAGTGATATTTGCCAATTTGTAATAATAACGTGTGGTATAAGTATATATTTCATTCAATAAATATTTTAATTCCTGTGTTGATGTTGAATTTTCCTTATCGTATACCTTGCCATCTTGTGATCACTATATTCATGCCCAAAATAAATGCGTTAATAAAGAGTTCTATTTCTACTTTTTTGTTCAATTACTTTTTCCAGACGTAATCTATATAATATATAATGCAACAAATGTTTCTATAGATTACGCCTGGGAGATGCAGGGAAACCCGAAAAAACCTGCAACACCACATCGTCGTCTGAAGAGCTGAAATTTATAATTCAAGAAATATTCAATAAGTCGAGAAATATTCATTATTGACTGTTGCTTGTACATATATTCATAGCTGTGTATGCTACATTAAACAAACTATGAGGCTCTTACCCAGAAGTGGCGATAACCATCGTTACCCAACAAGGCATGGTAATAATATAAAAACCCAGAAACATTCGACTAGCTTATATGAAAAGACTCCTTCACTGGCAGGAACAAAATTATACAATCATCTATCATCGGAGCTAAAAAATATACAATCGAACGACCTATTCAGAAGGAAAGTTAGAGAATTTTTGACATTGCATGGTTTTTACTCCACCACTGAATATTTTAACTATGACTGAACTTTGAGTTTACTTTTTAAACACTGCCCCTCAATATGCAAATGTTTTATCTGTTTGTTAGTTTTTTTATATGTATGCACGTTGTACTTTGTACTTTATATACTTAATTACCACTGATATATATTTCACCACTTTTTCATTGACATGTACTATTTCATTTATATGAACACAAAGGATGAATAAAATTTATTTATTTATTATTCATTTATTTATTTATTTATTTATTTATTTATTTATTTATTTATTTATTTATTTATTTATTTATTTATTTATTTATTTATTTATTTATTTATTTATTTATTTATTTATTTATTTATTTATTTATTTATTTATTTATTTATTTATTTATTTATTTATTTATTTATTTATTTATTTATTTATTTATTTATTTATTTATTTATTTATTTATTTATTTATTTATTTATTTATTTATTTATTTATTTATTTATTTATTTATTTATTTATTTATTTATTTATTTATTTATTTATTTATTTATTTATTTATTTATTTATTTATTTATTTATTTATTTATTTATTTATTTATTTATTTATTTATTTATTTATTTATTTATTTATTTATTTATTTATTTATTTATTTATTTATTTATTTATTTATTTATTTATTTATTTATTTATTTATTTATTTATTTATTTATTTATTTATTTATTTATTTATTTATTTATTTATTTATTTATTTATTTATAATTGAATACTTTCAAAGAGGTCAGACGAAATGTGAAAATCCTCTCTACGGTAAAATAGAATGTATGGTATATCCAGAGGCCTCAAAAAGACCAGTTCGAAAGAGATATTATATTTTACAGGGGTCAAGTGGCCAAGTAGTTAAAATACCGATATTTTATCCACTCTGGTCGCCGGTCGTGGGTTCGAATCCTAGCGACTGCTTATATTTCTCTTATGGCCCGAGAAAGTGGAATAGCACGTAAAAAATAAGAATTCGTTTATTCTTGGTTCTCACAAGTTTCGTCTTTTGAGGACTGTCGTTCGTAAAGGAACGACATCTGGTTAACGAAGAAAACAATTTTTCACCAGCTATTCAAGGAGGTATCACAAGAAGAGGTTTCTGAAAAATGTATTTGGATGCAGGTGGCTGTAAATCAGAGAGTGACGGGCTGGAAATAATGGGAGTTGATGGGAGGATGATTTCATGAGTATAATTTCACTTTAATTCTCATATCCTAGTAACAGATATAGAAAATTCGTAATAATTATTTCATTTTGTTCCTGAGATATAGCCTTTGTATGCATTCAGATTGTCACTGTGTACATGGAAACTATACAGTGAGCACGTAAAGGTTGGAACAAATTCGTTAAAAGCTTGATATGGCCATTAGGGAAAATAAGCTCAGACAAGTCGATTTTATTTCTCGGTAGCGCATTTTTTGGCCTACTTATATTTTTGATGACGTCATCTCTGTTCAAGTTATGACGTCATCATAATTTTTTTCAAATGGCAATACCCTATTTTGAAAATACCTTCAAAAAGAACGCATTTTTCTGTGTATCGATGTCATATTTTTACTTATGTTACATAACCGCATGTTCGAGAAATAAAATATATTTCATTATTCACAATAATGTAATATTACGTCTGTTAACGTGAACTTCTGACTTGAGGTATCCCCACAAAAAAATTTAGAGGGGTTAGATCAGGAGATCTAGCTGGAAACTCTAAAAATCCTACGATCGAAATAATCTTCAATAAGTTCATGAATTACTTACACTTCATATGGGTGCCACTTTTCCTTTTTTAGTCATTTTAAAACAAACGTTTGACTCATTGATTGCTCCAATGCAACTAGACACTGACTGTACGTAAACATGTTTCTAAAATTCGGCTTAACTATAATAGTTAGCTATCAAATAATTGTGGTATAAATAAGTTATCGACACCATGCGAAAAGCGAAAAATGACGCAAAGATATTTTAATGATTACAGGTTATGGGGATAAGACTAGTACGCAAGCTGAGGTTTAAGACTTATTTAACTATAAATATCCTGATAGACCTATTACACGTTCGACAGCGATCAAAGTCGAAGCGAAATTTAGAAATTTTGACAATGTAGGTGATAATTATACGAAAGGTCGTCCAGGCGTTACGGAAGATCAACAAACTATCATTTCAAGAAAATACACATATGAGTCATGAGCTTAATGAAGATGATTTCGATCGTAGTCGATGATTTTCAGAATGGCCAGCTAGATATCATGATCTAACCACACTAGATTTTTTTTTTGTGGGGATCTCTTAAGTCAAAAGTTTACGTTACAGACCTGATATTACATTACTATGAATAATGAAATATCTTTTATTTCTCGAACATACGGTTGTATAACATGAGGAAAAATATGACATCCATACAAAGAAAAATGCGTTCTTTTTGAAACTATTATCAAAATAGGGTAATGCCATTTAAAAATATATATAATGACGTCATAACTCGAACAGTGATTACGTCATCAAGAATATGATAAGATCAAAAAATGCCCAACTGAAAAATAAAATCGACGTGTCTGAGCTTATTTTTCCTAATGGCTAAATCAAGCGTTTAACGAATTTGTTCCAACCTTTACGTGCTCACTGTATACTGTTAAACTAGCAATCATAATATGAATCCTCATGTAATTGATGAAGACCCATTCTTTTTCAAAGAATTTGTAAAATAAAAATTAATGATATTGATATTCATCTATTTATTTGAACAGTGTCTTGTCTTGCTATGCAATGCAACACCCTTTGTAAAATAATTATTTCATATTCGAATGGAGCGACTTACGAGCTACAAATTGAATTAGATTTAATAATAATAATAATAATAATAATAATAATAATAATAATAATAATAATAATAATAATAATAATAATAATAATAATAATAATTTATTTGCAGTTCAAATGATAATACAATAAATCTGGGAGTACAAAAGAAAAAAATCGTTATTGAACTACAAAAAAGATAACTAACAACATAGCTCTAGAGCCTGCTGATCTTAGTAGTTACCTCAGAAAATCATAATGTAATTATTTCTAAAAAAAATCAATTTCGAATTAGAGCAAAAAAAATCAAATCGATTCAGAATTAGCAAAATATCAGTAATGGAATTTTTGACACCCTGTAAAAAATATCATATCAAAAATGAAGATAAATGTGCCTACTTACAAAATATTTTGATCATTTTTTATTTCAGAAGGTATGGTCGAAATATCTGTAGGCTAGTTAAGCCCATGGCTTACGGTCAAATAGATTGATTTTACTGCCTTGAAATGGATTTAAGTCAATTGGTTTGTTTCACCATGAACCATGAGCTCTTGATTTGGGTAAAACTAACAGTTAGCGATACAATATTTGTGCTCACAAAATCAACATGATTTTCTCCTACGCAGTTCATTAGCTACTAATATCAAGAATTTTAGAATTTTCGTGGAATTGACAATTTCGGAGCGTAGGACTGGGAACACCTACCATTCAATTTGTAGGACAATATGACCATTCAATTATACCAATATTAACCAAGCAACGGTAAAAAAAATCCGCTGGTTATTAATGATTTTTTATGACCACGTCATTGGTACATGTTGGAAGTGTGGGACTCTTCAGTCCTACCATCCATTTTGTAGGACAGAAGTTTTTTCCAGTATTTTATCGAATTATCTCGAGGTTCGACTGAAAAACTAACTGTTATTAATGACATTTTTGCACTCACCAAATCGACATGATTGACGCTTGCGCATTTTATTAGCTACCGCTAACAACCGCTAACAAGAATTCTCGTAGAGGAAAAAGTTAGGCGTTTCGACAAAATGAAGCTACTCAGAAAAATTCAGCCTGTTGATAATCATTTTTGAAAATAGGTGTGGGATCTCATTCTATATTTGTCCGATATGGCAAAATTAAAATCTGAAGTTCCCGAAATGTACGAGTTCTTAACTGGTGGTCATTTTGTTGTTAAAAAACAAATGAGAAAAAGTTCAACTGTGTGGCTCTCGAGCAGTCCATTAATAAAGACTGTTAGAGCTCTTCTGGATTTATAGGAATCTCCAAACAACCTGGTGCTCTTCTCCGATGAATGGCGACTCAGAAAGGATTGGAGTACTTATTGAATATATTGACATTGATTTGATATCAAAAATTGAGATTTTTTTAGTAGGCAATTGAAGGAAATGAGTCAATACTTGCTCTTGTTTTATTGCAATAGAAAAACCACCTATAAAAACAGTGCACTATTGACTGCACTTTTACGCAATTTTTCGAAGTATTCTGGGACAAATATACCCATCCGCTTGTCTGGGTGGCAATCCAAATGGCAGATCGCGTGCCTCGCCCAGTGATCTACATCGATGAGGTAGGTATATCCGGACTCATAATGAGATTAGGTTAGATTGGTTAGAATAACTTGTATCACATTCTCTATAAAGCCTTTGCGACTGCAGAATCTTCTGGTTGGGAATTAGCATAACTTCAGACTAAATGGTTAAGGCTTCCGCGTCCGAAGGTTTCAGTGTCTTAATTTTCACTCGGGTTTGGAGCCGTCGTCATTTGGAATTTCTTCCTAACGTTTTGCTAGCGCGAGTGGCTAGCTTCTTCAGAGGCTTATACATCATGAAAAATCTCAGATGACTGGAGATTGCGTCTGCGGCGATTGTATTTATTCTGACTAGGTAGTCTTGTGTGTTAATTACCGTATCTGGATTTGGTACATTCTCACTAACCCTAATTGACCCCTTTTTACCTGCCTAATGTCGTTGATATCTTTCGTTATTTTAGAATTACTCATTACTGTAACTGGGATAGGCATATTTTTGATGTAGAGTTACTTTGACGACTTGTATGGTCTAGTCTACAACTGTTCTAAAGATTCCTAAATACAGGGTGTCAATTTGAAAACTTCCCACCCTTAATATCTTCCTTCCAGTAAACAATATGAGTAATCGAAAAAACAGGTCAATTTTATTGTCAAGAGGGACAGTTTCACGGACTATTTGTAGCCCTCGTTGTTCAACCCCCTAGGAGGGGTAGATGTTACCCTTAGAATTTTAAATGGGAAGGGGGGTCAAGTGGCACATCATTTTGATGGGCGTTCAATTCTTGTTCCAATGGTACCCTGACTTATTATTTTGTGATGAGCATTTTCCGAAAAATTGCGTTCTAAACTAACAGAAGTAATTATTAGAACGCCTATACTGAGATGCATTATTGTATTGACTCCCTTTAATAAAAATGGTAAGAAGAGTAGGTGGCACCGCTCCAACCCTTGAATGACAGGAATAAATTTATTACGCATGGGATTTTTTATTTGGTGGTTATTTTCCTTCTACATAATAAAATTTAATTTGCGAGAAAGACATTTCACACATAAAATCTACTTACGCTTATCTTATTAGCTGTTCGAAATGTTGTCCATTTTGCTCTAAACAGTAATACAGTCTGTTTTCGAACTCCCCTCTAACATTACGGAAAACTTCACTAGGAATTGACCGGCATGCTGCTGTAATTCGTCTTTTAAGTTCGTCAATATCAGAAGGTTGTGTTTTATAAACAACGGATTTAAGATGCCCCCAAAGAAAGAAATCTAAGGGTGTTAAATCCGGTGATCTCGGAGGCCATTCAACTGCTCCCCTTCTGCCAATCCATCTACCCGGAAATCTCTCGTTTAACCACTGTCGGACGGGAAGAAAATAATGAGGTGGATCACCGTCCTGCTGGAAATGTAAAAGTTCATTACCTTCTGCATCAATTTGAGTTTCTAGCTTGTGAGTTATAAGAGGATCGATAGTCTCTTCAAGCATATCAAGGTACAGATTGCCAGTCAAATTTTCTTCCAGAAATAATGGACCAAGAATGGCATTTCCAAGAATACCAGCCCAAACATTAACTTTTTGTGGGTATTGTGTATGCCCTTCCCGAAAAATATGTGGGTTTTCGTCACTCCAATAGCGACAATTTTGTCTATTAACATTGCCATTCAGAAAAAATGAACACTCATCGCTGAAACAGATGTTTAACAGAAGATTAGGGATGGTATTGACTCGATGAGACATGATTTCACAAAACTCTATTCTTCTATCATAATCATCCTCGTGGAGCTCTTGAAGAATCTGCATTTTATATGGATGAAATTTATGCATTTTCAATGCTTTTCTTATAGTCTCGCGTGACATTCCCGTCTGTTCTGATACTGATCGTAAGGAGCTCGTGGGCTCTGCAGCAAATGTTCCCAAAACTTCAATTTGAGCTGCTTCATTTAGTACTCTGGGGTTATTTCTTTTTTTATTTGTCACTGAACCAGTTTCGTAAAACTTATTCACCAAATCAAGCACATACCAGTGACTTACATTACAATTTGGATGTCTTTCGTTAAAAAGACATGCCGCCCTTCGTGCGCACTTTCCAACTTCGCCATAAATTACAATCATTTCAATTCTGTCTTGAAGAATGTAAACCATTTTTACACTTTTATACACTCATTAAAGTAATTCCTAAACAGCCCAACAGGTACAACGGTATTCACAATACTACCACATAGTTCAAATTTGCTAACCAATTTTTTGCCGGAAAACAGAAACTTTTTACAGCAGAAGTAGCAAAAAAGGAAGGCTATCTGTACAATTTCTGCGATGACACTTAAAAATTCAGCATTTAATAAACACAACTTTACTACCATCTACGTTTTACTATTAGACTACTTTTTTATGTAAAGTATTTGGAGCTAATGGTTAATGTTACCCCTAATAAAGGGTTGGAACGGTACCACCTAATATTCTAACCAGTTCTGGCCAAACCATGCATCTCAGTATAGGCGTTCTAATAATTACTTCTGTTAGTTTAGAACGCAATTTTTCGGAAAATGCTCATCAAAAAATAATAAGTCAGGGTACCATTGGAACAAGAATTGAACGCCCATCAAAATGATGTGCCACTTGACCCCCCTTCCCATTTAAAATTATAAGGGTAACATCTACCCCTCCTAGGGGGTTGAACCACGAGGGCTACAAATAGTCCGTGAAAGTGTCCCCCTTGACAATAAAATTGACCTGTTTTTTCGATTACTCATATTGTTTACTGGAAGGAAGATATTAAGGGTGGGAAGTTTTCAAATTGACACCCTGTATAATATCGTCATTTGCAATTAAACCATGAAATATAATTTACTTGAACTTACCTAACTGCGCACTAAATTCACTTCGAACGCTATAATTACTTAATATAAAGACGCAATCAGTAGTTCTTGGGGGTGGGGGTGCTGCTGACCGCGTTTTATATTTTCAACAACATTCATAGATCCATAGCTGTGAAAAGGCTAAGTGCTTATACTCCATTCCAAATAAGAAAACAGTAGGTGGAGCCGTGATCAGTGAGGAAAACTCACACAGCTAGATTTTTGTTGCGGTCAAGAAAAGCACCGAATTTGAAAAAGTTACTACGCTTTCGGAAAGCAACTTTCCAGAACAATAACAGGTAGGTAAGTCTTATAATTGATTTGACGAAAATGATTTATTTACGATTACAAAATAAATATCATCTCAGTTTCCTATATATTTTTCATCCGTCAACTCTTGAAGTTACTTTTCCTCCGCCAGTCTATCAATGTCCTAATTTACTGTACTGTAATTAGAATTGGGATATCTCATTAATTCCTTATGTTGGATGTAATTGTACAGATGTAATAACAATCTCTATTTGAAACTCTAAAAAGGAAATATGGGAAAAAGTAAAGAATATGGGTCCAGCTGGGATTTTGTTTTTTTTACAGATGCTCTAAAACGCGATAAAATTAATAAAAAAAAAAAATTTTGGCGCGGAAACACATTTTTCTAATTTATTTTTGAAAAAATAAATGTGGATACTCACTTTCAAAACAAACAAAATCAATTTGTTGGATGGGTTATTTTACCTATTTTTTCAATGTTAATGAACTGTGTTGTATTGATAACACTTTCTACATATACAGATGTATCGATTCATTAGCAGAATAAGCTTCGAATAGTATGGAAAAGGTTAAAAAAGCTACTTTTATTATGCAGATATAATTAATTCATAATTTGTTGACAAGTGAATAAATTGGAACTGAGACGTTGCCAATAGAGATTTCTGATAGTTTAAAGACTTGTTCATACCCTCGCGAATTCCTCAATATTTCTAGGAATAAAATGGCTGTCAGTCATGCCGGACCATTCATTGTTGTCAGCCATTTCATTCGTAGAGAAATTGCGAAATTCGCGAGGGTATGAACGAGACTCAGTACCGCAAAAGTTCTAATCGACCAGACTGATCCGCATGGACCAATTAGAACATGCGTAGATTATTATCCAACTTTAACCCAACCTAACCTAACCTCATGTATACAGAATAACCATTCGAATTTGGATTAATATTCCAAATCAGACAAATCCAGTGTACTATCGTTCTGAATAGCCCATGCACATTGCCCATATGAAGTCTGGTCAATTGGAACTCTTGCCCTTAGAGATGGAAAAATTTATAACTTTTCTCTATTTTCAATAAACGCACAACATTCACTGTCGATTCAAAGAAAAACATTGATAATGATTAGTTTTTGTTTGTTAGCAGGAATATGCGTTTTTGTTGTTAGCTAGGTATCTGGATTGTTATGAGAAATATTTTAGAGTGTAAAATTTCTTTAGATCAAATTATTTGTGGCGAATTATAAAATGTCTCACAGGAAATTGCATATAACGGGCGAATAAATATTACAGGTTCACTTCATATATTCATATCTTCCCCAATCTATAATTTGATTTGAAATAGGAGCTATTATATAAAATAGACCATATGCGAGCGAAGCGAGCGCGTTCGGCCGACATTTCGCAAATCCACGCGCGTGGATTTGCGAAATGTGGGCCGAACGCGCGGCTTTTCCTAACTGGTCAACAATTCTGTCAATTCATCTTACACAAACCTATATTATGATTTTAATTGAGAACTATGACATAAAATAGACCATGCGAGGGAAGCGAACGCGCTCTGGTGTTCCTAACTGGTCAACAATTTTGTAAATTCCACAAACCAATGTTACAATTTGAAATGAGAACTATAAAACAAAATAGACCATATGCGAGCGAAGCGATCGCCTTCGGCCGATATTTCGCAAATCCGCGCGCGCGGATTTGCGAAATGTCGGCCGAACGCCCGGCTTTTCCTAAATAGTCAACAATTCTGTCAATTCCACAAACCTATGTTACAATATGAAATGAAAACTATAACTCAAAATAAACCATGCGAGCGAAGCGGGTGCGATTGGCCAACATTTCGCAAATCAGATCGTGCGGATTTGACATTCAACAGAGAACTGTATGTCAAAAGTTATTTTGGATGTTAATGACAGAAACCTTTAATAAACTCGATTGAGAATTCGATAAATTTTTCACTTTCTTGTAGTTTAACTTAAATTTCCATGAATACTTGTTCGTATCCTCGCAAATTTCGCAATTTTTCGGCAAATGAAGTGGCTGCCAGTCATGCCGGACTATTCGTTGATGCTGAACCATGTCGGCAGCCATTTTATTTGCAGAAAAATTGAGAAATTCGCGAGGGTATGAACGAGACTTAACCGTCACTATTCCGTGTAATAGAATTGGCAACGTGGCATTATTTATTAACTTTGTGTTAGAAGTGTCCTGTCATTTAACATTTGTCAAATAAACTGGTTGTTTATGTACATTGAATAAAAATCTTCTTGCGTGTTTTTTTAATTATTGAAGTTTATTAGGTACTATGAATTACTCCATATGGTTGGATAGAAGTGTTTGAAGTTCAAGACAATGGGTTTGAAATGAAAAATACGTTTTAACTGCGTCCAACGGTCTGTGATTGTGTCTCTCAAAACTAAGTTCCCACACATGTTTTATCAAGAAAAAAAAATAGAAAATGCTCTTTCCGCGCAAAAATTTTGATTGCTCTAGTGTTTTTAAGATGTTTTAAAACGTCTTTGAAAATTTTATCAAAATCCCAGCTGGACCCATATTCTTTACCTTTACCGAAATGGGTTTGTACGGTCATAAACATAACCTCACCAAAAATTATTCACCAAACACGCGAACACCTCGAATATGGAAAAATCTGTTCCAGCACATTTAGGCTGAGTCAAGTCTCCGGTCTGACCAATATGATTAGACCAGGGCGGTCATTTGGTTGACTTGACGACCTAATTAGAACTGTTTGTATGTGACCAATATTTCCAATCATCTGATCGGTCCGACTCATCTTCATACTTCATACTGACACAGTCTTACTCGTTGATTTACAAATCAATAAATTACCAACGTCAATTTGGTTTCTATTTCGCCCTGACAGGCTGACGGCTGGCTGTAACATTACTTTTTTGAGATCTGTGATATTGGCAGAAGTCAGAAGTGTCAACCTACCAAAACGAATATAACTGGATTACATATGGTATTGTTCTATGTGATACTGGCTTGGATTTTAACCAATCAGCGTGAAGCTCGAGTTTCCAGCACTGTATTCTTATTTGGAATAGAGTATAGTAATCCCGAAAAGTGCTCTCGAGCACCGCAGTGCTGGGGAGCACTTCTCGGGATTACTAAGCACTGCCTTTTCGTAAAATGCTCGGAGCACTAAGCCCTGGACCCAAAAAGTGCTCGGGAGCATAGTGCCTACGAGCACTTAAATCCTTCAAGCACTTTCACGAGCACTAAGCACATTGCTTTGGGACAGCTCTGTTGTCAATTAAGCCTTCAAGTAGGTCTAATAACAGATTAAAATGTCCGGATGGTGGTGTATATACAGGGTGTCCCAAATTCGAGCCTCATCATTGGGATCTCGGAAACCAGAAGAGAAACGAGGTCGGTTAAATGGAGGCAAAGTTGCGCAATTTGGTGCTCATTGTAACGACGCTTTCATATTTGAAAAATTCCGAATACTTCCGAAGATTTTTTGCAAAAAAACGATTATTCGCGTTTTAATTTTTATTTTTTTCTGGCTCTATTTGAATAGATATAACAAAACAAATTTCTACTTTTTCTGTTCTACAAGACGGTGTTATCAGATTTTCAAACAGACGTTTCGTATTTGAGCTGCCATCATCAGCTTTGTTTTTTTAAATACTGCCCTAGATTTTTTATTATGGAATTTAAAATCTTCTAATGTCCCAAAACAAATGATGTGTCGCACTAATTCGAAAAGATTATATTAATAGCATTTTACATAAGAACTCATGTGTTAGAGAGAGACAGAGAATAGATTTTTGGTAAGATCTTAGCAGGACATCGTTAAAATAATATTTTCGAAAAAGAACGATACAATACAATAGGCATGATGTTTCAATTATTCCAAAAAAAGTCAAACAAAAAGTATAAAAGTTAAAGCAAATATTCAAATTGTAATCCACCTGCTTGAATGCATTTTCGTGTCAGTCTGTGAAGTTTATGAATGGCACGCTGAATGGTCCTTGCAGTGATAGCCCTGATCTCCTTCATTAGGTCTTGTGATACTTCAAGATTTTGTGGCCTGTTTCGATAAAGACGGTTTTTGAGAAATCCCCGAAGAAAGTAGTCTAGAGAGTTTAGGTCCGGGCTTCTAGCTGGCCAACGTACGGGACCTTGGTTTCCAATCCATTTATTAGGGAATAATTAATTTAATAAATTTTTAACACATCTCCCATTATGAGGTGGTGCACCGTCTTGTTGCCACCATAGTTGACGTAATACGCCCAAAGGTGATTCCATTAAGGAATCCAATATATTGGTCCTTATTAATTCTGCATATCTATCGGAATTTAATTTTTCTTGAATAAAAAACGGGCCGATAATTTTATTGTGCCACATACCGACCCATACGTTGAATGATTGTCGTCCCTGAGGTCTTACTTCTTGATTCTGCCTTGGGTTTTCTATTGACCAATAGTGTTCGTTATGTCTGTTAAATAGTCCATGTGTTGAAAAACTGCATTCATCTGTCCATATAGTTTTATTTAGGAAGTCATCATTTTCATTCATTTTATTTTGCAACCAGTTCCAAAATTCTAATCGTCTCTCAGCATCGCCAGGTCTTAGTGTTTGACTAATATGGATTTTGTAAGGTTTTTATCCACGCTTATTTTAAGTTCTCCAAACTCTCATTCACGGTAATCCTACTTCTTCTGAGAAAACTCTAACTGAAAAGGATTATTATTGGCCTTAAAAAATTATTTAAAATTATTCATTTTACTTTTTACTTTGTAACAGTTTTCAAACTTACAGTGTTCAAGATAATTTGTTCCTCTTCTAGATCGATTCGTGTTCCATTTTGAACCCTTGGCTTAACAAAACTTCCGTACTGAGCTAAATTATTATCAATATTAGCAAAATTACTATAATGCGGATGCCGTCTTTCTGGATATTCCAACAAATAGCGCTCACAAGCCGTTTTTGGATTTCGTTTCGAAATATAATAAATCCTTATCATGTCTCGTTTTTCTTCGTTAGAAAAAGTCAATTTCGTTTAATAAGCGTTAACAATTAGTGAACAGTGAACTGTCAAAATATTGGATAATTTAAACATTAACAAATGAACTAAGATAGCCAGAATGCACGATGCACAGCCACTTTGATAAAATGCAATTATTTTTGTAAATATAGCCTAGGGCCTAGAGTTTGAGGGATGACATTTCAATTATATTATTTATTAACCACCCACTTTTGTCTTAGTTTTTGAGTTTCATGCAGTGCGTTATTGCAAAAAAAGTTTGTTTTAACTCTATTAAAAATCTAATTTTTGTCTCTCTCTAACTCATGAGTTCTTATGAAAAATGCTATTAATATAAACTTTTAGAATAAGTGCGATACATCATTTGTTTTGGGACATTAGAAGATTTTAAAATCCATAATAAAAAATCCAGGGCCGTATTTAAAACACAAAGTTGATGATGGCAGCTCAAATACGAAACGTCTGATCGAAAATCTAATAACACCATCTTGTAGAACAGAAAAAGTAGCAATAAGAATATGAAATTTGTTTTGTTATATCTATTCAAATAGAGTCACAAAAAACTAATAATGAAATCGCGAATAATCGTTTTTTTCCAAAAATCTTCGGAAGTATTCGGAATTTTTCAAATATGAAAGCGGCGTTACAATGAGCAAAAAATTGCGCAACTTTGCCTCTATTTAACTATTCTGGTTTCTGAGATCCCAATGATGAGGCTCGAATTTGGGACACCCTGTACAGTGTGACAATTTAAAAACTTACAATGGGCTATATCTCACGAACGAAAGATGATCTCAAAAAATGCTCAAATATATTTCTAGGATAGGAAGGGGGAACTAAAATGACATGAAAAATAACACGCCCCCATCAACCCCCTAGGCCCCACCTACCCCAACTGAAAAAGTTTAAGTGGCAGACCTACCTACTTGTGATATATCATTGAGAAGCCTACAAAAAATGCTATCCAAAGGTATGAATAATAATGGTACTGGATGAATAAATAATTGCAAAACCCTGTCTTAAAAGGAAAATTTAATGAAGTTTTTATTGAACTACAAATTTGTTAAAAATGTCAATGAAGTAAATGTTCAAATTGGGTTCCGTTGTTTTGTAAACAATAGTACAGCCTATTTTCAAATTCTGCACGAACTTTGACAAATGTTGTTCTAGTAATAGCGCGACATGCTTGAGTAAATTTTTCCCGAAGTCCCCAAGTGACGCAGGTTGAGTTTTATACACAACTGACTTGAGGTAACCCCATAAAAAAAAATCAGGTGGCTCTAAGTCTGGTGACCTCGGTGGCCACTCAATAGAACTTCTCCTTCCAATCCATATGTTCGGATAATTAGTATCCAACCAGTGCCTAACTGCAGCGGCATAGTGAGGAGGTGCTCCATCTTGCTGGTAGTGCAGCAAATCTTCTTCTAGGGCTAGATTGCCTTGGTCATCCCTTTGATTCTCTAATTCATGCACAATTGAAGGTTGGATGGTGTTTTCCAACATATTAAATTGCCTGGTATTAACAAGGGGCCAATTAAAGAATCCCCTAATATCCCTGCCCAGACATTAAGTTTTTCAGGATATTGAGTGTGACCTTCTCTAAATCGATTCGGGTTCGTATCATTCCAGTACCGACAGTTTTGTTTATTCACATTGCCATTCAGCATAAAAGTACAGTCATCACTGAAACAAATATTTTTCAATAATCTAGGTTCAACGCGAATTCTTTCAGTCATTATTTCACAAAACTCAATTCGTCGGTCTGGGTCAACATCGCCTAGTTCTTGAAGAAATTGCGTTTTGTACGGGTGAAACTTATGTAATTTCAACACCTTTCTGATCGACTCACGTGATAGTTCTGTCATTGTAGATACCTGACGTGTTGATGCAGTAGGCTCTATTGCAAATTGCCCAAGGACCTCAACTTGGCTTGCTTCATTCAGTAATCTTGGGGCATCCCTTTTTTTATTTTGCACTGATCCCGTTTCTCTAAATTTTCCAACTAAATCGCGGATGTACACGTGACTTACATGTTTGTCCGGATACCTCTCATTAAATATTTGAGCTGTTCGTAAATAACACTGGTTCTGGGAGCCAAATATGAAAATTATCTCCACACGTTCAGGTATACTGTACACCATCGTGACAACTACACCGAATGACAGTACTGATCGTACACAATGATGACACTAATGAAATTTAAATGTCTCAAATAGACAAAAAATTATTGACTGCGACAGAAACCAGAAAACAGATGTTTATCATTGAAATTAAGGTTTTATTGGCCTTTAAAGATTTTTAACATTGTATCACAAATAGGGTTCCTACGTTTGTTTTTAAAATTGTTGGATAATAATTTGGTAATTATTGATACACCCTGTACAATTATTATGTATACCATTAGATAGCATTTTTTATAGGCTTTTCAATGATGTATCACAAGTAGGGGTCTGCCATTTAAACTTTTTTAGTTGGGGTAGGTGGGGCCTAGGGGGTTGATGGGGGCGAGTTCTTTTTTATGTCATTTTAGTTCCCGCTTCCTATCCTAGAAACGAGTTTGAGCATTCTTTGATATCATCTTTCGTTCGTGAGATATAGTCCATTGTGAGTTTTTAAATTGTCACACTGTATATACAAATAAAGGTAGTTTTGATCTGCTGTGGTCTGATGCCACAGCATTCAAACACACCCTCAACACATAAGTTTTCTAAGTTGAGAATCAACTATTCGGAACTGCTATCACTGACACGATTTAATTTCCCTCCTAGAAGAACTCGTTCATCTGTTATTTTCAACATTCCAATGACAGTCACGGTAACCTCCGCAAGATCTTCCTCTTGTGAACATGTTTCGGCTGGCAAACGAATTTAATGTTTTTATAGATTTGGACTAGACAGTCTCATTGAAAAAAGTTAGAAATGAGATTTTAAAACATTTTGTTGCTTTTTCAATATGAACTAGCCTCCAATATAATTATAAATATAACAATTATTTGCGCATGTCTGACCTATTTAAGAGGTGCATTATTCTTAATTTAAAACTGATATGCATTATTATTTTCAAAATTTTATTTGTATTTATACTAGTTTCTTATTAATGAATAATTATCCCTTAGTCCAGTTGGCGTAGGTCACCAAGAAACAATTAATCAGCAATCTCAGTAATTTTTTTTTAAATAATCAGTTCATAGAATATTGGTTGACATATGAAAAAGTTCATTGGTCAATCGATTTCCTAATGTCAAAAAAAAAATTCGAAAAATATTTTTATTTTCAAAATCCTAGAATATTATGAGCTAGGATGAATTAAATGAAAAATAAGAAAAAACTTCTTGTAGGGATAGTTTTTTCTACCAAATAGATATCCGCCACTTTTTTTGTCAGAGTTATAGTTTGCCCGCAAAAAATCATTAAGGAACTTATGCATACAACGAACGAGATGCCTGGCCAGCTGCGTGAGGACCTATTTTTTATAACCGGGCGTATTACATTATAATCTGAAACGTACTTATGAGATCTTAAATTGGAATTTCAAATACTCTATTTTCAAGTAGTAAATCTGAACTTCCTTATGGTATAGTTTATGTTCCGTTTTCAGTAATACATTGTATAGAAAAAACCGCGTATATACAGTGTGGTCCACTAAGTGTGCAACAAATGAGAAACTTGTTTGATATCGATTTCTCAGAAAATTTTATTTGTGACAAATGTTCCAAAACTATACCAAGTATACCTGAAATGGCTTTATGACAAACACCATACAGGATAGGCCAAAAAATATAAAGTTCGTTCAGAAGTAAAGTACCCTTATTTCAAAAAATATAGAAATATGTTGAAGAGGAAAGTTGCTCAGAATTAAAAGTTATGTTCAGATACGAAGTCATGGCCTGCTATTCGAATTTTTTTTTTCGTTTGGAAAATTTTGAATTAACCCCTTATGATACGTATTTTTACTATTTTGATTTAATATGTATGTGAAGTAGCCACAATCAAATAAGGTCGGAGTATTTTTTATCAAATTAAAGTGTATTTGTAAAATTTACTTGGATTTGTATTTTTTTAGGTGACCGTCAAATTCATGTTTGTTACAACGATATTTAACAGAACTCTAGAATAAAACGAATACTCTTTTTAACGAGGCAAATACTTCACTAAGTAAATGTTCATATGAATAAACTGTCAAAATCTATCGCGGATAGCCATGAACAAAAAAGAACCAATAAGCAATAGTACAGAAACTTACAGTAGGTAACTGAACAGGTGCTAACAATAAAAATTATCGAAGCGTCTCTGTATGTCCACCTTCTCTTTCGATGCATCTAATTATTTGCTCATGAAATTCGTTTACTGTAGATCGCAACACATTAGCGGGAATATTTCTGCAATGAACTCTTATTGAAGTTTCAAGCTCAGCAACATTATTAAAGGGGCGATCTCTGTAGACTTTTTGTTTTAAGTATCCCCATAAGAAATAATCCAGAGGTGTAAGGTCTGCAGAACGAGGAGGCCATCGAGGATCGGTATTTCGTCCTAACCATTTATAACGAAATGTCCTATTCAGCCACTGAGAAACATATCTAGTAGAATGGGAAGTACATCCGTCATGTTGGAACCATGCTTTTTATGTTCTTCTAATACCATATCATCCAAAAACTCTCCTATTTCAGTTTCCAAAATGTTCAAGTACCTGTCACCATCCAAATTCTCTAGAAAAAAAAAACGGACCTAGTAATGTATCATTTAATATACCACACCAAACGTTTGTTTTCTGATAGTATTGATTTTTGTGGTCAATAATTAAATTTGGGTTGACATCTGACCACCATCTGCAATTTTGTGATGATAGAACCCCATTTGCTGTAAAAGTCGATTCATCTCCAAACAGAATACATCGATGAAAATCTTTGTTCTTCTATTTCACCCTGAATTCACATGGAAAAATCATATCTCAAATCATAGTCTCTTTTTGCAATGTACAAATGAATGTAGGTTTGTAAGCATGGTACTTATGTTTCTTGAGAATACGCGTTACAGAGGTTTTTTTATGCCGGTATAATCACCAATTTCTTGGGTGGACCTTCTAGGATTTTCTACTATTGCTTGAAGTACGTCGAGCTGGTTTTCTTCTGTGCATACAGGTTTCGTACGCTCCGTATTATGTTTATATTCTAGTGAGCCGTTCTGTTTGAAATTCTTTAAAATTCTGCTTAGACTTGAATAGCAAATTTGTTTGTCTGGATGCCGCTCGTTGAAAATATTAGCAGCTTCGCGCATTGTTTTATAACCATCACCACAGGTTAAAACTAATTCTGCCTTTTCAGTTAACGTTGCAACAAATATGAAGTTGACGGTCACCTAAATAAATACAAATCCAAGTAAATTTTACCAATACACTTTAATTTGATAAAAAATACTTCAAACTGATTTGATTGTGGCTACTTCACATATATATTAAACCAAAATAGTAAAAATATATATCATACGGGGGTAATTCAATATTTTCCAAACGAAAAAAAAAAATTGACTAGCAGGCCATGACTTCGTATCTGAACATAACTTTCAATTCTATTCAACTTTTTTCTTCAACATATTTCTACATTTTTTGAACGAACTTTATATTTTTTGGCCTATCCTGTATGGTGTTTGTCATAAAGCCATTTCAGGTACACTTGGTATAGTTTTGGAACATGCACCAACTTTTGTCAGGTATAAAATTTTCTAAGAAATCGATAATAAACAAGTTTCCCATTTGTTGCACACTTAGTGGACCACACTGTATATAATATAATTCGGAAACATTTTTCATTTCAGAGAATTGTTATTTAGGTGTCCTAATTCACGAATAAAATCTTCCAGTCATTAATTTTGTCTCGTTCTGGAATATGGCTCTTGTGATGATTTTGAAATTTTTCGGAATCTAGAGATCATGGCGATATAAATATATAGGCCTCTGCAAAATTGTTAAAAATTAACTTATTTGGATAAATTTTTTTTTGAAATGTAAATTAAATTGTACATGTTAAGAATCTTTGAGCGTAAATTGTGCCATATTTCATAACGAGACAAAATGAATGACTGGAAAATTTTATTTGTGAATTAGGTCACCTAAATAACAATTTTCCGAAAATATTTTTTTTCCGAATTATAATTATGTTTGAGAGAATCTATAATTTAATCGCTCAATTTTCGATTCTTGTTGGGTACGCAGCATGCAGGGAGTATACTCTTATAACACTTATTCCACGAGGATGTGTGTAAAAAGTAGACCTAAAACTACAAACATATCAAAAGAACAATTTTGTGGAATGTCAATATATAGAACACCGTCATCTTAATAGGTGTGTCCACTAATTTTTATTTATAATGTATTTCGACAGTTATACCTCTCTAAAAACACACTACATGCACAAAAAGTCTCAAAAATTAAAATGTCATTAAATAAACGCAAAACGAATATGATGAAATCAGCGAGGCTAGAAAACGTACCCTGCACGAGGCTAGCAGAATTGACGTCACGTCTTTGATAGTGTGAGCGGAGTGCATTATAATAACGCGCGCTTTTATGTGTTGATCATTTGGGGTTCGCTGCATTTCGTCTGTATTAATTTTTCAAAATGAGTGCTAATAAGTGGTGTTTTGTTCCTGGGTGTGTGAACACATCCAAAAATAATTTGGAGAAAATATTCATGACAGTTCCACGAAATCATAAAAAATTGAAATGGTTTGCTGCTGTAAGAAGAAAGAGATAAAAGTGGTGTCGGTGAAAACAGTGTTTTTTGGTATGAAGATCATTTCAACGTGAGTCTTTGGGTCTTTGTTAGTATTACCAACGAAATATTAAACAATTTGATGTTTACAGCTTGCAGAAGATATGGAAAACTATTATGAATATAAGTTTAGTAAAGTTAAAGCTCGAATGAAGCCGGGAGTAGTACCTCATATTTTCAGTTGGCAGGCGGATAAAAAAACAACCTCTTCCCGTTTGAGTAGCGAGATAAAATCAAGAAAAAAGGAAAATTTCTGAAATTTTGAATGAATCTGATTTGAATTATTATTATTGAATATACTGGAGTTTTATCCCAATATAAAACCATTACTTTTAACACCTCGACTCGTGTTTCAATCACCAAGTGATCATCCTCAAGAGGAAGATTAAACTAAGTTTAATCTCAGATAAACCTCATTTTAATCTTACTGGCGAAGTGTCATTACTATACCAAAGGTGCCAAACAGTGTATTACAATTATTAGCAGAGATCATGAACTGCGGTTTGAATTATAGAAATACTTTATTATTTGCCACTTTCTTATCAAATTTCAGCCTATATTATCACGAAATCCAAGAAAACTAAAATCGAAGTAAACCGCAAACATTGTCATTAGCTAATGATTTTGAAAAATATGTTATTTAATAAACACGGAAGTGCCATTTTTATGCAGAAATTGCCATATATATTTTATGCCGCTAGTTTCACCTGAAATATAGATTTTTACACTTTTATGACAAATTTTATATAAAAGATGAACATGACTTCGAAACAAATGTGCATATTAGCATCACTATTATTGATAGCAGGATCACTATACAGTACGACGCTAAATTATGGAACCAATTCATTATTTCTGAATATAAAGATATATCGGAAAAATCCTCACCCAGCTTATGCGGTCTCAGCCTATATCCAAAGGCATAACGCGGCGCTACGAGTGTTGTACTACCATCTAAGACACTCGTACGGTATAGACGAGATACCGGTGTTGCCTTATGTTCCGGGGGATATTGAGTCCGTGGTGGAGAATGAGAGGTGCCGAATCTATTGGAACTACTCATTCCCCACCCTCAGGCAAATACAAGCCAATAAGCCTGATGTTGTCCTCCTCGACCGTCAAAGTAAAACGATGTTCGTCGTGGAGTTTTCCGCTCCAGGCGAGATGAATATCGTTCGGAAAGAGGAGGAAAAACGGACTAAATATCGAGATCTTCTCTTTGAACTCCGCAGGTTGTATCCGGACCATTCTGTCAAAATGGTGGTTCTGATTATAGGAGTCCTTGGTGGAATGATGGACACACTGCTCTCTAATTTGAAGTTGATACCGGCCTGCCGTAATATGGCACAAATCTTAGCCGCTCGAATGCAGAAGGCCGTCATCCTTGGTTCCCTTCGTCTGCTCAGAACACATGACTCTCGGACCCAATAATCACTCACCCTACGGACATAGGGAGTGGTTATTGAGGTAAACGAAACCAGCGCGTCCTCCGGATGGGTCGGAGCACCGGAGACATGACCTGACTGGTACACTCTTAAAGGAAATAATAATAATAATAATAATAATAATAATAATAATAATAATAATAATAATAATAATAATAATAATAATAATAATAATAATAATAATAATAATAATAATAATAATAATAATAATAATAATAATAATAATAATAATAATAATAATAATAATAATAATAATAATAATAATAATAATAATAATAATAATAATAATAATAATAATAATAATAATAACAAGTTATGCCACGTGTCGGTCTGGCTGTGGAGAATGCTCGCATCATACCACCGATGGAGGACATCAGAACTCGCAGATCACTTCACCATGTGAAGCCCCTGAAGCCACAAGAACTGGCACGAGTGGATGCGGAGATCGGCGATGTTCTTCCAGAAGAGGCTGACATCTGGCAGATCAATTCTGTCGTGTATGACGCCGCTCATGCTCTAACCCAAACGCAGAGAAGGGACACCACCGCTGTAGTTGGGAGGCATGAACGACGCGTACACAAGATGGAAGCTAAGATCAAGTCGGCGAGACAACACGCGTCTCGTATCCAGTGTGTGGTGGACTACGTGGCGGCCAATAGGCCTTTCACACCTGCAGTGCGGCGAATTGCCGCAAAATTAAGACGAGCTCACCACACATTGAATCAAGGGGTGCTGTTTACCATCAAACAGCACTGTCTTGATAGGATACGAATGCTAGTGGCTGCAAAGAAGTCACTAGTGAGGCGAGCGAGAGGAGTCGCGGAAAACTTGAAGTTCCGCGATAAACCTTCTCGTTTATTTCAAGAGCCTCCACGTGTTGTTGATAACCCGCCGACTGTTGATCGGGTGGAAACCTTCTGGAAGAACATCTATGAGTATCCGCAACCAATCAATGTAGATACTCCAGCCCTAGCGCAGTTCAGAGCATTCTGCAGGAGGCTTCGGCAGCCTGAGCTCAATGATCTGCGCAATCCGATAACCCCGGAAGAAGTTCAAAGAGCCCTCAAAGGCTCAAAGAACTTTGCTGCTCCAGGACCCGATGGGTTGAATAACTATTGGTGGAAAAAGTTTCCAGCAACCCACCGCCATCTGGCTAGAGTTTTCAACTCATGGCTAGATGGGGAGCAGCAGATTCCGGAGTGGTTTGTCGAGGGGCGAACCGTGCTCATCCCCAAAAACGGAGATTTGTCTGATCCAAAGAATTACAGACCGATAACGTGCTTGAATGCGTGTTATAAGGTGTTTACGCGCATCTTATACACACGCATTCTCTCCGCAGTTGATCCGGTGTATGAACGGATATATGAGCAAAGAGGGTCAAAGAAAGGGGTTGCCGGCTGCAAGGAGAACCTGCTCATCGATAGATGTATCACACAGGACTCCGTGCAGTACAAGCGTAACCTTTCGATGGCCTGGATCGATTACCGCAAGGCATTTGATACAACATCGCATGAGTTGATCATGCATTTGCTCAGATGCCTTGAGGTACCCGATCAAATAGTGGGATGCATTGGACAACTGATGCCGCTCTGGAGGACTCGCTTCGCTATAAAATCTGGTGGAGACATAGTCCAAACAGAGCAGGTCATCATTAGAAGAGGCGTGTTTCAGGGAGACTCCCTCAGCCCTCTTCTCTTCTGCATCTCACTATTGCCATTGTCCGTTGCACTCAGGAATACCCGTGGGTACAGCTGCGGCACCCCCAGCAACCGGAGGCATACAGTCACCCACCTGTTTTACATGGATGACCTAAAATTATATGCCTCTGGAGAAAGGGACCTACATCAGTCCCTTAGGGTGGTGGAAGAATATACGCATGCTATCGGAATGGAATTTGGGATCGACAAATGTGCCACGGTTCATCTCAAAAGAGGGCGATGCGAGGAATACGGAGAGGATGTCCAGCTCGTAGACGGAAGCATCCTACATCATCTGGATGCCGGAGAGACTTATACTTACCTAGGGGTGGCGCAACGCCGCTCCCAAGAGGTAATCACAGTTAAGAACTCTCTCCGCGGCAAGTATCAGCATAAACTCCGACAGATCTGGTCATCAGAACTGTCGGGGAAGAACAAAGTTGCTGCAACTAATATGCTTGCCGTTCCGATCCTTCTCTACTCCTTCGGAGTGATGAAGTGGACTCAGGAAGAGCTGCGACAACTCGACGTAAAAACTCGCAAAATGATGCATCTCAATAGGAGCTTGCATCCTAAATCGTCTGTTCCACGGTTGTACTTTCCCAGACAACGGGGAGGCAGTGGACTTTTGAGTTTGGAGTGTCTGCATAACAGAATGGTTCTGGATGGAGCCTGTAAAGTCATCAGGAGTTCAGATCCCCTTCTCTGCATGGTCCGCGACCATGAAAAAGCAGGGATTGGAGCATTTCTCTTTAAGGCAGCAACCCGTGCAGCCGATGAACTTGGTCTCGTATTCGACACTGAACGGGCTAACCCAAACTCTGTCACCGAGTTGGGACCCGTTCAGCTAAAAGCTCACATTAAAGCTGCGGAGACAGAGGTCCTCCTACAGCTGCATATGGATAAGCCAATGCATGGTGTTTTCTTCAACAACATCGAAGACCTTGGCTTATCCAAAAGCTTGACCTTTGCCTTCCTCAGTTCGAGTGAGCTAAAGTCGGAGACCGAGGGATTCATAATGGCCTGCCAGGATGGTGTCTTCAACACCCTGGTCTACCGTAGTCGCGTGATGGGTATAGACGTCCCTGACACCCGATGCAGGGCATGTCGTGGGGCACCTGAGACCGTAATGCATTTGCTATCAGCATGCCCATCTTATGCGGTCTCAGCGTATATCCACAGGCATAACGCGGCGCTACGAGTGTTGTACTACCACCTACGACACTCGTACGGTATAGACGAGACACCGGTGTTGCCTTATGTTCCGGGGGATATTGAGTCCGTGGTGGAGAATGAGAGATGCCGAATCTATTGGAACTACTCATTCCCCACCCTCAGGCAAATACAAGCCAATAAGCCTGATGTTGTCCTCCTCGACCGTCAAAGTAAAACGATATTCGTCGTGGAGTTTTCCGCTCCAGGCGAGATGAATATCGTTCGGAAAGAGGAGGAAAAACGGACTAAATATCGAGATCTTCTCTTTGAACTCCGCAGGTTGTATCCGGATCATTCTGTCAAAATTGTAGTTCTGATTATAGGAGTCCTTGGTGGAATGATGGACACACTGCTCTCTAATTTGAAGTTGATACCGGCCTGCCGTAATATGGCACAAATCCTAGCAGCTCGAATGCAGAAGGCCGTCATCCTTGGTTCCCTTCGTCTGCTCAGAACACATGACTCTCGGACCCAATAATCACTCACCCTACGGACGTAGGGAGTGGTTATTGAGGTAAACGACACCAGCGCGTCCTCCGGATGGGTCGGAGCACCGGAGACAGGACCTGACTGGTACACTCTTAAAGGAAAAAATAATAATAATAATAATAATAATAATAATAATAATAATAATAATAATAATAATAATAATAATAATAATAATAATAATAATAATAACAATAATAATAATAATAATAATAATAATAATAATAATAATAATAATAATAATAATAATAATAATAATAATAATAATAATAATAATAATAATAATAATAATAATAATAATAATAATAATAATAATAATAATAATAATATGATAATATGATATTCAAAGCAAAGTTTTGAACTTGAACAAGATGAATTTTAGAATATAAGTTGTATTTCTCGTAGAACAGGTTAGATATAGAACTACATGAAAAGAAATTCACTTGTTCTGAAAAATTATTGACTTTTGATCCTTGATTTTGAGTTTTTGATATTATTATTATAATAAATAAAAAGGAAAAGTTTGACATATTGAGTATAATTTATAGTGTTTGGCATATAAAAATTTTCTTTATCAATTTTGACATCAAGAAAAGGCTCAAGCTGCAACCCTTCTGATATAGAGACTGTTTTGTGACTCTGTGGAACCGACTGCGCTGAAAAAGAAGTTAACAGGTGAAAATTTCAAAAGTCTAGCAATTTTCACTCATTCTATACAATAATTTTAATCAAGATTTTTTTCATTTACATAAAATAAATATCTAAGAAAGCATAACAAATCATTTCTACATTTATTTTTTACCATACTGAAGTATTTAATTACAAATTGTATATTTTTCAAATCAGATCATTGACTTTCCAAACTCGTGCGAAAATTACAAAAATACAAAATAATAACTTACATTCCTATACAAAATAATAAATTCATAACAATATATATTATTCAGGGTGGGTCACGGTCGATGGCACCTTAGACGTTTACAACATGTTTGTTTGAAAATTCTCCATCTTATCAGGGAGCAAAATTTCATAATACCTTACCTGATGATTTGAAAAATCTAGACCGGGAAAATCTTTTCAAAACAAAGCTGAAAAATTTTTTGATTAATGGTTGTTTCTATAGTACTTCTGAGTATTTCAATCAATGATGTGGTTATATATTGTATATATTTATATTTATTTTGTAGAACTGTTATATTTTGTGGAAATGTTATATTTTTATGTATATAAATGTAGATTGTACGTATGTATGTATATTTGTTGTCTGACGTATCCTATATCATTTTTTATGATCGTAAAGGATTTAATAAATTTTATTATTATTATTATTATTATTATTATTATTATTATTACGAAGAACGGGAAATAGGATCATTCTGAAAATTTGGTTTCTCAAGTAGTTGCTCTTGGTCTATCGATCTAAAATATTTTCAGCTATGCAGCGTTGCCGCTTATACCAGAAAGTAGCAGCATCTTTGTTATTTCAAATGGGTCACCCTTTATATTACCGCATTTTTTAATCTGTCATTCCTTTCTGATTATTTCTGCCTCATACTCCCCTATACCTATCTCTAACGATTTTTGAGATATTGGTCATTTTCCATATTTTTTATCCAAAACATAGCTCGAATTGAATGTTTATTTCTGCGGTATTTGGATTCTTAGGAAGTTGCAATTTTGTGTTTAGTTCATCAAGATCATGTACATTGATTCTGTATATAGAAGTTTGTTCTGCTTTATACAAGGTCGTTTGAAATTCATGATCTTACTGCTAGATACGAAAAGGGTTGAAAGTGCGTTTTTTTAAATGGAACATCCTGTATATTATGAAATATCCTGAAAGATTACTAAATTCCCTTCGAATTGATATATCATGTTCCTATACCTAAATAACCAGAATTCCGAGATAATTGCAATTTTCACTTGTAATCTCCCAAGTGCTTGAATTATTGCAGGAAATTTTTCGAGTACGACGAGGGTAATTTTCTTTGAAAATTCATGTACGAGATAAATTTACGGCAATTGATTCAAGCACTTGGGGGATTGTTGAAATTGTTAAAATAGTTTTTTCCATTAACCAGCTGTCGTCCCCTTACGAACAGCAGCCCTCAAAAGTCGAAACTTGTGCAAGCCAAGGATTAACGAGGTTTTACCTTTTTACGTGTGATTTCTAGCACTTTCTTTCGGTAAGAAAATTTCACACCGAGAAATGAAAATCATCCAACAATTCATAAGAAATAACTAACGATGGTTTCACCTGAACTATTTATAACCACTGAAATATTGATATGTGAATAACTTAACAAAATTTTCATCAATAACTGTGTTTAAATTTGGAACAAAAAATATTAAAAAGTTAGGTCCTTATCGTGGATTGAACCATCGACATAGCGACTCATAGGCCGCAGCACTACCGCTGAGCTACTTACAGGACAAATATGATTTCAGAATTGACAATTTCTGCAATAATCGTGGAGAAAAAATTTTCAGACACATTCCAAATTTCTAAAATTTCTAGTAAATACATAATTATCTCCTGTCATATGAAAACTAGACCTCCATTTATACATTTAAGCAAAATATCAAATTGTCACATGTCAAATGTTTGACTGAAAAATTTCTACTTATTAATTTCGCCCAGGGCACCCAGGAGGATAATTTCCGGAAATTTTTAGGGTTGTCACGGTATCTAAACAAGAACGAATTTTTTGATTGGCTACAAAAGTGAGGTGTGAAAATTTCAAAAAAAATTGATTTATTTTTCTCATATTCATCTAAGGTGGCTATTAAATGTCATGATGGTACATGACATTATGAAAATTCGACAATTAGTGCACTATTAATAATACCGTTGTGTGTTTCTTAACGAAAGTGACTCAAAAATTATTGAAATGGAGGGAAATAACTATTCAAACGAAGTTCTGATGAAATTGTTTACTCTTCATGGAAAATATGAGGGAATTATAGCAAGAACGCTAGGTCCCTAGGTCGATGATTCAATCCACGATAAGAACATAACTTTCTTATTTATTTTTTGTTCCAAATTTAAACATATTTATTGATGAAAATTTTGTTAAGTAATTTACATATCAATATTTCAGTGGTTATAAATAGTTCAGGTGAAACCATCGTTAGTTATTTTTTATGAATTGTTAAATGATTTTCATTTCTCGGTGTAAAATTTTCTTACCGAAAGAAAGTGCTAGGAATCGCACGTAAAAAGGTGAGACCTCGTTAATCCTTGGCTCGCACAAGTTTCGACTTTTGAGGGCTGCCGTTCGTAAGGGGACGACAGCTGGTTAACGGAAAAAACAATTTTAACAATTTTAACGATCCCCCTCGTGCTTGAATTAATTGCCGTAAATATATCTCGTACATGAATTTTCAAGCACTTGGGAGATTACAAGTGAAAATTGCTATTATCTCGGAATTCTGGTGATTTAGGTATAGGAATATGATATATCAATTCGAAGGGAGTTTAGTCATCTTTTAGGATATTTCATAATATACAGGATGTTCCGTTTAAAAAAAACGCACCTTCAACCCTTTTCGTATCTAGCAGTAAGATCATGAATTTTGAACGACCCTGTATAACGCAGAATAAACTTTCCTATACAGAATCAATATACATGATCTTGATGAACTAAGCACAAAATTGCAACTTCCTAAGTATTCAAATACGGCAGAAATAAACATTCAATTCGAGCTATGTTTTGGATAAAAAATATGGAAAATAACCAATATCTCTAAAACCGTTAGAGCTAGGTATAGAGGAGTATAAATCAGAAATAATCAGAAAGGAATGAAAAGTTCAAAAATGCGGTAACATACAGGGGGGCCCATTTGAAATAACAAAGGTGCTGCTATTTTCTGGTATAAGCGGCAACGCTGCACTGCTGAAAATATTTCAGATCGATAGACCAACAGCAACTACTTGAGAAACCAAATTTTCAGAATGATCCTATTTCCCGTTCTTCGTAAACGTCTAAGGTGCCATCGACCGTGACCCACCCTGTATAATATGAATTTATTATTTTGTATTTTTGTAATTTTCGCACGAGTTCGGGAAGTCAATGATCTGATTTGAAAAATATACAATTTGTAATTAAATACTTCAGTATGGTAAAAAATAAATATAGAAATGATTTGTTATGCTTTCTTAGATATTTCTTTTAGGTAAATGAAAGTTTATTAAAAATATTGTATAGAATGAGTGAAAATTGCTAGACTTTTGAAAATTTCACCTGTTATCTTCCCTTTCAGCTCAGTCGGTTCCACAGAGACACAAAACATAACAAAACAAAAAGATAGGTACCAACAGAAATATTCTAATTCTTATTTATATTAATATTTGTATTAAAATTCGAGCACTTCCCGGACTAGGCCGGGAAGTGCTACTTTCCCAAAGAAAAAGTGTCCGGAAGTGAACACTTCCCGGATGGTTGCAGAAAATAGTTATTTGTTTAACTAGGCAGCAAAGTAGTAGATTGACTGCTGAGGCTGAATTCATAGCCGAGCGTAGCGAGGCTAGGAATTCAGCTAAGGCAGTCAATCTACTTTGCTGCCGAGTTGAACATATAATTTTTTCTCCGATTGTTCATAATGATATAAATAATAATAATGATAATAATAATAATATGTCTTTATTCATACTGCATTTTTCACAATGGGAAAATAAATCAATATATACGTCTACAGTATGATAGGGCGGAATTCAGTCGCCAGTATCCGGGGATATCGAAAACTGCTCTTCCATCCAAGGAGGAGGATATTGCATTTGCAAATTATTACAATTCCCACAATCTCTTTATTTTTCCTGTAGTGTTCAATTAAAATAAAATTTGATAGAAATCGCAGTTGTTGGAATGGTTGGTTGCTATGGAAATGTCCATAATAACTATAGTTTGACAATTCATGAAATTTCTGACAGCGAAAAAATATCGGTATATTTAAATTATCATATAATGGACAGTGATAGCGACCTGGAAGTACTTACTCCTCCAGAAATAAGGGAGGTGGCAAAAAATATAGAGTTGAATTTGTTGCCGGAGAAGTCTCGGATGAAATATGAAGGAAATTATAAACGATTTATGGATTATTGCATGCAGAAAAATGCGAAGACTTTTTCGGAGAATGTATGTTATGTAATAATTGTTAATAAATGTTTACGTCAAACGTTTTATTCCCATTGAGTATTATTACTTTGCTGCCTAGGCAGGAAAAGTAATACTTTGTTGATTGATATGTGTCAACAAAATTAATATTTGCTGCCAATCGGAGAAAAAAACTTTTTCTACAAAACGGTATTTTTCATTTTCCATTTCATTCATTCCAAAATTTACTCCACCAACTGGGCTACATGTAATTAGATTGTAAAATCTGTATGGGAAATAAATAAGCAAATAAATAGATAACAGTGTATGCAACGCTCAATTTCAGAACAGAAGAAAATTTGAAGACAGCGAGTAAACGCTGCTCATTTCTCGATTTTCACGCAACCTGAAAAGGGGTGTAGCCGACTGCGTCAACTTCCCTTATTCCAGTGTAGTTTCAGTGTTTCAGTATTCCCCAGCCCTTTGAAGCGAGTCGACGCTCGTTTTAAAATCGAGGAGGAACTTTCGGAAAAACATCCCGATCACATCGATAATTGACAGTTATAACCTGTTAGTGGTGGTCCCGGCGATTCCTATACGGAGTGTTAGCTCGAACAAAACCATTCTTCGAGAAGTTACTGTAAATCTAGAAAACTGTTAGAAAAAAGGCGGATTCAGGCTGATCATAAATCTAGTGTGTGAAATCTAGGGAGTTATAACCATACATTCATTTTCAAATCAATACGTACGGATTTGATTCAAACTCCAACAGATACAATTGAAGTCAATCTAGTGTGTGTATGTGTGCTGAGTGCAGAACAGATGAAATGCATTCTATTCAGGAATGACATCAGTGGAATGTACGAGAAAATGTAAAAAGCATAACACGAAAAAACGAAAGGTGAGTTACGTTTCATGCTATTTTTCAAGGCAATCTCGTTATACAAGTGGAAATATTTGTTTGGGAGTTGTTGCTATGGAAACGGCAACGAATTATTTTGGTCGAAGAAAGAATATTTCACAATCACGATTAGTGGAACGTGATTTCCTTCATGGCTTGGGTCGGCTATGATTAGGAATGCAATTATTGTAATAGACTTACATACCTCTGATGAATCTTGTGTGAAGAATAGTTACATACTTGCAGCAACTTGTGCAGCAGATCAAATACTGGTTTAATATTGTCATTTCAGTTTATTGAAATAACGAAACAGATATATTGGGGCTATAATCAACTTCTGTCTGGAAAACTCCCAATTTCCGAATCAATGGAAATTAGCGAATGTTATACCAGTCACGAAAATTAAATGTCATGCCTCTCATAATGACCTACGACCCAAGAGCATAATACCAGTTTTATCAAAGGTCTTCGTGAAAAACAAATAGTAGATCACCTCAATTTAAATGATATTATTCCGTGTGAACAATCGGGGTTTAGAAGTGGTTGTAGCTTTGCTAGCGCACTCTTGAATTTCACTGATCAAATTATTTCTTCAATAGATAACTGGCATGCAAAATTAACCGGACAAACAAAATATTGTTCAAAGTCAATCCTAAATAACTTTTTAACCTTTTCATCAATTTCGATAATTTTTTTGCCAAGTTGTAGGTACTTTCAATGTTATCATTCTCTACTATCGATTTTGCAGAAAGTTCTTAAAGATTTGTCGTTATACAGGTTATGATAAAAGGTGCACTTTACCTCAACATTTCTGAACACCCTGTGGAAAAATTTGACTACTGAATGATAGGTCTTCGTACGAGATTTTAAAGCCTGATCTTTCGTCAACAGTTCTTTTTTTGATTCATATCAATAACTGCATTCTTAAAGAAAAAACGCATTTTTAAAGAAAACCATGCGATTTGTAACCATAAACAAGCGATTTTTTTAAGTTGGCTTTGCTTGTTATGACAAGTTTCAGTTAAGCATTTTTTATGGCTTTTCAAAAAGATTTTTGCTAAGCAGTAGTCAACAATTATTCACAGATTTATTTGCTTTATAGTGTATGTTAAGGTGGTTGTGTCTAGGTGATTTGTGTTTCGGAGGTATACCGCTAACGAGAAAGTTTTTAAAAAATGCGACCGGAACAAGTAGCACAAGCTGTAGCTTTACAAGATGATGGTCGTACCATTCGATATATCGCAGATAGACTTGCTGTTCCACGCAGTACAGTATCCGATGCGATAGAAAGATTCAGAGAAACTGGTTCGTACTCAAGAAGACCTGGGCAGGGAAGACGGAAAGCAACAAACGCAGTTGAAGATCGGTTTTTAAGACTCCAAGTTCTTCGAGAAAGAACAATTCCTGCTACAGCTTTTGCTCGAAGATTGGAAGATGTTCATGGTACCGTAGTTTCACCTGACACAGTACGGCGAAGGTTGAAGGAACAAAACCTACCATCTTGTGTACCTGCTACAGGTCCCCTTTTGGATGCAGGTCATCAAAGGCAGCGCTTGGAATTTTCTCGAACTCATGCAGATGGGATATGGACGATTGGCGAAATGTTCTTTTCACAGACGAGTCTCGTTTTACGAGATATTCACCTGATGGTCGTCAAAGAGTGTGGAGAAGGCCTGGAGAACGCTATGCTCAATGTTGTTTCTCTCCTAGAGTTCAATTTGGTGGTGGAGGAGTGATGATATGGGGCGGTATTTCCTTGGAAGCCCGCACAGATCTTGTTTCGCTACGGGGAGGGAGCCTCAATGCTGACAGATACATCAGGGAGTGTTTGGAATAACATGTAGTCCCTTATAATATACCATTTATAGGAGAAAATTTTCTCCTAATGCAAGATATTGCTCGGCCGCACATAGCCAGAATGACTAGGCAATACCTCAATGATGTTGGTATCCAAGTACTCGACTGGCCGCCAAGGAGTCCGGATCTCAACCCCATAGAGCATATGTGGGACAAATTAGGACGAAGGCTTAGGCAGAACTATGGAGAATTTCAAACTGTGGTTGCGTTGGAACAGGCGCTGGTAAACGAGTGGGAGCAAATACCCCAAGACGCAGTTGCTGGTTTAATTCAGTCTATGCCAGAAAGGATGAGAGCTGTTATTCAAGCCCGGGGAGGAAAAACTCGATTTTGATACCAATTAATTACCATTGTTGTCACTGTTATTTTTTGAATAAAATTTTTTTATGGTTACGAATCGCATGGTTTTCTTTAAAAATGGGTTTTTTCTTTAAGAATGCAGTTATTGATATGAATCAAAAAAAGAACTGTTGACGAAAGATCAGGCTTTAAAATCTCGTACAAAGACCTATCATTCAGTAGTCAAATTTTTCCACAGGGTGTTCAGAAATGTTGGGGTAAAGTGCACCTTTTATCATAACCTGTATAACGACAAATCTTTAAGAACTTTCTGCAAAATCGATAGTAGAGAATTATAACAATGAAAGTTCCTACAACTTGGCAAAAAAATTATAGAAATTGATGAAAAGGTTAAAAAGTTATTTAAGATTGACTTTGAACAAAATTTTGTTTGTCCGGTTAATTTTGCATGCCAGTGTAGTAATATGTGCAGTATACTGGTAGCACCCGACTATTCTAGGCATTTGATGCCATCCATCATGGTATCTTCTTGCAAATTATGAAATTCATTGGTATGACAGAAAATGTGGTGAATGGACCAGGCAGCCAGCTTATGGAGAAATGGGATTTTGTGAAATTTCATGAATTGTTAGTACGAGCCCTAACAACTATATGTTGGAACAAGCAGTTACTTTGGGTATAAAATGCCAGGTTACCTAAATTCTTTTATTCTAATTGTTTTTAATTTTAAATATCAAATAAGCAACATTTTTTATGTTGTATGGAAGTATTTTCACGGTTTAATTATACAGTGAGCACGTAAGGGTTGGAACAAATTTGTTAAACGCTTGATGTGGCCATTAGGAAAAATAAACTCAGACACGTCGATTTTATTTTTCAGTTGCGCATTTTTTGATATAATCATATTTTTGATGACGTCATCACTGTTCGGGTTATGACGTCATTATAATTTTTTTTAAATGGCATTACCCCATTTTGATAATACTTTAAAAAAGAACGCATTTTTCTATGTATGGATGTCATATTTTTTCTTATGTTACATAACCGTATGTTCGAGAAATAAAAGGTATTTCATTTTTCATATTAATGTAATATTAGGCCTGTTAACGTAAACTTTTGACTTAAGGGATCCCCACAAAAAAATCTAGTGGGGTTAGATCGTGAGATCTAGCTGGCCATTTTAAAAAGCATCGACTACGATCGAAATCATCTTCATTAAGTTCATGATTCATATGAGAATTTTCTTGAAATGATAGTAATACATCCAATTGTTGATCTTGCGTAACGCCTGGACGACCTTTCGTTTAATTATCATCTAAATTGTCAAAATTTCTGAATTTTGCTTCGGCTTTGCTCGCTGTCGAACGTGTAATAGGTCTATCGGGATATTTATAGTTAAATAAGTCACAAACCTCAGCTTGCGTACTAGTCTTATCCCCATAACCTGAAATCATTAAAATATCTTTGCGCCATTTTTCGCTTTTCGTACGGTGTCGATAACTTATTTATAACACAATTATTTGATAGCTAACTATTATTGTTAAGCCGAATTTTAGAAATATATTTACGTACAATCAGTGTCTTGTTGCATTGGATCAATCAATGAGTCAAACTGTTTTAAAATGACTAAAAAAGAAAAAGTGGCACCCATATGAAGTGAAAGTAATTTATGAACTTAATGAAGATTATTTCGATCGCAGGATGTTTAAAGTTTCCAGCTAGATCTCCTGATCTAACCCCACTTAATTTTTTTGTGGTGATACCTCAAGTCAAAAGTACACGTTAACAGACGTAATATTACATTATTATGAATAATGAAATGTCTTTTATTTCTCAAACATGCGGTTATGTAACATAAGACAAAATATGACATCCATACACTGAAAAATGCGTTATTTTTGAAGGTATTATCAAAATAGGATATTGCCATTTGAAAAAAATTATGATGACGTCATAACTTGAACAAAGATGACGTCATGAAAAATATAAGTAGGCCAAAAAATTCGCCAGCGAAAAATAAAATCGACGTGTCTGAGCTATTTTTCCTAATGGTCATATCAAGCGTTTAACTGTATATTGCATATACAGTGCGGCTTTTTTTAATCCCCCCCCTGTTAACTTTTGAACGGTTCGACGTAGAAATATGAATAAAAAACCATTTTCACCGATACTACTTTTTGAAATAAAAAATATGGTGATTGCTCGAGAGGGGGCGCGGGGGGCACATCAACTCAAAAATTTTAAATGTCATGGGGGGTCAAGTGTCACATCGTTGAAAAGAGAATTCAATTCTCTTTACAACCATCTAATTTCTTTTCAATTTAGTTGAAAGTTTTTTCACAATCCAAATTCTAAATATCAAAAATAAATGCGGATCTGAAAACTACTCATATCTCGATAAATTTGAACGGTTTGTTGTGGAAATATGAAACCAAAAATATTTTGAAGGGTATTACCGATACTACTTTTTGAGAGAAGAAACATTGAAATTACTCGACAGATGGCGCTAGGGACAGATCAAATTGAAAATTTCGAAAGGCATATAAATCGATATTGAGAAAAAATTTCCCAACAAAATTCAAAAATATTCAGATGGTTGTGAAGAGAATTGAATTCTCTTTTCAACGATGTGACACTCGACCCCCAATGCCATTTAAAATTTTTGAGTTGATGTTCCCCCCCCCCCGCGCCCCCTTTTGAGAAATCACCATATTTTTTGTTTCAAAAAGTAGTATCGGTGAAACCCTCCAAACTGTTTTTTATTCACATTTCTACGTCGAACCATTCAAAAGTTAACAGGGGGGGGACTAAAAAAAGCAGCACTGTATATTATGTAGATTACTATTTAATTAATTTTTTGATAATCGAGAAATGCTGACAACTAAATATTGGAACATGATTTGCTCTTCCTCACGTTTATTGAGTTTTATCGACGCAAAGGAGGCTTTGACATGAAAAATACCAGTCAATGTGTTGTTAAAAAGAGTATTTGTTTTATTCTAGAGTTCTGTTAAATATCATTGTAACAAACATGAAGTTGACGGTCACCTAAAAAAATACAAATTCAAGTAAATTTTACAAATACACTTTAATTTGATGGAAAATACTCCAACCTGATTTGATTGTGGCTACTTCACATACATATTAAATCAAAATAGTACAAATATGTATCATACGGGGGTAATTCAATATTTTCCAAACGAAAAAAAAATTCGAATAGCAGGCCATAACTTCGTATCTGAACATAACTTTTAATTCTAAGCAACTTTTCTCTTCAACATATTTCTATAATTTTTGAAGTAAGGGTACTTTACTCTTGAACGAACTTTATATTTTTTGGCCTATCCTGTATGGTGTTTGTCATAAAGCAATTTCAGGTACATTTAGTATAGTTTTCGAACATGCATCAACTTTTGTCAGGAATAAAATTTTCTGAGAAATCGATAATAAACAAGTTTCCCATTTGTTGCACACTTAGTGGACCACACTGTATACAACTTTTGAAATGGATGTTGAGGTGAACTTTCGAACAGAAATTTAAAATATTCTGCTTGGTTTGTTGAGTTGCGGACTGAATGACTTTATTGAGGGAGTATGAAAACACGAAATCACGGATATCACCCTTATGCCAATGCTGATTCACAAGTTATTGTGGGATATTCCTAAATCCTTCCAGCAAGTTGACATCCTCCACCGCTTTAGCTTCAGATTCACTACTTGTTCAAATTGATCTGTTTTTGTTATTACGTTTCAACATGGATTTTGGATTATTTGACATTCTGAAAAGAATGGCTCAATTGTTTCAGTCTGTCATTCAGGCAATTCTCTTTTATTTGTTTCGGAAGTGTACAAATGGGGGAGATATTTCAAATGTTCATGGTTAGCGGAAAATCACTTTTTCGATAATTATTGTGTGGAATATTGGACGACATTACCCAAAGTCAGAGGAAAAATGCCACTTCTACTGAGAATGATGATGAATTACACATTAATGTATCCTTTTGGTATTGGAGATATAATCGAAACCACTTCTCCAATTTTTTCCGTGATCTTGAATTTCCAGAGGAGTTATGTATTGATTCAATTTTTAATTGAGAATGTTTCTCTTTAAAACATGAATCCCTTCCAAAAGAGGTTATCTTGTACGATGGAAAACAGCGACTAAATTCCAACTTTCAGTCGCAAATGATTCCACAACTGACTTTATGAACCCCTGTTCATATTTTCAATGAAATCAACATGTCATACAGGTTATATGTCAGGAAAATATTTTCAAAGTTTCACCGCACAAGAAATAGTCCAACAATTCCTCATTACAGTGTGAAATTGCTTCTGAAGAGTATGTTTTCCAATTCTTCTGACCTCCCTGAGGATCTTAGAAGAGTGAAATAGATTTTTGTCGAACAAAATGTATTGGAGGCCTAGCGAAAGAGATGCAATTCACGCAACAATGGAATGAGCGATTTTCTGTAAGTGATACTTTTGAATAACATTCTCCCTTATCTCATTCATAGATAAGAATCTCCAATGGAAACTAGTCATTTAATAGATAATTAACTATCTGAATGAAAATGCAAATTTTCACTTTCAGATTTTTTCTCTGAAGTTATATAGGGTCTTTCTCAATATCTATCAGATGTAGTTCAATGTCCAGCGTGGCTTTAGCCGGGAAAGTAGTTGTTTTCTGTTATATATTACAAAAAATTAACTTCAATTTTATCGTAGGGTTTTTCCATTTTCAGAGGAGTCATGTATTGATTCAATTTTCAATTGAGAATGTTTCTCTTTAAAATAATGGCAAGTGTCGACAGTGTTCATTGGTTGACATCCAGATAATCATCAAGTATCTTCGTTCGAAAATTGTAGATGATGTAGTAATTTTATCAGTTCCATTTCGGACATCCATTTTAAGAAATGAACGGATATAGTTGATAATATTCAGTGTGTCTCACTTTTCATGGAAACACCCCATCGGTAATTCATGTAAAAAGTTCTGAATTTTGTAAAATCGATTCATGCATTGAATATTTTCAAAATACCTGGAAGCAAACATTTGAAGTCATATAGCTTTACGCCAGCAGCGATAGAACCACCGATATTTCCAAAAAATCGTAGTAGTAGGCAAAATATGTCTAAATTGTCTTCGGATTCATAATGAGAATAATTATTTTACTGCTTATCCACTTCATTTCAGAAGAAATGCAGTTCTAAAAAATCCAAATAAAATTTACCTCACTTCTTATGTAAATAAGCATAACTAATTAGGGAAATGAGGGGGTTGTTTTACTGAGAAATGAAATGAAGGAGAGCATTCCTTTTTCTGCACACTTGAAAGAAATATTTTCTCAATATCCGAAGACGAATCGTGAACAACACGTCTTGGAATGGAATTTTGAACCGGTGCAAAGCTGAGACAGCAACAAATGCATTTTTCAATCCTTTCAAGAAAACTCATGGTACAAGTTGTTAAGTGGTACGACGTACCGTGTGACACAGACTCATGGTACTCGCCCTTTTCTCCTCTGTTTCTGTAGCTATATTTCTGGAATTTGGAACATTGAATATGCTCACTATAGGGCACTTTTTGACATATTTGGAAAAAATCCAACTCCTGGTTTTTCCAGAAATGTCATCAACTTTCAATTTTCAAATGGGATACCCTGTATATTATTTCATTTTTGGAATCTGCCTGAATCCAATGGTACCTAACTGATATATCATTCGTCATCACCCATTTTAGTTTTCGATCCAGAGAGCCATGAACTCCCTAAAATGGTTCCAAATAATGAAAATAATACTAGACTATCGTAATTTCAATTTAAAAAGTATCGTGGTTCGCAATGCGTGTTAAAAAAGTGAACCAAAACCTTTTTTCACTCGAAACTCCGTTTTTTCAAATGGTACCATAATGGTGCTCTGACGTCATTCGAAAGTACCATCGATGGGGTTTTCATTCATTTTAACCTTTTTTTCTGTATAACCAATACGAACACGACAATGGAGTTTAGACAAGTTTAAGTATCTTCTCGGTTCAATAACAATCAATGGAACACAAGCAACATTTCGACTTTCACGGAGATCTAGTAAATATGTCATCCAACCGATAGAGCTCCTAAATCTCGAAGGCTCAAAGCCTTGGTTCATGTAAGTAAGTAATAACAGTTAGGTTTTCTCTCACAATTTAATTGATAACGAAACAAAATGAAAAAGAGAAATCTAATAATAGCTGTTCGAAATGTCCACCACCAACATCCAAACATTTTCGAGCTCGTTTGGCGGTATTTCAAATGGCATTGTTCAATAATTGTTGAGTCGTTATACTTTGAATGGCTTGTCTAACTCGTAATTCTAGGTCGTCGCGGGTCGATGGGTAGGTTTTGTAAACGACGTCTTTCAAGTAACCCTAAATAAAAAATCTAAAGGGGTTAAGTCAGGTGATCTTGCAGACCACCTACTAGGACCATGTATTCCGATCCACTTTTTTCCAAATCGGTCACGAACATAATCCGTCACGATCCTACTATTGTGCACCATCCTGCTGAAAGAAAATTCGATTTTCCACATTCAGCTGTAAATGTTTTAAATAACTAATTCCAGCCATATACATTAAATCCAAAACGTTCTTCCCCTGCCTGAATAAATGCTGATTCTCTTGCGTCCAATATCGAGTATTATGTTTGTTGAATAAACCAAGATTTGTGAATCTTGACTCATCGGAGACTACAATTGTTTTCAGGAACTCATTATTTTGCTGTACATTATTGCGTAGTACCCACCTGAAATATTAAATCCTTCTTATACTATCGTCTTCGTACAAATGTTGATTTATTTTATACTTATACGATCGGTTCTTATGTTTTTTCAAAATTCTTCTGACACTTTCACGATTGGTATTCAACTCAGAAGCGATCTCCCTAAGAGATAGTTTTGTCGATTTCCACTCAAATGAGAACATTTATCTCCATGTCTTCAGAAACAATATTATGCTCAGTACCAACATCAGGCTCTCTTCAGAACTGCTCAGGACTGTTGAAATTATTTCGAGCCGGACATTGTCGTTCGAGGTATCTTTCCGAGTACAGCTGTTGAGCAACAACTGGATTTTGTCGATATTTCCCATACACTTATAGCATATCCACTCTTTCGTTTCTGTTATAATCTGGTGGCATTCTTAACTTTTTTTTATTATTAATTCGATCAATTCAATAATGTATTCAGTGACTAACTGACAATTACACATTATCGAAACTTCAAATTGTTATTTGTGTTCCATAGCCACTTTGATAAATTATTGTTTTTGAACCGAGAAGATACTTAAACTTGTCTGATCTCCATTATCGTGTTAGTATTGGTTATACAAAAAAAAGTTAATATGAATGGATACCCCATCGATGGTACCTACTTTCGAATGACGTCAGAGTACCAGTTGAAAAAACGGAATTTCTAGTAAAAAAGGGTTTTGGTTTACTTTTTTGGCACGTATTTCGAACCACGATACTTTTCAAATCGAAGTTACGATAGTGTAATATTATTTTGATTATTTAGAATAATTTTAGAGAGTTCATGACTCTATAGATCGAAAAATAAAATGGGTGTTCTGACGAATGAAATATCAACTATGAGGTATCAGTGGATTCAGATAATCATGCGGATTTCAAAAATGTAATAATATACAGGGTGTCTTATTCTAAAATTGAAAGTTGATGTCATTTCCGGAAAAACCAAGAGTTGATTTTTTTTCCAATTATGACAACAAGTGCCCTATGGTGCGCATATTTGATGTTCCATATTTCAGAAATATAGATACAGAAACAAAAGAGTAAAGGGCGTGTACCATGAGTCTTTGTCACACGGTATGAAAAATCGAAAAGAAAATACACGAAAATTGCACCATAAATCACAAATGGTCTGGTGGAATCGATTAACATAAAATATATACTTTTAAGAAAATAAGGAATTAATCTTTTTCCTGTGTTCCGTGACCACCAAAAAGCAGGGACTGGGGCATTTATTTTCAAGGCCATTTTATTCCCAGCAACCGATAAACCTAGTCTCCTATTCGACACTGAGCGGACAAAAAGCTCACATTAAAGCTGAGGAGACTCAGTTCGTCCTACAGCAACATGAGGATGAACCTTTACATGTTGTCTTCAACAACAACATCGAAGTCCTCGGCTTATCCAAAAATTTCACCTTTGCTTTCCTCAGTTCAAGTGAGCTTGAATCGGATACCGATGGGTTGATATTGGCCTGCCAATATGTTCTCAGCGCCCAAGTCTACCATTGTCGGGTGTGCAAGATAATATCATTGTATTCAGAGGCATATCAGCCACTTTATAAGACATTCATGGCAGATTTCACCAAATGATTCCTAAAGTTAGGAAATACTTAAATCGGATTTAGGAATACCCAAGTGCAATTTGCGTTTCATCACTTGTTAAATAATGCCTAAGAGGATAGGAAATACCTACGTTAGGTATTTCCCACTACTTTTAAGCATTACTTAACGCTTGGTAAAACGCAAATTGCACTTGGCATTCTTAAATTCGATTTAGGTATTTCCTAACTTTAGGAATTAGTTGGTGATATCGGCTATTATTCTGTTGGCACATGCGCCTTGAATTAATTTTGTAGTATTTCTGCACTCCTTCTGCCCCTCAGTGGTATTTCAGGGTCTACTCCAATGCCAGGGAATTCAACACTTCTTCAGACAATAACAGTAAAAACATACAGGGTGAGCCAATGGTAACTTCCCACCCTAATTTCGTCGATATTTGATTTGAGGAGGGTACCAATTTTCAGTTTTTCCCACCCCCGTAGCTTTGACCCTGTAGCTAGGGGGTGAACAACCCTCAAAATTCGAATGGAGAAAAGCGGTCGTGCCATATCTCTTTTTGAAGTTTTCATTGAGTTCTTTATGACCCTATGATTTTGCGTTGTATTATGTCACCCAATGAGCTTTCTGTTTTCGATCACGTGACATCAGATTCAAAACAATTAATGAGACAACCTGTATATTTTGTCACTTCAATGTTCCTCCCGATAAAACGATTCCAACGAACCATGACTTGTGGTCTGAAACGATTAATTTAAGAACTACAGGTACTTCAATATCCTTTGTCCCATGAAGCCTGAAACGAGCAGTTGCCAAATTATTTGGTTTCTGGGTCACCCGGTATATTTGGGCAATCCTATAATTTTTGTGAGAATTAAAACAAGGCAAAATTATAATAATGGTCAATATTTTATTGAAAAACGTTGTGGGCCAAAGCATATTGAAGTACCTGTAGTTCTTAAACTGATCCTTTTATATCACAAATCTGATGTCACGTGACGTCATTGGGTAAAATAATATCACAATAAGCTAAACAAATTGCTTTAATTTACAACGCCAAAATTACAATTATTTACTAGTCTTAACCCATGAACTCAGTAATGTACAACTTCGTGGGACACCCTGTATACAGGGTGATTCACGATGAATTGTACATATTCCAACCGTAAGTACTATGAACCAAGTCCATTTCATATCTGATATTGACAAATGCCCTGTTGTGTTTTTGACGGATATACAGGGCGATATTTGAAGATATGTGACTTATTCTACGTGAAATATCTCTGACAAAACTCAGACATATGAAATTTGGCACACTGCAAAAACTCCCTAAGCTCAAAGAAAAAGTTAAAAAAAAAATAATTTCAGGTCCGGTCTTGTTTTTTTAGATTTTTATTGTCTTTTTAAAAACAAACCCTATAAGCTAGATCAGACGATTTTCATTTTTTCTCATTTTCAAGCTTGAGGGCAATATCTACTAAGCGACAGTTGAGCTCGGAAGATTTTGTTTTCATCAGAAAAAAAATCAAACTTGTAAAAATAGTATAATTAAAATGAATTCATACCTATTTTGTTTATGACTGTTGCGGCACTACATCTATAGCACATGATCATTTTCCAACAAAGATAATAAGGAAAGTTTATATTACTAGATATAAAGTATTATTGATGCAACCGATGAAATTCCAGGGCCGTTTTTTTTCACATTTTAATTTATCCTGTAAAAACAACAACCTGAGAAGCGGGTTGAACAAATTTTCTTTCTGTCACGTCAAAGCGGATAGTACTACCAAAATAAAAAACCTATTTAGCATAGAAAAAACTTTCACTTTTGAAAACAGTGCAAATGTATGTTTGGCTAATACAGCACTATACTGGAAACAACATTTGTTTAAATTGAAATCGTTAGGAAAGTATTACTTACCTACTCGATTGAGAAAACGATATTACTAGTCCTAACTTAGTTTTCTTTACCTTTTCAATTGGTTTTGTTAAAACGATACCCTGTCACCTTGGAGAATGGCTAATACTAAGTACTGGAGCAGAATTCATTGAAGAAAATCAACGTAAATTATTTAAAAACTAAATTGATTTGTATTCTGCAAGTAAAACAAAACCTTGGATGTCGTATTCAATAAAGATGGCATCTGGCCAAATGTAAAAGATGGACTTTAATGAAACGAAAGAAACACACTTTTGTCTTATTTCTACTAGTTTTTTATATTTTCACGACCGGTCTCGAGTTTTATCCCGTTATCAAGTATAAAAACCAACTAATACAATTGAACTCTAAAACCTAGTTATATAGGGAGTTTGCAGGTAAACTGAATGGAGAGGTAATTGAATGAAATTTAATGAACAGGGGTGAAACGATCTAAATTCAATACTGGAGGTTATGGAAATTACCTGGATTGTCAAAATTATAAATTCAAAAGTGGAGACCTACATAAATCGAGTTGCTCGTTGAGGATTCTACATTTCAGGTTTTCAATTGATTCAATGATTTCCATGGCTTCCAACATATTCATTTTCTCCCCTTTATTACATGTGTGTAGGATTTGAGATTATCTTTACTTATCTTGTGTTTGGATTCTTGCAGATGTTCGTATATTGTTGATTTTTTGTCGAAACAGACACGGTGCCTTACATCCCAGGTAGCACAGGTTAGTGAAATGACGTTATGATGACGTCTTATTAAAGTCCCTGTTGGCCCGTGACGTCCTCGACCAAAATGAGACCTCAAAATGACGTCTTATTTCATGACGTCAAATTGACGTATTTCCTGGAGGTCATAATGACGTCCCTGCGAAGTCAACTATTTGTTATTCGAAAATGGTCGACAGGAAGAGTCCGTTACTGAGAATTATTCCAGAATACGTGATTACAGAAATCTGGACTTCTCCTGTTAGCAATACGCCAAAAATGACTTAGGGCCGGTTGTATGAAGCGTTCTGTTACATAGCGTCTGCTTCACGACTGAAATTTGGATAAATGGTTGTTATATTGTTAAATTTTGTATGGTTACTCTGTTTACGTAAGATTAGTCAGGTTAGGTTGGATAGTAATTGACGCATTTTCAACTCAGTTTGCATTTTCAACTCTGTCTTGTCATTTAAACTCCCCGCTATTACAGTGACCAATCGCTGAGGTGCTGTAGTCGGAACGTAGACGCTTGTTGAAAACAGTCGGGCAGATAGCCGTGGTAGAGGACAGCGTTGCAAATGATATCCATTTGTTCCCACGAATATTTTATTCTTGTTTTATCACTAGATGGCAGTCAAGTATATTTTGTTCAATTCTGTCAATTAAATTATCATTACAAAAATGTTGTCACAAAGGGTCAAGTCTGAAAAAGTTATTGATATTCTTAAAATAATTTGGTGGAATAAAACAATGGTTTCTTTGACCTGGCAACTCTGCCGCGGCAGCGTGGGTTGTCGGTCGGACTCGGCTGGATTCGGTCGTCAGCGGTACGGTACGGGTTGCTGCTTTTGGATAATGTTTAACCTCGTCGAATGACATTGCCTTAAGCATAAAGCTAAAATCTTTTTTCTGGTTTGCTGCTGTGTGGGTTTGTTTGGTGGTTTGGTGCTAACATATTTGTGTTTTTTGTTGTTACTCTCTCGGATTAATCATCAAATAGTGTCCTACGTACTAGTAGAGTTCTCCGAAAAGGACAAAAGGTGGCTAAAGCTAAGAAAACAGGAACTGTTGTGGCCGCCATTGAAAAACCAAAGGAATTTCTATGAATACATTATCAAGGCTGTAGAGGCTGAAGAAGATTGAAAGTTCCATTCAATCAGTCGATGTTTGTATGGAACAGGTTAGTATTCATGAACAAAAGAACACCGAAAAACTGCGATTTAAGTATGAAGTAGGAGCACCCAGGATTGCTGAAGTAATGAATTCTTTGTGATAGGTATTATAAAACCTAAATTCCTATAAGTGAATACTAATTGGTGATTATTCTTTCACAAAAATAAACTATTTTCTAAGATCTATATTTCATGCACTGTTGATTGATAATATTGAATGTAAGTTCACTACAACATCCTGTAAAATGTTTTTTATTTGAAATTTATTAAATTTAATATTGTAATTCAGTTTTTTTTATTTTTCTTCCCCAAAACTATCGATTTCCACATTAAAACTAGGGACTGTGGAAGACGTCATTTATTGGTCATTTGACTGACGTCTATTAATGGTCTTATATGTCTTCAAAATGACGTCATTTATAGTCTTCTTTTCAGATGTCAGAATGACGTCCTGCTGATGACGTCCTATGGCTGTGACATTTTGACGTCTTTTCAGATTCCCTGAGACGTCACTTTCTGACGTCAGTTGGTCAATCATTTGACCAAATCAGAGCGTCATTTTGACGTCACCGTGCTACCTGGGATCAAAATTTCTACCGGTTTGGCTTGTATATACTGCAGAGCATTCCCCGCATTCTAATCTATATATCACTGATTTTTTCATTCTATCTCGTTTAGGTTTTGCATCGAACAGGATTCTGCCTAAATTATCATTACTTATGGAAGCTGTTGTTATCTTGAATTTAGAAAGGTAATATTGAATGTTTTCTGAAATTTCACCTGAGTAATTAATACTACCATATTTACGGGTATAGTGTTCGATATTTGGGTATAGTTCGTCCATAACCTTTTTATGAGTTTTAACTGATATTAATTTCTCTATTGAAGAAACTGGTACTCGATTGTTTACCGCAATTTGTTTAATGATGTATAGTTTATCCTGGAAATTCTTATCAGGTAAAGGGATTGCGAAAGCTCTGTGTATCATTGACCTAAAGGCGGATAATTTATGTGACATCGGACTGAAAGAATCAAAGGGAATTGTACAGTCTGTGGAAATGTTTTTCCGGTAGATATTACATTTTTCTAAATTAACAACAGCTTTTATAAGTAATAATAATTTATGAAGAATTCTGTTCAATGCAAAACCTAAACGAAATCTGGGATATATAGATTCGAATTCGGGGAATGCTCTGCAGTATATACACGCCAAACCGGTAGAAATTTTTACGTAAGGCTCCGTCAACAAAAAATCAACAATTTACGAACATCTGCAAGAATCCAAATACAAGATAAGTAAAGATAATCTCAAAATCTTACTCACATGTAATCAAGGAAAGAAAATGAATCTGTTGGAAGCCATAGACATTAATAAGTCAATTGGAAACCCGAAATATAGAACCCTCAACGAGTAACTCGATTTGTCTCCACTTTTGAATTCATAATTTTGACATCCCAGGTAATTTCCATAACCTCCAGTATCGAATTTATATCGTTTCACCTCTGTTCATTCAATTTCATTTAATTAACTCTCCATCCAGTTCACATACAAACTCCGTATATAACTAAGTTTTTTTCTACGGGACAATTTTTAAAGCTTGCTGCTGAGAAATACATGAAAATGTTTTACAGTAAACTTCCACAACTATTATTGTGAAAAAATGGAGCGGAAAGTGCAATTACAGACACACAAATACTGAATTCAGTTTCCTAGAAAATTAAATACAGTTGACTCAACAATAACATATTGACCACTACACTTTTACTTCCAGATCTATCAATCAATAAATTTAAATATTTTACGTTGACCTTTTTTATTAATTTTGCTTAAGAACTTATTATAAGCAATCCTCCAAGGTGACAGGGTACTGTTTTTAAATAACTATTGAAACAAAAAAAAAACTGATTTAGGACCTGTTCTTTCAATCGAGAGTAAGTAATATTTTCCTAACGATTTTATTTTAAATCAATGTTTTTTTCGATGTAGTGCTGTATTCGAAATAGCAGAAAAACATACATTTGTACTGTTTTCAAAAGTAAAAGTCTTTTCTATCCTGAACAGTTTTTTTTTATTTTGGTTGGTACCACCCGCTTTGACATGACAGAAAGAATGTTTGTGCAACCCTCTTTTGTTGTTTTTACAGGATCAATAAAAACGCAAAAAATACGGTCCTAGAATTTAAACGGTTGATTGAATAATACTATATATCGAGTAATATTAACCTTTCTTATGATTTTTGTTGAAAAATGATGATAAATTTTTTAAATATTTTTGAAAGTTTAATTTTTTCCGCAGAAAACAAAAACTTGCGCGGTAATTTTTTTTCATCAGTTGCTTAGTATTATCCTGGAGCTTTGAAGTGAGAAAAATAAAATTTGTTTGATCTGGCTTACAGGGTGATGTTTTTAAAAACCCAATAAAAATTAAAAAAAAAAACAAGTCCGGACCCAAGTAGCACACCTATATTGGTAAAATATTGGTACAATATTGTGAACATATTGGCGAAATATTGGAAATGCAATATTGGCGAGAAAAAAAATGTGAACATTCGGCGATATTGGTCCAATATTACTTGAATAATATTGGTAAAATATTCTTGAACTAATATTGGCCACAAAATGTTCGTCGATATTGGTACAATATCGCTGATATAATATTCTGACAATATTGGCACAATATTTAAAAGTTATATTGTCGAGAAGTAGTATGTGAACATTTTGCGATATTGGTCGAATATTGTTTGAATATTTTAGAAATAGTTTTGGTGGAATATTCTTGAAGCAATAATGGCCTCAAAATATTTATTGATATGGTACAATATTTATCGATATTGGTACAATATTTATCGATATTTGTACAATATCATTTGGATATATTGGTGGATGTCAATATACCTTGGTAAATTATTAAATGTCCTTTAGTTGATGAAGGTGACACCAGAGTCTGTCTTTTGATCGCCATAACCACCGAGTGAGCTGTCTTGAAAACAAGGTAAAGGAAGTATTTAATATACTTTTGTAGGTTTTAGAAGACGTTGTATATGTAGAGCCATCTAGCGGATTTTTATCTAAGTTTGATCATTATATAATTTCAATATGTTTCATTGAATATTCGGCCAATATTCAAATTTCATCTCAATCTAGATGTAGGAAACAATATGAAGACATTATTGTTTTAACGATATCGATAAATATTATTGAACCAATATTGACCCAATATTAATTCATAAGATTTGTTGAATATTGGCAAAATGATATTCAACCAATGAGTAATCACACTTGGAGATACAATATAGTTTTTATTCCTAGAATCGATATCAGAGGAATATTGGTATTGCGATATTTATTGTAGATGTTAAAAACGATGTGAAGACAATATTGTTTTATCGATACTGGTAAATATCATTCAACCAATATTGACTCAATATGAGTTATTACAATTTGTCAAATAAAGTGGAAATTATATTCAACCAATATTCTAACAAACTTGGAAATACAATATAGTTTTTTCCCCTTTAATCGATATGACTGGAATATTTGGATTGCAATATTTTTCTAGATGTGGAAAACAATATATAACCAATATTGTATTGTCGATATTGGTAGAAATTATTCAACCAATATTGACCCAATATTTCGTGTGATAATCTACATTCAAAACTAGTTCAACCAATATTCCACCAATGTTATTAATATAATATTGTTTTTTGAATATTCACCCATATTGGACCAATATTGAATTTTCATGTACAATATATCTATATTGGCCCAATATGGAACCAAGATTCAGCCGATATGATGTGCTACCTGGGGACCTAAAGTAATTTTTTTTAGAACCAATTTGATCGAGTTCAGAAAGCATTCTCAGTGTGCCAAATTCCATTTGTCTAAATTCTTTACTATCAGATATTTTCAACGTAGAATAATTCACATATTTTCAAATATCACCCTGTGTATCCGTCAAAAACGCAAAAAGGCATTTTTCAATACCAGATATGAAATAGCCTTGGTCCATAGTACTCATGGCTGGACTATGTACAATTCGTTGTGAATCACCCTGTATATATAAACACACACACACACACATGATCAAAATCCACAGAAAACCAGAAGGCCGTAAAACTAGCTATCAGAAATACTCGGCGAAGAGTAATTTCCTAACTTTGAAACTTTCTCGCGGAGAAAAGGAAATGGGAAAAGCTAATGAGGTCGAAATTAGAAATTGCCACTTGATATCAAACAATTAATCAGGCAATTAATTTTATTGAAATACAAAAAAATACATCTCATCATTGGTTGGTTGGTGGGTTAGAGGCTTAAGAGCGAGATACCGGGTTTACCTTTGAGATTTCCCTTAAGATTCTTCAGCCTCTTAAATATGAAACGTATATCGTCAGATGGCAGTGCGTGTTCTCCCGACAAAATGGATACAAACTCCGCTTCACTTCTAACTTGGCAATTCTTTATAGATACAGATCCGAATTAGATAATTCGGTGCTCGTTCTTCCAAATTACATATCTAGATTAAAACCTTTTTGTTTTCGTAGTAATCTGAAAGTTTGCACGAAAATTTCAAATGAATAAATATAATGGAATCCATTCACACAATGTATCAAGAATTGAAAAAATATTTCAGCAAAATCTGTTTGAACTATCTCGGAAATGTTTTGAATGTGAATTTGAATATGAAATATACCGCAAAAAATAGATAATGATTTCTGAAATATCAGATGAAGGGTAATGTCAAATAAAACATGACATGCATGCAGCACAAAATAAATATACAACGCTGACCTAACAGTCTATTCTATTATTTTTTTTAATGTATTGGACCAAAAGTAATTATATGAGATACAAGTCTGCTATATGTAGGTATGTAATGAAGTCGTTGACAAAATTTACACCTGTAGACGTCCGAATGATTTGATATTTGATACCTAGGTGTTCACTGTTTATAATTCCAGTAGCAGGTGGGTACTCTATTATAAATGTCTTCAAAGAAAATACAAAAAAGCAAGATTTGTGATTTGGTTTCTGATTCGATACAAAATGAGTAGGTGCAGGTTTTCGGGGTAGTAGATTATGAATCTAATCAATCCATCAAAATTTGTCTGTGGGTTTTTCTAGCTCAGAGATTATGAATCTTGTCAAAATTGATGAATTTGAGTGGTGATTCTAAGATGGCGGACGAGTTTTGTGATCATGTCCGATTCGATTCAAAATCGATTTTTGGGTTAAGAGATCCTGATGATTTCTGGTTCTAAGATTATAACCTATGTATAGAGTTGTTTCTGGGTTTGAAGACAAATATTTTTTGTCAAAATTCAGGTATTCAAGATGGCAGACGAGTTTTGTGATTTATGGTTGAATTCTATATAAGAATGGTATTTTGGGGTTGGTGATGATGCATTCTTCATCAAATTTCAATAATTCAAAATGGCAACTCCAAGATGGATTCCGTTCATTTTGTGAGTTATGGTCGTATTCTGTTCAAAATTACTATTTAGGTGTAAATGAATGCATTAATTTGAATTGATTCAAAAATATAAAATCAGATGTGGAATCATAAATAAAAAATTTAAAAATCATCAGTTATCAGAATTTGACTTTCAAGTTAGTTATTGAAAAAAGTCACCAATAGTAATTTTCATGAAAACTATTTTCTAGATTTGACTAAATTTTTTGCAGGAAAGGTCCATAGTTTAGGTACATATGTCTCATTCCATATAAAGAGTGAAACTATATAAGACTCTATCACCCGTGAAACATTCAATTCAACTGATGTGAACTAATACAACTGTTGAAAATAAATTAAACAATGTTTTAGCTAGATGTTTTATTCTAATATAGGTACCTGAATGATAAAACAAATTAGCTATTTCTTTATTTTTCTTACATTTCTTCCTCTACCTTCATCAACAAGAAGCATATATCCCTAATTCTCATTCCTCTAGGTAGATGCCGTCCGATATTTCAGGTAGAATGCAATTTACATAAAATGCTTTCAGCTTTGGAAGCATTATTGATTCCCAGACACAAACGTCTCTATGTATTCTTTTTACATTGAAATCATTTCCCGTATATATCTATAACTCAATCGCAAGTTGTCCTTGAATTTGATAAAAATAATTGTGATTCTTCTCCAACATAATTGCCTCCAAAGAAACAAACAAAGCCGTAACAATCACCTGGTATCAAGTCAATGTTTCATTTGTTTATCTTGCCGCGCTGCCCCATTGGAACGTTCAAGAAGAACCCGCTGTAGCTTTTCAACTTCAAAGGAACATCAAAAACGCCGCGCCGCCCAAATAAACCGTTGCATGGGAAACCAATGTAGAACGAAGAACAAGTTATTTAGGAATATACGTAAAAATATGCCACTAACTCCGAAATTCTCGCTAAAAAGCACTGACGAAGTGTAGAGTGTATTTACTGATAAATATGAATGAAAAAATTTTTTAAAAGAAGATTTTATTCAATTGCACTGCAAACGGTTATTTTCTTTAGATCATTCGTAAAATATGTCATATTGAATTATTTAGTTTTGAAAAACTCATCTCCTATTCCAAAAAATCCTAGATACAAATTTTGTATAGAATCTGATCTCAAATCTCACCATCTTGAATTTTATGAATTTGACAAAAAAAGTCAATATCACCGATCCAAAGAACCGCTACTTTCTAATTTTGAACGGACTCCGACAATAATTATTTGTTCACCGTTTTGTAGCTGTCATATCGAATTATCAAACATTGACAAAACAATCATGTTATCCGATCACAAAAATCCCTATACCTATACCAACTCAAAATAGAATCAGACCAAGAATCAGACCAAGAATCAGAAATTTCGTCCGATATTTTGGAGCAGCTACGTTAAATTATTAAAAAAAAATCGTGACATTCCAAACCCAAAAGCTTCTATATACCAATTTTGAATGGAATTGTATCAGAAATCACGAAACTCGTCCAACATTCTGGAGCCGCCTCTTGGTTTTTCCTAATATAAAAATGTCATCAAGGGATGAACACATGTTGTTGAAAAAAGCTATTAATTGTAAAAGTTATAATATTCCATAGTTTCGATCGACCCGAATGAGTTTTATTTTTTCCCATTTCCAATCTGACCCTGTGCCAGATGTCATACTGGATATATAATACTTTCTCTTTTCCTCACCAGTCGTGTGGGAGGAGCAACCTGAGGGGCGTGTCATTTAAAAGAAATTCAGTTCTATTTCTGAATCCAGAATTGTGAGTAATAATTAGTTTTCACTGGTCGACGGCTGAACCAAACCTTTATCAGTTGACTTTGATAAACCTGGAGATTTCTCATTCCAGATGGACTAAAGCAAGGAAACCCATTTCGCGAAACCAACAAATTTTTGTGAAATTATTCACAAAAAAATTTAATATTTAGGAGAAGAATGAGACAGTCGTTTAACTAAGTGAATGATAGACTTTGATCCTGAAATGGAACAACACAAAAATATTCGTTCGTTTTGATGGTGGAACTGAACGAAAATACCCAAATATGAGGGAAAATATACTTTTCATTCATTTAAAACTCAAAGAATTTTTTTTCATTATTTTTATCTTTATACAACCCTTCACCACTCAGAAAAAAAAACGTTTCTGACTCCCCTTTTTTCAAGGATTAAGACCATTAATACTGAGATCAGCTGGGGTCTATTATATTGTTCTGCCGTCACTGGTTCCTTGTTAAATAGGCCTGTGTTTTTCACCAGGTTCAGTAGTCTATTTACTAGGTGTTTCGGATTCATGCCTGTTTCTAGGTTGATCTGTCCGAATATTCTGTTGCGCTTCTTGAACAGCGCATCGCATTCGAAGTTGATGTGAGAGGCTGTTTCCTCCTCGTCACCACAGAGTCTACAGTCCACGGTTTCTCTATTCATTCCCATGGTGTGTCGGTGTTTTCTAAGGCCGCAGTGTCCGGTTAGTAAGCCGGTGATCGTGCGTATCTTAGATCTGTTGAGGTTGAGTGTGTCAGCCGTCAGTGTTTGGCTCAGGTGCCTCACCATTGCTGTGCTGTGCCGATGCCCTTCGATGCCCTTCGATTTGGTGTTTTGATTTCTTCTACTCATTGATTAGGTTACCGCATCGAGTTTTGCTAATTCCAAACGCTGGTTCTGGACATGTGAATGGTCAGATGCTTTCTTTGGAAGTTGGTCTGCTTGTTCATTGCCTTCAATCCCCCTATGTCCGGGCACCCTCACAAGTGTAACCTTGTTGCGTTTTGACAGTTTGTTGAGGCTCTGAAGCCATTCACATACTTGCTTTGACTTCATCTGTTTTGAGTTCAGAGCTTTTATAGTGCTCTGGCTGTAAGATAGAATGTAAATGTGGATGTACATCATTAGTATAAGGATATAATTCGGAGATTCGAAAAATAGAAACTCCAAAGCTACGATTGAAAATCCAGCCAAGTTTAGACCCATTTCATTATTTCCTTCCCTTTCAAAATTAATTGAGAAACTTGATGACTATTTTGGAAAAGCACACCGTTATCCATTCTTTTCAATTTGGGTTCCAAAGATCGGAAGAAACAAGTGATGCTATTTTCAACCTACTACAGGATGGTTATTTCAATTTCAATGATAGAAATGTTGTGGCAGCGGTTTTTTGTGATCTAACTAAAGCATTTGACTGTGTCAACCATACAATCCTGTTGAAGATATTAGAAAGGTATGGTTTTAGAGTATAGTTCTGAAGTGGTTTGAGTCGTACTTATCAGGTCGTACGCAAAGCGTATTTCTTCAGTACAAATTGATCAAATGGGGAGTACCTCAAGGATCAGTGCTTGGCCCAATTCTCTTTTTAATCTACATAAATGACCTAGCCTCAATAAAGATTATGGAAAAGTTTACTCAGTTCGCTGATGAAAGTACCTTAATTTGGAATAATAGAAATGACGTTGATTTGCATCAACAAATCAATAATGATGTTATCAAGGTAAAACAGTGGTGTGATGCCAATTTATTATCGTTAAACATATCGAAAACGAATATCGTCACTTTCAAAGGTCATCTGCCAGAACTGTATCTGGGTAATGAAGTTATTAGCAGTACAAGAACAACGAAGTTTCTTGGCTTGTACATTGACGAAAACTTAAAGTTTGAGGACCACATAAAAAAGCTGGGTGGAAAAATACCCTCTGGATGTTTTGCAGCGAGATAGACCTCGTGGGAACTTGGTTGGGATATGGCCAAAAAGGTATACTATGCGGTAATTGATTCTTATCTGAGATATGGAATCTGCTTTTGGGGCTCTTGCAGTGAATTTTCATTTGATACTTTTTTCATATTGCAGAAAAGGGCCATTAGACACTTGTGCAGAGCTAAATTCAGTGATTCTTGTAAGCCTTCATTCATAGAACAACGAATCTTGACCTCACCTTGTATCTGTATATTAGAAACAGTATGGCTAGTTCACAGTAAGTTTAGAGATCGAGTTTATAGCACTGCACAATATATCACAAGACAAACCCTCAATATAACTTCACCAATTCCAAGATCTGCACAAATAAAAAAACTACATTATATATAATGGCATAAAAATGTTCAATCACTTACCTAACGAAATTAAAACTATTATGGATAAAAATAAATTCAAAGTTTCTGTGAGAAATATTTTACTCTCGGCAGAGCATTCTACTGGTTGGACGAATTTTATTCCGTGAAATTTTAGATTTTTTTTTATTGTTGTGCGTTTCAAATCGACTGATACCTAACGGTCGGTATTCACTTTGTTTGTGCTATTCTGTTATATTCTATTTCATTTCTATTTTATTTTTATCGCATTTTGCTCATTTGCCAATTTCAATAAACTGGCGTCTAGTAACTAACAGTACCATTGATTGAATTTTATTTTATATATTTGTTTTTTGTATACAGTGCGTCTTTTTTTAGCCCCCCCCCATGTTAACTTTTGAACGGTTCGACGTAGAAACATGAATAAAAAACCGTTTGAAGGGTTTCACCGATACTACTTTTTGAAATAAAAAATATGGTGATTGCTCGCCAGGGGGCGCGGGGGGGCACATCAACTCAAAATTTTTAAATGGTATGGGGGGTCAAGTGTCACATCGTTGAAAAGAGAATTCAATTCTATTTATTTTTAAATTCAGTGGAAATTTTTCTCATAATCCAAATTCGAAATATCAAAAATAAATGTGGATCTGAAAACCACTCATACCTCGATAAATTTGAACGGTTTGTTATGGAATAATGAAACCAAAAATATTTTGAAAGCTATTACCGATACTGCTTTTTGAGAGAAGAAACATTGAAATTACTCGACAGATGGCGCTAGGGACAGATCAACTTGAAAATTTCGAAAGTCATATAAATCGATATTGAGAACAAATTTCTCAACAAAATTCAAAAAATTCAGATGGTTGTGAAGAAAATTGAATTCTCTTTTCAACGATGTGATACTTGACCCCCATGCCATTTAAAATTTTTGAGTTGATGTGCCCCCGCGACCCTTTTCGAGCAATCACCATATTTTTTGTCTCAAAAAGTAGTATCGGTGAAACCCTCCAAACAGTTTTTTATTCATGTTTCTACGTCGAACCGTTCAAAAGTTAACAGGGGGGGAGGACTAAAAAAAGCCGCACTGTATATTTACAGACTTTTACTGATATGAATAATTTGACCTGTAGTAACTGCTCTAAAAATTTTATGTTTTGAATGATATGGTAAATGTTCAATATATTTTGAATATGTAACGAGGCATGTATGAAAAATATGCATATTTTTATATGATGTTTGTTTTTTACTGTTCTGTTTTTCACTTTGTCAGTAGGAATTATCATTTTTCAGACAATAAAGTAATTTTGATTTGATCTGATTTGAATGTACGTGCGTTTCGCCAACAAAGTTATTCTTACGCCAAGTTCGCCCAATTCCAAGTGTGATATGTTCATTTATTTAACATGATGAAATAAAGTTATCAAAGTTATTTTGGCGTGTGGGTAGTTTTTATTTCTTGAATTGTTTAGAGCCCAAAAGTTCCAAATTTTCATTCCTTCGAAATATGATTTGTTGTCTAGTCTACAAGGACTATTCTGGTGAATTTCTCTTCAAGCACTGAAAAAGGATTTTTCCTCCTACCCCTATAGAAAGTACACACTTTCCTTCCTCAAACCAGTGAGGAAACTCATACTTTCCCTCCATAAGGAGGAAAGTACTTTTCCTCCCTAGGGAGGAAAGTACTTTTCCTCCCCCTCATTTCAAGTAAGTTGTAAACGATGAAACTTGTGAATCTATCATAATCAAATTGTTTCCGTAATTTCTAGAACATCTTATATTTCCTGTATTCTGGTAAAAATCAAACATGAATGTTACTTCTACTCTAGTTCTTTAATAGCTATTTGTGTATTTAGAGCGCAAAGTGATTGATTGTTGCTCGACAAAGAGATTAATCTTTGGAGAAAGACAATGACACTTTGTGCTCAAAATACACACATTATTTTTTCTACAAGCGCAGCTCTTAGAAAAAAAATGATCGACACTTCATTCAAATAGACACATAACATTACTTATGAGAAAATCACTCAATAGCAATCCGAAATGTATAAGCGATCTAAATGTCCAATAATTCAAATCAATAACGAGAAAAAAGTAATATAGCGTTCTTGAAAAAAAAAAAAAGTTGTAATTGCCAGGAGATGAACCCGGGACCTTCGGATTACAAGCCCAAGACGCTAGCCATTGCACCACCGCAGATTCTCAGATCCACATGACTGTATTGTCTATATTTTCCATCAAGTAAGAATAGGACTATTTGCAAACAAAGTCACAAAATGACATTTCACGGAAAACGTTAACTTTGCGTTGAGATCTGAAAGCGTCAAAAGCTACTTTGGTAAGCGGTTGTAGAAAAAGGATATTTTGATAATATAAGCGGTTGTATCAAAATAAAAAAATTTTGAGTGGGTAGGAGAAAAAATCATATGTATTACATGGGAGTAAAGTGCCTTTTCCTGCCTTTGATGACATGGTTCTTCGTGTATTCAAATCCACTTCTTCTAACATTCTCGGAAGATGTTCGCGAAGGAAACGTTAATATCTTCCACCATTTAGCACATTATCGAAGAAGTAGGGACCAGTAATGTGATTTCCAATAATACCTTTCCAAACATTAAGCGACCATCGCTGTTGGTGGTCAAGAGTCCTGAACCAGTGAGGATATTCGACTGCATAATAATGCATGTTGTGTTTGTTGACCGAACCGTTGTTCTTGAAAGTTGCCTCATCAGAAAACAGAATTTTGTTTAAAGTATTATAATCCTCATCAATCATGCCATTCCTTTGAATACAGAACGCAACTCTATTGCCAAAATCATCACCATACTATTCTTGATGTAGGGTGGAACTTATGTTTCAATATTATTCTGTTCACACTACTTTGTGAAATATCCTTTTCCGCTACTATTTCCCTAGTGCTTACGTGAGGATTTTCCTGTAGCATCAATAAAACTTGCAACTCATTTTCCTCATCAATTCGACCACCAACAATTTCCTTTTGAGTATAAGACACACTACCACTGAGTTCAAACCGATCTCTTAACTTTTGGAATGAAGACACCCGTGGACTTCTTGCTTCCGGATATTTTTCATGGTAGATTCTGCTTGCTAATAAAGGATTTCTGTCAGCTTCGCCAATACAGTAGACCATATTCACTAATTCTTCGCGAGTGAAATTCATTTTCAACAATTTTACGTGTACAATTATTGACAGCACAAGGATGTCATATTTTACGAAAGCAGCCTACTAGATTCCTCAAAAATCATCCACATTTCTTATTTTCAACATATTTCGCAAACTACACAAAGTAGACCCCACAAATACTATATTGACGAAAAGCTCTCAGAAAATGCCATGTAATGGTGTAATGAAATACAGGGTGTTGCATTTGAATAAATCGAGTTATTGCCATTTGTAAACCGTCATTTGAAAAAAATCGTAGTAGGCGATGGAACATTGACTTCAAGTTCGCCAGCATTTCAAAAGATGCTCTGAAGCTTGAGGAATAGTCTGGGAAAAAGTAGATTGAGTCCTGAAGTTATGAATTTTTCTGTGGGTCCATGCACGACGCGATTTTGACACATAAATTGGCATAAGTCAAAAACTATTGCAGATAGGTATATGAAACCAGGGTGCGTTATGTTGACAATTCAGTGGCGAATCCAAAAATGGAATAAAAACGGAGGGTTGCCATTTAAAAAAATTTAACGTAGTTGTATATTTTATTAATAAACATCTTGTATATTAATGAAAATAATTTCAGAATGTACTCATTGTTGAACCTATCGATTGAAAAACAAAAACAAGTCGATTGCTTGCATAGAAAAAAAGTTATGGACCATGCACACACCCCTGGGTCACCTTGCGTATAATTCCACATTTCTATTACTATTATGTACACCTTTACACTCTCATATACCGGGTGACTACGGAAGTATTGCCTACGGAATATCTCAGTTATTGTATGAAGTAGGTTTGTGAAATTTGGAGCGTCGATAAAATGACATAAGAGCTAGAATTTGAGCATATTGACATGTCGAATTTAACTTCCGGTCTGACCGGAAGTAACATCAACTTTCTTATTTTAAATGGAAACCCTATTTCTTTTTCTTTTCGCTTTATTCAGCATTCAATTCCCTTTCTAATGACATATCACAAGTTGGTATCTAACCAGAAACTAGATCAGAAAAAAATTATTATTGAAATTCACCGAGTAGGCCGTGGAAGCAAAATGAAAGCCAAAAATTGAAAAGTTGGCTATGGAAACCATACGTCACTTGATAACAGTTGCTACTACTGTGATATTTTATTTTCATTCGTAGGCGTTATAAAAAGCCGCCAAAATAATATTGGAAAAATTGGGAAAAAAACAATACTCTGTAGGTCCATAACTTAAATAGGAACATACAACTTTTTCTTGACTGTACAATTCAGCATAACCATTCCTTTCTAATGATATAATAGAAAATAATTTTTTGAACTGAGATACCGAAAAATCCAATTATTATTCTTCAAATAACAAAACAGATTATCGTCATACGCAAAAATAAAATTAAAAATAATGTGGAATGATAAATTATATCCTGTAGGTTCTAGGTTAAATAGGAACATAAACGTACTTGGTCTGTGCCATCGTCCATAGATATTCTAATATCTACCTATGGACGATGTTTGTGCTATTCAGAATAATCATTCCATTGCAATAATCATTCGAACCAAAATATTAACAAGTAGGCTGATTAAGATGTATTTTGGAATGAAACAAAAAAGAAATGAGAGCTGTCACGAACGCTGCTATCCATATTATTTTGACGTTCGAAGTAGTGTTTTTGATTCTGCCATTTTAAAAGGGTTTGGAAATCGAAATCAGTTAGTGGAATATTCAAAAAATGCCCCGTTATTCACGAACCGAACAAATTGACATGCTTCTCATTTATGGTGAATGTTTAAAAAATTCTTATGCCGCTGAACGATTGTATTTAGAGCGATATCCAGGGAGGCAGCAACGTCAAGAAGGTATTTCCAGTGGCTTGAAGAAAAATTAAGAATTGAACCTGATGTTCACGAAGACCAAGAAGCATTTGTTATTAATGAGGAAACTGAAATTAATGTATTAGCTTTAGTACAATATGATAGCACAATTTCCTCAAGGCAGATTCGCGCCGAATTAGCTATAAGTAAGGACTCTGCTAGGAAAATTTTGAAAAAACATCGATTGAAATCCTTCAAGTATCAGTTGCATCAACATTTGTATGAAAATGACGGTGAAAGGCGCCTGGAATATTGTAATTGGTTTCTTCGACAAAATGCTGAGAATCACCTATTTAACTATTATATCATGTTTACAAACGAGTCAAGATTTACCAACAATGGATTATTTAACAAGAATAATACAAGGTAGGTACTGTACTTTATTTGGATTATTGTCGATATTCGAAGTGTGAAGTGCTAAAAGTGTGAACGGTCTTTTGTTCCAGGTACTGGGCGATAGCAAACGAGCACCGGTTTCGACAAGGCGGCTTCCAGGAGAGATTTGGTGTGAATGTTTGGGCAGGAATAGTTGGAACTCATATTGTTGGCCCCATTCTTTTTCAAGGCCAACTAACCGGAGAGAGATACATTAATTTTTTAACGAATGAAATTTCGGAATTCATTAACAACCTACCAGCGGAAATAACTGAGAGAATGTACTTCCAGCAAGATGGCGCCCCTCCGCATAATTCAAGAATAGCGAGAAATTATCTTCAAAATCGCTTTCAAGAGAGACTTATAACAACCCATGGTCCAGTCAGGTGGCCACCAAGGTCACCTGATCTTACTCCGTGCGACTTTTTTCTATGGGGGCATCTTAAAAATAGGGTGTATTACACACCGCCTACAACTCTACATGAGCTAGAAGTAAAAATTCGTAGAGCTTTCCAAGATATCACGCCCCAAATGTTGAGAAACGTTTTACATGAAAATATCACCAGAGTCAATAAATGTATTTACGCTGAGGGAATGCATTTCGAACATTTCTTTTGAATTTATTTTATCTTTAATCCTATCAATTTGAATTTTTTTTTCGATAAATCTGTTTTTTCGTTATTTGAAGAATAATAATTGGATTTTTTGGTATTTCATTTCAAAAAATTACTTTCTATTATATCATTAGAAAGGAATGGTTATGCTCAATAGTACAGGCAAGAAAAAGTTGTATGTTCCTATTTAAGTTATGGACCTACAGAGTATTGTTTTTTTTCCCAATTTTTCTAATATTTTTTTTGGCGGCTTTTTATAACGCCGACGAATGAAAATAAAATATCACAGTAGTAGCAACTGTTATCAAGTGACGTATGGTTTCCATAGCCAACTTTTCAATTTTTGGCTTTCATTTTGCTTCCTCGGCCTACTCGGTGAATTTCAATAATAATTTTTTTCTGATCTAGTTTCTGGTTAGATACCATCTTGTGATATGTCATTAGAAAGGGAATTGAATGCTGAATGAAGCGAAAAGAAAAAAAAGTAGGGTTTCAATTTAAAATAAGAAAGTTGATGTTACTTCCGGTAAGACCGGAAGTTAACTTTGACATGTCAATATGCTCAAATTCTAGCTCTTATGTCATTATATCGACGCTCCAAATTTCACAAACCTACTTCATACAATAACTGAGATATTCCGTAGGCAATACTTCCGTAGCCACCCGGTATATTTGTATATATTTATTTCTATTGACCATATTTGTGTATTTTTGTCTAGTTTTGACTAACGTGTATATCGTCTTATCACAATATTTAATGTATACCTACTATGCTTTGTCTACAATATTGTTAAATACTTATATCCATTTTTACATTATTATCATCATTTTTTTACTGTTATTTAAACCGTTACATTTTTATTTATATTGTCCATATACCTATATATTTTTGTTCTGACCAATGTGTATACAGGGTGGGTCACGGTCGATGGTACCTTAGACGTTTACGAAGAACGGGAAATAGGATCATTCTGAAAATTTGGTTTCTTAAGTAGTTGCTCTTGGTCTATGGATTCAAAATATTTTCAGCAATGCAGCGTTGCCGCTTATACCAGAAAGTAGCAGCATCTTTGTTATTTCGAATGAGTCACCCTGTATATTACCGCATTTTTGAACTTGTCATTCCTTTCTGATTATTTCTGCCTCAACTTCCCCTATACCTATCTCTAACGGTTTTTGAGATATTGGTTATTTTCCATATTTTTTATCCAAAACATAGCTCGAATTGAATGGTAATTTCTGCGGTATTTGGATTCTTAGGAAGTTGCGTTATACAGGGTCATACAAAATTCATGATCTTACTGCTAGATACGAAAAGGGTTGAAAGTGCGTTTTTTAAATGGAACATCCTGTATATTATGAAATATCCTGAAAGATGACTAAATTCCCTTCGAATTGATAAATCATGTTTCTATACCTAAATAGTCAGAATTCTGAGATAATAGCAATTTTCACTTGTAATCTCCCAAGTGCTTGAATTATTGCCGGAAATTTTTCACTACCGCTGAGAGCTACGGGACTTGTGATAAAAACTTGTGACAAATGGTGTATTGAACTTCTTCTGAAATGTGATTTCAGAATTGACAATTTCTGCAATAATCGTGGAGAAAATATTTTCAGACACATTCCAAATATTTAGTAAATACATAATTATCTCCTTTCTATATGAAAACTAGACCTCCATTTGTACATTAAAGCAAAATATCAACTTGTCACATGTCAAATGTTTGACAGTTCCACTTATTAATTTCGCACAGGGTACCCAGGAGGATAAAAAATTCCGGAAATTTTTAGGGTTGCCATGGTATCTAAACAAGAACGAATTTTTTTATTGGTTACTACAAAAATGAGGTGTGAAATTTTCAATTTCTTCAATTTCAATTAGTGCACTATTAATAATACCTTTGTTTGTTTCTTAACGACAGTGACTCAAAAATAATTGTAATGGAGGGAAATAACTATTCAAACGAAGTTCTGATGAAATTGTATTCTTCATGGAAAATGTGAGGGAATTATAGCAAGAACGTTCAGAAAATTCAATGAAACGTACCCTGATTTACAACCAATGAACAAAAGGAAGTTTGTACGATTACAACATAGTTTCATTAACTACGAAACGACCTTTACCGAAGCCTATAACTTCAGATGAAGACATCATGAATGTTTTGGCCTATTTCCATGGTAATCCCCAAGCTTCCACTAGATGTGCCGAATATGATTTAGGCTTGGATCGTGCTTCTGTTCGAAGAATCCTTTATAATCATAACATGCACCCATATAAGTTTAGAAAAGTTCAAGCTCTAAAACCAGAAGATCATCAAAGTAGGGTACAATTTTGCGAAACAATCCTTATTCGCACCCAAGAATATCCTAACTTCGCAACTCGGGTAATTTTCAGAAAATTTATGTACTCGAAAAATATCCGGCAATAATTCAAGCACTTGGGTGATTACAAGTGAAAATTGTTATTATCTCGGAATTCTGGCTATTTAGGTATAGGAACATGATATATCAATTCGAAGGGAATTTAGTCATCTTTCAGGATAGTCCGTAATATACAGGATGTTCCATTTAAAAAAACGCACTTTCAACCCTTTTCGTATTTAGCAGTAAGATCATGAATTTTGAACGACCCTGTATAACGCAGAACATACTTCTCTATACAGAATCAATGCACATGATCTTGATGAACTGAACACAAAATTGCAACTTCCTAAGAATCCAAATACCGCGGAAATAAACATTCAATTCGAGCTATGTTTTGGATAGAAAATATGGAAAATAACCAATATCTCAAAAACCGTTAGAGATAGGTATAGGGGAGCATGGGGCAGAAATAATCAGAAAGGAATGACAAGTTCAAAAATGCGGTCATATACAGGGTGACCCATTTGAAAAAAACAAAGATGCTGCTACTTTCTGGTATAAGCGGCAACGCTGCATTTCTGAAAATATTTTAGATCGATAGACCAAGAGCAACTACTTGAGAAACCAAATTTTCAGAATGATCCTATGTCCCGTTCTCCGTAAACGTCTAAGGTACCATCGACCGTGACCCACCCTGTATAGTCATATCGATTCCATTATTGTACCATGCTTTGTCTATAAAATGAATAATTTTCTGACAATAAAGTATATTTATTATTATTATTATTCTTTTCAGAAGATTATTTTTATTCAAGAATTTGTATATTCTTGATTGAAGAAATCTTCTTTATCTGTGAGGGCACCGAAAATTATAATCCAGAGCTCATTCGATTCGGAATGACCTCTAGAAATCTTCTTAAATGTAACGCAATTGTTTTCTACGATCCATCACGACTTTTTCATTTTCTTTTCCAACATTTGAAAGTGATATTTCGTGGCAGAAAGCATTCGTTAAATGAGTGTTCTCGCGTTTTCACGTACTCTCAAGAAGCTTTTCGCATGAAGTTTTGACGTTCATATTATTCACGTCGGTTCTTTGTATCATAACACAGAAAGTTTCACTATTACATATTCGCTGGCTCTGTTTCATGAACCAAAAAGTAGGAAAAATGGGTTAACAGAAAACTGAAATGAACCAGACACCTCTGCAATATTTGTGAGAGAGAGCACATGAATATTCCAACGTGCGGTCTGGAAATGACTCAATTTAGGGTTGATTGGGTCAAGTTGGTACTGAGCTTTCAGACAATTTTGTGGTTTTCTTGTAGGCAGAAGAGAAGCTTGAAAATTCAATTTGTGAAATAATTATGAGGAAATTAAACATTCATCACATTCTCCGAAAATGCATGCTGTTTCCATAAGTGGGTAGGAACTACGGAAGCTTCGCACATTTGCGTTTATTTTGTGGTAACTAAGGACTGCCTCGTTATACAGGGTCCTGCAACAAGGGAAAGGATAAGGTAAAGGATAGATGGAGGATTATATGAGCAAAATGATATTATTTTCTGAGCTCTACAAAATGAAAATAATGAAATTTACAGTGATCTGTTTTTTCTGGGCGGGTCCCAACTTTGTTTTTTTAACCCTGCAGTGGTGGCGCCAAGTCTGTCAGAACCGAGCGGATTTATTTCATACATAAAAGTGGGGGAGCCGGGCCCAGCAGCTTGGTGCGGCCAGTACTTTCCTACCGGTTAGTATATTAGTGATTGTGGTAGTATTCGCGTGGGTCAGCAGCCCGAAGGACCATATCGCGTAAGCAATGCTCCAAGCAGTGTCGTTACGAGATTGATTGGTCCAATATCGGGAACCGGAAGAAATATTACCTGCGATAACTGGTTTACGTCATTTGAACTTATTCAAAACTTATATACGAATCACAAACTAACGTACGTAGGCACAGTGCGTAAAAATAAACGGCAGCTTCCACCGGAATTTATCAATACAAAATCACGATGTATCAACTCAAGCATTTTTGGATATCAGGAAAATACAACAATGGTCTCATATGTCCCAAAAAAGGCAAAAATGTGATCTAAGCGTCAAGTTTGCATCATGATGACCAAATAGATGAATCAACGGGAGAACAATATAAACCGGAGATTATTACTTTTTACAACTCCACTAAAGGAGGAGTTGATACCGTAGACGAATTATGCGCTACTTACGATGTTTCTCGTAACACCAGGAGGTGGCCTATGGTATTATTTTATGCACTTATGAATGTGGCAGGAATAAATTCGCAAATTGTACATGTGGCTAACAACCAAACTAGTTTGATACGCAGGATGTACCTCAAACAATTGGCCGTCGAACTAATAGATGAACATCTCAAGCGTCGTACAATGATGAAAAATTTAAATCCAACAATTCGTCAAAGACGGCAAGAGGTAACTGGCATGTAACCTGAGGTTCCTAGAGCAAATCCGGAAACGCCAAATGTGAAAAAACGTTGTTATCTTTGCAAAAAAGACAGTAAAACGCGTTATTTCTGCAAAATTTGCAAAAAATTTATTTGTTTATCACATGCTGAATTTCTGTGCCCGAGTTGCATACCGGAGTCCGAAAACTGAAGAAACGGCTCAGCGATACCTTATTCTTTAAGATACAATACATTACTTTTTGATTTTTAGTTTTTTTCTTAAAGCAAATCGCTCAATTTTGTATGTTTGATTTATTTTTAATAAAAAGAGATACGTGTTAACTTTTACTTGACTTTTCAATATACAATGTTTTTCTGGGTATTGGCAGGGTAAATTCTGGTTAAAAGTAATGTATAAACATAATTAGGAAGAAGAAAAAATGAAATAGTCACAAACTGTATTTTTGAAAAATTTTAAAATGTGGGTCTGTCAGACTTGGCGCCACTACTCATGTTAAACATATAGGCGCCACCACTGCAGGGTTAAAAGGAAACCTGCATTTTTTATAAGTTTTTCGATTTCTACATGGAAAATGAAAGGTACTTTATCGAGATCTCTCTTTCGAAAATATTGACGGTTTTCGAGATTTTTAGCATGACACTTTTTTTTTTCAAAAATTGGTCACTCATTGTAATTGAAATTATAAAGTTGTACAGAGTCCTATTAAAACTCGTTTCTGGTCAAACAGCGTAAGTACGATGTATCTAAAATCGACCTGTGATATACAGGGTGCGAAAAACAGCTTGCCTAACATTGTAAATAAAAATGTGCAAAATCTTCTTTATTTTAAATGGGACACCCGGTATATCACTGATCCGTAAGAAGCGCCAACAAAGGCTCTACAAATTTTATAGGATATGTGTAGATCATGACATTTTGCTGCGGAAGCTTAATCGATATGGATTCGGGGGTGTCACTCTGAACTGGTTCAGATCTTATCACTCTAATAGAAAGCAGTGTGTAAAATTATCCACTACTTCTGGTACAATTGGAATAAGGTGTGGAGTGCCCCAGGGCTCTGTACTGGGTCCTATACTTTTTCTATTGTATATAAATGACCTTAAAATTCTACCAATTTCGGGAAATTTCACGTTATTTGCAGATGATACAACCATATTATGGCACCATAAAGATAAAGAAAGACTCCACGAAATAATGTGTGATGACATGGTGTTGATCAAAGACTGGTGTGATTCTAATTTACTTTCACTGAATACCAAAAAACAAGTGCCATTTCTTTCAAAACTATTATACCGGACGTGAATATAGGTGGTCAAATATTAGTAAATGAGGACACAGGTAAATTTTTTGGGAATTTACTTGGACACGAATCTGAAATATAAACAGCACATAAGAAACATGAATAAAAAATTGGCATCTGGTTGTTATGTTTTGAGGGTGGTTTCTAATTAGTTGGGATTTTTGCTGCTGCAAAATCAGTTTATTACGCACTTGTGGAATTCCATTTGCGTTATGATATATCATTTTGGGGAGTTTGTAACAACCAATTGTTTCAGTCAGTGTTTGTACTACAAAAGCGAGCGATTAGATACCTGTGTAAGAAACTCATGTAAAACACTCTTTATTGAACATGGGATCCTGACCCTTGTTTCAATTTTTATATTGGAAACGGTTTCATTAATCCACAAAAATAGATTAGATTACGAAGTAAAGGATGTCCCCTATTATACTCGTCAAAACGAAAATAGTTTAAAGCTCCCCATTCCCATGACAAATCTAATAAAAGACTCTCTGATCTATAATGGGGTGAAGATGTATAACAAATTACCTTTTGAAATTAAGGAAAAAAGGTACAATATTTTCAGAAACCTGATGAAAAAACTACTTAGTGATAAGGCATATTATAGTTCAGCAGAGTATTATGATGATTCTTTTTGATGTTTTCTTTTGTAATTTTAAAATAATGAACTTTATACTTACATTTCTTATTTTAACCGTAACATATCTTTATCACGCCTACATTGTTATTATTTGGCTATATTTTAGATTTTAAGAGTTTGTATAATATTACATGTTATTTATAATTTTACCTGTGTTTGTCAACAAGAATTTATTCTTATGTACAATAAACATATATGTCATCATATCAGCATCATCATTATAAACACTATTTAGAAAAAAAAATAACAAACCGAAAGTTATAACCATATTTGAGGGAGAACATAAGTTGTCATGTTTTAAAGAAAAATATTCTCAATTGAAAATGACTCCTCTGGAAATGGAAAAACCCTACGATAAAATTGTAGTTACTTTCTTGTAACACCTAGCAGAAAACAACTACTTCCCCGGCTGAAGCCACGCTGGACATTGAACTACATCTGATAGATATTGAGAAAGACTCTATATAACTTGAAGAAAAAATCTTGCATTTTCATTCAGATCGTTGATTATTTATTAAATGTCCAGTTTCCAATGGAGATTCTCATCTATAAATGAGATAAGGGAGAATGTTATTCAGAAGTATCATTCACAGAAAATCGCTCATTCCATTGATGCATGAATTGAATCTCTTTTGCTAGGCCTTCAATACATTTTGGTAGACAAAAATCTATTTCACTCTTCTAAAATCATCAGGGAGGTCGGAAGAATTGGAAAACACTCTTCAGAAGCAATTTCACACTGTAATGAGGAATAGTTGGACTATTTCTTGTGTGGTGAAACTTTGAAAAAAAATTCTGACATAAAACCTGTCAGGGGTATGGCAAAAGGACATTTATCTCAGTTTTATAAAAAAAAGTGGCACTTTGCCCAAACTCAATTTTTTTCATCCAATCACTGAATACGACCTTTTTGAACTTGTCAGATTATTGAAAAATTCTAATGCACACGGACATGATCATAATATCTCAAACAATCTTTTGAAAAAATGCTCAGAGGAATCAGGTTATCCCTTGATCTATCTGATAAATCTCTCTTTGGAGCAAGGAGTACTCGCTGAAAAATTGAAATCTGCACTCGTCACTCCAACCTTCAAAATGGGAGACTATTAATTATGAGAACTATAGAGGAGAAAGTCTTTTTTCTAGTGTATCCAAGTTGTTCGAAATGAATATTAAGAATCAGTTACTAGCATTCTTCTTTAGAAATGTACTCCATTCGTCAAACCAACATGGTTTCTTGCAAGATAAAAGTACCAAAACAGGTTTATATGATTTTATTGAGCATGTTGTAACAGCCTTAGATGGCAAATTACAGATTTGTGGTTTGTTTATTGACTCCTCTAGGGCGTTTGATTGTGTCGATCACTACTTACTGATCCAGAAAATGCATCGTTATGGAGTCCGTGGTGTTGCTCAAGACTTGATGCAGTCATACCTACAGGAAATGTTACAATGTGAAACAGTTCAATAAACTCAGAGTAAGTCCTTGCCTTCTAAACAAGGAGTACCACAGGAATCCATACTGCGGCTAGTGCTTTTTCTTATCTATGCGAATTACTTGATAAGCTATCTTCATAATCTTTTGAAGGTACAAATAGTGGCATATGCTGATGATACCAACTTTTTTGTCACTGACCACAATGCAATAATACTTGCAGAACCAACAAAAACCATTTATGAGAAAGTAGGGACATGAGCCGATAAAAACCATTTATGCACTAGCGGGCGGTAAAGTACACTTTACCGTCCGGTTCGCCGGGCGTAAAGTGGCACTTTACCGCCCGCGGGCGCATTATGGCCCGGCGGGCCGTAAAGTAGACAAAATTCTCAAATTGTCTATACTCACACATCATTTCATGCAATTCCTAACACGAATTAGAATCATTTCAGTTCAATAGAGCAATACTCTTTCTTACATTTGTTCATAATCGTTGGCAATTTTTTCGGTGATGATCTATTTATTTGAAATAGATTCTCCAATATAGCACTCAGCTACTATAGTTTCACATTCCTCATATTATGTTACCCTTAATTATTATTGTATGCATAACGTATGAAACGTGTAGACCATTGCAATTCAAGTCAGTATTTGTGATTCGCGCTATAAAACCGCTAGTGCATAAAATTTTGTATGTATCACGTGCGTAAAATGCGTTTATGGCCTTCGGCCACAGGCTATAAACGCCTACTTTACGCCCTTTATAAATAAATAACACACATAATATCATCAAAACAGCATTGGTAAGATTTACAATTGTAACACCACCGAAACTTTCAAAATCTATGGAGACAGCCAACTAGAGGTGACATCCCAACTAACAATTTAAATGTTATTTGGATTTATCCTAGTTTCATGAAAGTTTTATGAAGATTAGGTAATGCCCAATTTGATTTATGCAGGTCACATATTATTCCTAATACGCTACCAGAGCAAACAGATTTATGAATCAGTTTCAAAACACTCCTGAAGGCTATAAGATAAAACCATTCAGCATTTAAGTATATTTGTTTTTTTGATGGTTTTACAATGGCTTATACACATACACGATAAATCTTTTTGGTATTTAAATAATCTACATAGAAACTTAGTTTTGTGATGGTTTTATAGCACTCCTCAAGTCCATGCAATGGTTCTGTAATAAAACTAACGATGAGGTTTTATTAAGGTTTTGAGATGTACTCTCGAGAACCGCTATAAAATCAAAGCATAAAACTATTTCTACTTAAATGCTAGTAGCTCCCCCTAACCGGTAATAAATAAATCACATTGGGTAAAGATAACTGGAAAAAATAAATAGTAATTGAACGTTTTACAGGACTTAGACACCAAATACTTATCACGGGAGTATAGACACTGAGTATACTGACCACGTCGATCACGAAAAGTCGAATGTCAGGCGGGATTGACGATTGACAGTTGAAATATTTTGAAAATTGGATTAAATAATACCAAACGTACTTTTTTAGGATAAAATGATTTTAAAATGGTTTATTTTGAGGAGAAACGACTTTATGACGGCAATAAATAGAATAAAGGTAGGGTAGCTATATTTTATTACAACCAGAGGGAACAACTAAAGAGAGCCTAATTTCAATTCATGTTTCTTGCAATTTGGTGTATATGACGGAAAGGAAATACACAATTATTGGTATTCATTTGTATTTAGATATAGTACAAATCATTCCGGGAAAGATATGAGTCAAAATAATTTTTTAATTTTATGTGGTATTTTGTTTATTTTCTTAATCTCGCATTGTTATTGGGGCGCGTTGCAGATTCACCACCCAACTGATGTCATTTTGTCAAAAAAATTTCATTCGCAGATGATATTCGACATTTCACGTTGTTGAATACCTATATATTCTTCATATATCACTGCCAGGACGCCATAATTATATTTTTGCTTGTAAATTAGTCGCCCTATATTTCGCAACTGAAGAATTAGATTAATTTAAGTCCGTTTTGGCTGTAGTTATTTATGGAATATTTCCTAACCCAATTTCATTCAAAAAAAGATATTTTGATGCCAAATAGATTTCTTTAATGACATACAGGTTTATAACAGCTCCATGATTTGGTTTTATAATGATCCTCAGGAGGTTATTAGGAATCCTGCGAATAAGGTAGGCAGATTTTATGCTTGCATTTCAAAATAGCCCTGAGAACCTTCATAGGAGTGGCCCCTCGTAGATTTATAGCAGCTTTAAGGAGGTTTTATGAATGTCGTTGCAGCAAAACAGTTTTATCGATGCTGTGATTGTTATGGTCTTCAGAACCTTCTGAGGGCTATCACAAAACTAAAGTTGTTACTTGGGATCCAACTCAGTAACCAGAATGCTGGGTCTTACTCTAGATTATAAACTCACTTGGAGTCCTCATATTGATGCACTATGTGATAAACTGAGAAAGAACTGTTACGCATTGAGATTTATGTCAAATCATTGTGGAAAGAAAGTTCTGTTGAATCTGCATCATGTCACTATCGGCTGTCACTTGCGCTATGCAATCTTGAACTGGGGTATGAGCTCTTCTGCTGGAAGAGTATTCATTCTGCAAAAGTATGCTGTAAGAATAATTCAATGAATATTTCCAAATTCATGAGAAAAATAAAAGCATATCTTATAGAGAAAAATTGCTACATCGTTGAGGAGCTTCAATAACAATTTTTTTATAAAATATAACTTATCTCCATATGTTTTAGTCAATTTTTTCATGGCAATTCATTGTTTTTATCTATATTTTATTAATTTCCACACTAACGTCTTCCTTGTTATTGTATGAAGATGTTAATTGTGATAATTTTATACTTTTCAACAAGCGAAATACATATTATTATTATTATCCGCTTAATCATCCATCATCTCATATGGAAATTATTTCACGTAAAATCATAAACCGGTGCTACTGTGCTACTAAAAATTCACGAAACCGCATGAACTCGTTTTTCTTTGCATGCGATGGAAAAATCTAGATTCCAAGCGTAATTTGTTTGTGAGTAACGTGAGCGAATAAAATATTTCCTACTATACTGTGTGCATAGTCGTTATACGAGGCTTTGGTTTATTATCACTTCAATTTAGTTTTCAGGTCTATTCACTACTAGAAAACGATGTTCTATTTCGATACGTTCACCATGATATAAAGTGAGTTCATTCGACCAATTTGAATGAAACAGGCGCGTGCCTAGAGTAATTCCATGGGGGAGGGGGGGGGGTTAATCACCCATTTCAGACACAATATTTACAACGTTTCAAAAAGTACAACTTCAGTAACACTTAGGCATTCATATTCAATAGTTGTCTCCATGTTGTTTCCTACATCTAGATTAGGATTAATTTTGGATATTGGCCGCATATTCAATGAAACGTATTAAAATTATATCATGATCAAACCTGGATAAAAATCCGCTAGGTGGCTCTACATACAGAACGTCTTCTAAAACCTAGAAAAATATATTAAATACTTCACATAACTTGCTTTCAAAACAGTTTACTCAGTGGTCATGGCTATCAAACGGCATCTGGTGTCACCTTGATCAACTAAAAGACATTTAATAATTTACAAAGATACACTTCCACCAATATATCCAAATGATATTGTACCAATATCGATAAATGTTTTGAGGCCATTATTCGAGCAATATCGCAAAATGTTGACAATATATCTTTTGAATATTGTGCCAATATTGTCGGCGATATTTTGACAATCAAAAAATGTTTGTATCCCTCAAACCCTACTGATTGTAAACATGGGGTGAGTATGTTCCACATAAATTCACAAGGACTATCCAACAAAGCAGAAAAATTTAACGCACTCTTTCACGAACACGACATTGATATAGTATGTATCTCTGAACACTGGTTACCGGAAGGTGAAATATTCACCATAAATATTGAAAGATTCATTCTTGCTACTTCATATTGCAGAAAACAACTTAGACACGGTGGTACGGCTATATTTATAAAGCCAAGCCTTCAATTCAAAATTCTTGACTTTAAAAATTACTGTACTGAACAAATTTCTGAGTTCTGTGGTATTGAATTACTACACCACAACGTCGTGATTATAAGTTTTCACAGATCTGGGCTCGGCAATCCTGACCAGTTTCTTGTGAATCTGGAGAACCTCCTCCAGAACATTTTAACACGTAAATGTAACTTTGTGATAATGGGGGACGTGAATATTGATTTCATGAAAAAATCTTCTGATCTAGATGGCTTGGTCACACTACTCACTTCATATGGTTTAACGTTCACTATAAAGGAATACACAAGAATCACAGCAACCTCAGCCAGTTGCATCGATAATATTTTTACCAACTCAGATCAGAATCTCTCATAACTGGTGTATTTGAACCTGGTATAGCTACCACCGAGCTCAGTATATGAAATTTGAAAAAAATGAGAAACAGTTTATGTAGTATCAAGTTGATTGCAGATAGTACTAGAGATCCTGTATGTTTGGCGGCATATAAGACTTATAATAAAAAATACTCTGAGCAATTGAAGAAGTCCAAACGAACAGCATACGATAATTTCATCACTTGCAGATGATAAAGCTAAAGCATGCTGGAAATTGATAAATTTCGAAAGAAATAGCAAGAGAACAAATCTGTCATGCAGTATTCCACCGCCACCAAGTTTTCAACGATTTCTTTGTTTCTGTAGCAGAAAACGTAATAAGATCGCTCCCTAAAATACCTTATACAGATATATTGAATTTTAGGAATTTTCCAGCCCCAGCTCAACCTTTTTTTCTAGAACCGGTTACGCACCATGACATCTCCGAGGCTGTCGATTTGTTAAAAAATAAAAAATGTCTTGACGCTCACGAACTAAATAGCCAGATCATAAAGAGTACAATAGACATCATTGCTCAGCCTCTGGTGTACCAAGTAAATTTAATATTTACTACTGGTACATTTCCAGAAGCTTTCAAACTTTCTAGGGTTATCCCGATATTCAAAAAAGGAGACAGTTCTTTTCCAGACAACTCTCGCCCAATATCCATAATATCAATTTTCTGCAAAATAATTGAAATAATTCTGAAAAAAAGGCTCTAACTGTATTTCAAAAAAATAAAATTCCTAAATGAATCGCAGTTCGGTTTCCCTCAGGGTTTGTCTACAATAAATGCCCTCTATGGTGTAGTGAGCAACATAGTCGAGAGCCTCGAAGACGGACGTCACGTTGCAATAACTCTGTGCGACCTCACAAAGGCTTTCGATTGTGTTTCTCAAGACATTTTATTACAAAAGTTACACCACTACGGCATACGAGGTATCCCGTTAAGCTTAATACAGTCATACTTAGTAAACCGTTCTCAGTTCGTCTCTATTAATAACACCAAATCTGATGTGAAATTAGTCAAACATGGAGTGCCCCAAGGATCAGTCCTCGGCCCCCTATTGTTCATTGTATATATCAACGATCTGAATAAACATTTATATCCTCACACACCTGTATTGTTCGCAGATGATACAACATTGATTTGTTCTGGAGCAAATAATAATGAGATCTTACAAATATCGGGAGAGGTACTAAGCCAAGCCGAAAACTGGTTTACCGAAATTAAACTCAAACTCAATAACAGCAAAACCCAAAAATTATCGTTTTCCTCACGTAACACAACGTCCAATAAAGGGTCTGCTAAACTGCTTGGAGTTACTCTGGACCGTACTCTGACTTGGTGCAACCACATTAATACTCTCAAAAGTAGGTTGGCTAGCACACTTTTTGTACTACGCCAATTGCGGCCGATTTGCTCTAGGGACGTGTTAAAAACAGCTTACTTTTCCTTATTCCATTCTCATGTATCTTATGGCACGTATCTATGGGGTAATAGCTCAGAGTCTATTACAATATTTCGACTACAAAAAAAGCTATCCGTATCATAAGTAACACAGGTTTCCATGAGCACTGTAAACCGCTATTCATTATTTTGAAAATAATGCCCCTACCGACAATTTTTATATACCAGACGGTTCTCGAGATTCACAAGAGGTCAACTTCGTTGACAAAACAGAGCGACATACATTCATACGACACTAGGTATGCTGACAATGTACGCCCAAATCGATACAGACTGAATAAATCAAAAACAATTCGTTAAACATCCACTTTTACAATATATTACCGAGGCCCAAGAAAAACTTGTCATTTACCAAATTTAAATACGAATTCAAAGAACTACTATTGAGAAACTGTTTTTATTCGATTGAGGAGTACACCCAAACTACTCTAGTCACAACAAATGAATAATGAATAATGAATAATACGCACCCCTCTCCTCCTTTTAACTCAGCTTTTATGTAGTTAGTGAAGCTATTTATTGTACTTTTATATATATATATCTTATATTTAAATACTTACTTATGATGTGTGAGTGATATTATTCATTGTCGTACTTGTTTGTTATTTTTAATGCACTTTGATTTCATGTTCATTTCAAATTGTTTATGACTTGCTACAAACATTACAATCATAATGTAACGTAGTCAATAAAAATATCTATCTATCTATGGGCCGTGGTGGCCGTGGTGGTAGAGCGTTCGCCTTTGGAGCGAAGGGTCGATGGTTCAAAGCCTCGCATGGTCATCGGTCTCGTGCATGGCATCACACGTTAAAAGGTAAGGGCTGCATCTTCCCTAGCTCACACAAGTCTCTCGAAGACTTCCGAGAGTTGCGCGTAGGGGTGCAATCGGTTGATGGAAATAACAATAACAATTTTTAACAACAATCTATATATCTATTGGTACAATATCGCCGTCTATTTTGATGCCAATATTGTTTCGAGAATATTCCGCCAAGAAATATTGGACCAATATCGCCGAATATTCACATTTTTTTTCTCGCCGATATTGCATTTCAAATATATCGCCAATATGTATTTTACCAATATAATACCAATATAGGTGTGCTACTTGGGATATACTTCGAAATATGTATATCTATTCAATCGTTCATAGCAAATAGAATCGATCTCATTTCGCAGTAACTTATTTACTCCCCTCGAGTAGTCAAATCCTACCTCTGAGCATCAAAAGATATAGAGAGGGCTTTTCTATCTCTTTTTGAAAGCATCATAACCGACGTTCTCTCTCTCTTGATTTTTGTCCGTGAGCTTCCTTTCGGCGCTATATGGACCTGCCTCGCTGCGAGAAGTCCGTTTCCATCCGGCCTTTGACCGGCGTAGATCGCTGTATCGGGGGAATGCAGAGTCTTGCTCAAGGCAATGCTGCATTCCATGTTTCCCAAGTAGCACACCTATATTGGTAAAATATTGGTACAATATTGTGAACATATTGGCGAAATATTTGAAATGCAATATTGGCGAGAGAAAAAAATGGATATTGGTCCAATATTACTTGAATAATATTGGCGAAATATTCTCGAACTGATATTGTCCTCAAATTATTCGGCAAAATTGGTATAATATCGCTGATACAATATTCTGACAATATTGGCACAATATGCAAAAATTGAATTGTCGAGAAGTAAAATATGAACATTTTGCGATATTGGTCGAATATTGGCCTCAAAATATTTATCGATATTGGTACATCATTTGGATATATTGGAGGATGTCAATATACCTTGGTAAATTATTAAATGTCTTTTAGTTGATGGAGGTGACACCAGAGTCTGCCTCTTGATCTCCATAACCACTGAGTGAGCTATCTTGAAAACAAGTTATGGGAAGTATTTAATTTACTTTCGTAGGTTTTGGAAGACGTTCTATATGTAGAGCCACCTAGCGGATTTCTATCCAGATTTGATCATGATATAATTTTAATATGTTTCATTGAATATTCGGCCAATATTCAAATTTCATCTCACTCTAGATGTAGGAAACAATATGAAGACAATATTGTTTTAACGATATCGATAAATATTATTGAATCAATATTGACCCAATATTAATTAATTAGATTTATTGAATATTAGCGAAATGATATTCAACCAATGTGTAATCACACTTGGAGATACAATATAGTTTTTATTCCTAGAATCGATATAAGGGAATATTGGGATTGCAATATATTTATTCTTGATGTTGAAAACGATGTGAAGACAATATTGTTTTATCGATATTGGTAAATATCATTCAACCAATACTGTCTCAATATGAGTTATTACAATTTGTCAAATAAAGTGGAAATTCAACCAATATGCTATCAAACTTGGAAATGCAATATAGTTTTTTTCCATATAATCGATATGACTGGAATATTTGGATTGCAATATTTATTCTAGATATGGAAAACAATATATAACCAATATTGTATTATCGATATTGGTAGAAATTATTCAACCAATATTGACCCAATATTTCATGTGATAATCTACATTCAAAACTAGTTCAACCAATATTCCACCAATATTATTAATATAATATTGGTATTCACCCATACTGGACCAATATTGATTTTTCGTTTACAATATATCTATATTGGCCCAATATGGAACCAAGGTTCAGCCGATATGATGTGCTACCTGGGTTATATTGGCACTTTTTATATTTTTGCTGGCACGTTTCAACCATAAACTTTACGCTATGGTTTTACGGCAGATTTCACAAACACTTAAATCTTGGCTGAATGCACGTTCTTTAGACGGCGGACATTACAACACCTTAACCTGACTTCCACCACGAGGCCGCCATCTGACCTCTACCGCTGCTGGAAGTTGAATGCGATGACCGACGTTATTCACAAACATCAATGCCCGAGTCATGTTAAAAAAGGGCATTTTCGGATATTTCCGTCTGTACTCGTTGATCAGGTTGGAATTCCATATTATATTCACTCTTAACTTGATCATGTTTACGTCCATTTACGACTCATTTATCGACTTGTAAAATCAAACCATAGGCGTCGAAGCAAGGTAATCATGGCATAAACCATATTTGATTGGCATTCTATATCGACCTTTGAAGTGGTAGTAAATGAGTTGACTTTTAATGAATCTGCTCATTTTTAATTAGTGTGAAGTTAGCCACACTTTCCTGGCCACAGTTTCTGACGTGGAGTAAATGTTAGTTGGGATAGAGGAGTGAACGTCCGCGGTGTTGCCACATCAATTATTTTTACAGAAGTGTTCCGAATCAGTTAAATGTGTTATTTGGAGCTAGAGTGGAGGGTAGCATGATAATTCATGGAATTATTGAAATTTGTTTGCAAGCAGAAGTTTTGGAAAATCCATAATTTTACATCTACTGGAAATATTCTAACTACAAAACCAATTAAACCGCAATTCGATGAAGGATCTCTGGAAGGATTTGAATCAGGGTCAAATCAACTTCATCGGCCGTAAAATGTCTGTAATGGAATGAAATTTGATTCGCGCAGTAGTAAACTTCGTGATTGAGTTCAATTGTCACATACATACAAAAATAGTGGCATAGAATGCTCAAAAAAATATAGAAATGGCTATCCAAATCACTTTGTTCGGCCGTCGGAATGACTGAACAAAAATAAAGTTTGAATTCTTGCACCAGTAAACTCCCTGAAGGAGTCCGCGTGTCACGTGAAAAAAATACAATAAGATAGAAGGCTCGAAATGATGCAAAAATAGCTCTTCAAATCAATTTGTTCGGCCGTCGGGATGACTGAAAAAAATATAAAGTTTAAATTCTTGCACCAGTAAACTCCGAGAAGGAGTCCCCGTGTCACATGGAAAAAATACAGTGAGATAGAGGGCTCGAAATACTGCCAAAACGGCTTTCCAAATCAATTTGTTCGGCCGTCGGGGTGATTAGGAATTTCTGGACCAGTGAGGTGGCCGGCAAGGTCACCTGACCTTACAGTTTTGGATACTTTCTTGTGGGGCACTTTAAAGAACAGAATCTATGGAGAGCAAGAATATGACACAGCAGATGAACGTAGAGACAATATCATCACGCAATTCAGGTCTATCAGACGAAGGGATATTGTTAGGGCTCAATTTGAGACGACGAGCTCGGTTATGTATTCAAGAGGAAGGTCATCATTTCGAACACTTGTTGTAATACTTTTTGTGCATTTTTCACAAGCTCATGATTTCATTATTGTTTTTTAAAACGCACCGTACTCAGCCAAGTGTTTGCCCAAAATTCCGAATAATATTCTATCCGGCTGTTGTCTTTCTGGATATAATTCAAAATAAATTTGTGTTGCTTTCGTACTCTTTCTATCAAATTTATAATAAAGTTTCAACATATCTCGTTTTTCTTCATTTGAGAATGAGGATATTTCGACTGAAGTATTTGTGCAAACTTATAATGTTTAATGAGTTCTGACAACTAGTGTTAATTAAACGAAATTTTTCGATGGAATCATGACCATCTCAAATGAATTTGTTTTTTTAATATCTGTGGTTTCAGAAGTGCAAATCATAAAAAATTATTCTTCAATGAAATCAGAATGAGAATCACTATTTTTATGTATAAAAAAAACAATATAGCACCCATAACAGAAAAAAGTTGATGATGAATGCCAGAAGACGAAACGTCGGATAGTAAATCTGAACATGGAAACGTGTAGCTGAAAAAAAGTATCAATGAAAATTTACTTTTGGTTTTGAGCTATGTTGTCAAATAACGATGGAAAAAAAATTCCGATTTTCAGTTTTTTCCTGATATTTCCGGAAATACTCGGAATTTTCCAAGTTTTAAAACAGTATTTTGTTAAGCACCAGAATACGCAACTCTGCCCCAATTTTAGCTTCGCACACATAAAAATTACTTCTTAACTTAACAATTTCAAAAGTATTGAACCAATTGTCTTGAATTGATAGAATATCGTTTCTAATCAAGAAAATTTGGTTATTGTGATCAAATCGAAAGTTTTCTTTCAAAACTTTAATATTCTCGAGCAATTTTCTAATTCTGAGAAAATGTTCTTGTATTGATAGAACTAAAGTATTCGTCAAAAATTTTTGTGTGTTTCAGTACAAAATATTCAATTTTCTCCTTTCAAGATAATATTATTCTCAAACTATACTTATATTTCCTTCAAATAACATTTCTGATGATTCAATTTTGAAATTTTTCAAATACTCAAGAGTAATAAACATTTCTGCAGGGTGAGAAAATTGGAATATTATTTGGAGTAATCGACTATTCTTCAATCTGGTAGTAAAAAAAATCGATATTTTTCGATGAATACTCAACACTGCAACCTATTTTTGACCAGATCTGCCTTTGTCATTTCGAAAGTAAGGAATGAATTTGCGAAGGTATTCACTTATTAAAATAATTATGACATAGATTGATCATCAAAAACTTATGAAAATAATCATTCATTACAGTACGTATGTACAAAAACAGGTTTTGATTCAGATTTGCATGAACACGAACAAGTTTTCGAAATAATGCAGCTTTCTTTATTCCAAGAATATAATTCTGTTATATATAATCGATAAAATTATTCTTTCAAATGGAGAATTTGAAGTTCTCAATAGTGAGTAATTTCTTGGATAGAGAAATCGTAATTTCTTAGAAAGAGAAAATGTAATATCTTGGACACAGAAAACGTATTTTCTTGAACGGAGAAAACGTAATTTCTTAGTAGCTATTGCGGCGCTTCAACGACCCCCCTCCACTTTCCTTTTTTTCACCATCACTCAACCTAAGCCGACGAGCACGCCGTTGAATAAAAAAGATTACAGAGTTGTGGGTTTGAACCGTCGATCTTTTGATTCATTGTTTGGTAGTGAACGACACTAACCATGTGGCCACGGAGGCTTCGTAGAAGGTAATGTAAAAATATGTTATATATACGATTGAATGATAAGAGCGCATCGGTTAAATAAGAAAAGAATAATGATTGTGGATGGAAATATTCGATGAAAGTGATAATAATAATAATGATGTTCGAAATAATAGGTAAAAATTGCGGGGTAACGAGGGTGTAGCGTTTGAACGTGCGATTCCAATGAGGAACGTATATAGCGTATTTCAGAATACATTATTTGAAGAAAAAATCAACAGGGTGTCTCAAAAAATACACGATTTGAAAGAGAAAACATGGCTGTTGGTTGCCACCTTGGTATACCGGGTGTACCAACATATCTTAGTGAAAAAACAACAGTGTCTCAAAATACACGATTGAAAGAAAAACATGGCGGCTGGTTGCCACCTTGGTATACCAGGTGTACCAACATATCATCTAAGAGAAAAAACAGCAGAGTGTCTCAAAATACACGATTTAAGAGAAAAAACATGGCGGATGGTTGCCACCTAGGTATACCGGGTGTACCAACATATCATTTAAGAGAAAAAACAACAGAGTGTTTCGCAATACACGATTCAAAAGAAAAAACATGGCAGCTGGTTGCTACCTTGGTAAACCGGGTGTTCCAACATATCATTTGATAGAAAAAACAACAGAGTGTCTCAAAATACACGATTTAAGAGAAAAACATGGCGGCTGATTGCTACGTCGGTATACCGGGTGTACCAACATATCATTTGCGAGAAAAAACAACAGTGTTTCAAAATACACGATTTGAGAGAAAAACATGGCGGCTGGTTGCCACCTTGGTATACTGGGTGTACCAACTAATTTATTTAACAGAAAAATGTGGTGGTTGTCAAAGTATATTCAGGGTGTCTCAAAATATAATATGGAAAAACAAAAATGATTGTGGATGAAATATTCAAAGTGTTGGAGTGTGATAATAATAACGAGGGCGTAGCGTTTGAACGTGCGATTCCAATAAGGAACGTATACGGGGTGTTTCAGAATACACGATTTAAGAGAGAAAACATGGCGCCTGACTGCCACCTTAGTATATCGGGTGTACCAACATATCATTTAAGTGAAAAACAACAGAGTATCTCAAAATACATCATTTAAGAGAAAAATACATGGCGAGTGCTTGTCACCATGCAACACAAGGCGTACAATCATATCATTTGAGAGAAAAACAACAGGGTGTCTCAAAATGCACCATTCAAGAGGAAAAAAACATGGCAACCCGTTGTCAACGTGTTATACCAGGTGTACCAACAAATCATTTAACAAAAAAAAAACACGGTGGTTGTCGAAGTATATACAAAGTGTCTCAAAATACAACGTTTGAGTGGAAAAAAAGTGGCGGTTCAGGAAGAGAAAAAAACATGGCGGTTCAGTAAGAGAAAAATAAAAATGGCGATTGATTGTCAAAAAAAATCATAAGCAAGAGCAGAGTGTTTAAAATTGCATCATTTGAGAGAAAGGACTATAGAGTGTGTCAAATTACATGAGTTAAGAGAAAAAATTATAGGGTGGGTCAAATTACATCAATTAGGAGAAAAACAACAGAGTGTTTCAAAATATATCATTTAAGAGGGAAAAAACATGGTGTCTGTCTTGTGTCAAATACTATACCAGGTGTATAATTTGACAGAAAAACATGGCTTTTGCTTGTCGCGAATGCTGTGTTTTGAAGTGAGAATATGACAGCGGCATTTATATTTCAGGTCGGTTTGTGTCATGAAGTGTGTACGTTTGAAGAGCAAGAGATACATTGTAAAATTAGGTCTAGAGTTGGGGGAGAAAGAGAGTGAGAGTCTTGCCACATGCTGAACTTCATGTTGCACTTGAGGAAATTAAGATGGAATTTCGTAAAAAGCATACCGACGGGATCGATTCATTTTAACGTGCGCGACCATCAGGTGAGTGACTGTTGTTACCACCTGTCAACGGTTTTAAAAAACGTTGTTACCACCTGTCAACGGTTTCGAAAAAACGTTGTCACCATTTGTCAACGGTTTTGAAAAACGTTGTTTTCTTTTCGTACACAAATACAACGCCTTAGACTGCCTGGCCAACCTAACTTATAAGTATATATAATGAAATGTTGGTATTGTAGGATGAGGTAAAAAAAAATAAAACGTTCATTAATGTCATAACTGTTTTGAAGAACAAAAACACCTGTTTTCCATGGCCAACCCGGGAGGAAATAATACTACGATTATTATAGGTGTTTGTGACCTCGTTATAGGATTCCCCACTAGATAGTCCATGCAAAAATGTGCACTGGATACTGATAGGCATACCATTTGATTCATTTGAGAACATTATTCAAGTGTTCGAAACTATATTTTTGGAGCTAACCCATCGACGTCAATTAGAGTACCAACGAATGACTTTTTATAGCTTCTAGTTTGACAATGAATGGTGGCATCACGAACACTTATCCTTAAATCAATAAAGATGGTTCTTTAATTCGCCTAAATGACAATTTTGGTACTGATTTGTGAATGAATGATGGCAACACGAACACTTATCCTCAAATTAATAAAGATGGTTCTTTAATTCGCCTAAATGTCACTTTCGGTACTAGTTTACCAATGAATGGTGGCATCACGAACACTTATCCTCAAATTAATGAAGACGGTTCTTTAATTCGCCAAAAACTTTTTGTCATTTCGATGGTTCTAAGATACCAAAGACATTAAATCCAAATTGACAGCAACTGTCACTTGAAAATGTTCTCAAATGAGAGTAAAGAGTTTATATTGATTTTGATTTTATTTCAGAAATATTTTTGGTCATTACATTATGCTTCTGTGTTCGGCTGATTTGCTATTCCAATATGCTTGAAGGATTTAATTAATATGAATTTACAATGTGGGTTTCGATTTTTTGAACCCGAAAGGAACAGAACTGTGATTTGGAAGAAACTTTCTTTTTGTGGAGTTTGGTTTATACATTTTAGACATATTTTTAGTTATTACATCATGGTCCTGTGTTCGCCTGATTTGTTGCGTCAGTATGCTTATAGGTTCTGCAGGGTATAACACCATTTCTTTAATTTTTTCAAAATTAATAGTTTCCAGAGCCTGAAGGGTGAGGGAAATGCCCTTGACTTTACACACCACTTTTTCATTTTGATCGTTTTCATGCCAAAACTTATAAGCGTAATTTTTCGGACCCCCCGATACGAACTCTGTTATATAAGAACCAGAACCCAATTCATCGGTCATATCACCGATAAATTCTCCGGTTGGAATATCGTATTCTTCAGGTTTGGAAATGAATACCACTGAATCCGTATCGTAGTACAAAACCCTGTCATTGAGTTTCTCTAGGTAACTGTAGAGTTTCAAACGAGCAAGAGCTGTAACGTAGGAGGCCAATACAACATTAACGGTCGGTAGAGGAGCGTAACATTCATCTTTATACTCCCAATTAACAATAAGAGTTTCTTCGTTTACGGGAAGTATGGTGTTGACGAATATTGAGGGGTCGGAAAGCATAGCAAATAATTCACCCGATTGATTGATGATAGAGGTTTTTGACTGATTTTCACGCTGACCAAATTTACCCCAAAACGAATTGAGCATGAGTTTAGCTAGGGATCTTAACCCTGGGTTACTGCAGATTTTCGAAAATTCCAGTTGTATATCTTCTCGTTGTAGAAATTCCTCAATATATTGTTCTTTTTTCTCCTGAGTTCGACAATGCGAAGGCCAATCCGAGGCCTCTTGTTTGATCTTGAGAAATTTATTCATCATGGCTGTGAATAGTCCAGAATGCTCTTTGTCAAACTGTATGGACTCATAGCTACAAATTTCAAAAATTTCCAAAATATCATAACCCACATTCACAGCTTTTATCAACTCCTCTGCCACCCATGTCCCTGTTAAAGCGCGTTCGTCATCTGAGTGATGACAGTTACCTGTGTTGAATGTTTCACCACAGATACGACACAATACAAACATCAATTTATTATTAATTTTTTGTGGAAGAACTGGATGAAACAAAGATGAAGGAGGAAGGACTTTACATTTAATCACTCCTGTAATCGAAGAAAGATCTACCGATGAACACTCGGAACCGACGAGAACTTTGGGATGCCCAACAGGAAATTTTCCATATTTACATACCCAGGGGTAAAGGGAACAAATGTCGGTATACTTGATTATTTCTCCTTCCTTAGCTTTGTAATATCCAACAACATTTCCCGTACGACCACCATAGAAAGCATCTCGAGGCTCAAGAGGGAGTTGAGCCAAAAGGACGTGTAACTCTGTGTAGTTTTTCAGCTCTATATTTGTAGATAGTTGTTTCCTAAATTCACACTCCCGCATTTCAATTACTTCAAATCCCAGTGACTTCAATCTTTCAAGTTTAGCTTGAGTAGTCTCATAACGGTAATTCAAAGTCTCAGAAGGATTGTCTTTGAGAGGCTGATCTCGCTGGGAAATCAAACACTTACAACCGTGGAAATAACAGCCCTGAAACTCAAATATTTGGTTCGTTTCTCGACATAAACCATCAACTTTAATAGTACCAACGGAAGCCTCGGGGCCTTTGGCAGCATGGTGAATGAGGATACCCCTCTCTTTTTCCTCCCAAACTAACCACTGGATTGCGATTTTGGATTGGATATCGCGCCATCTGTATCCGTTCTTAGGAATGATACCAATTGTGTTTGGTTTGAGGAAATTTCGTCTGAAGACCTTATTACATGTAGATGCAATTGTGCTTGCCTCCATGAAGGGACAAACGTTTGTCTCTTCGAGCATCATTCGACGAAATCTGAGACAGGCCTGTGCTAAAATATCAACATCGGAAATACAGTAAGCTATTATTTCCTTTTGAAAATCAAACACGTAATTTTCTGCAAGCCGAGCATTATACCACTCACTGAATGCTGTCAATTCTTTATCGCTTTTGTAATTACTTGGACAATAATATTCAATTGGGGGCATTGACCCGACATACGATTGGTTTTCTAGGCGATTAAAGAGATGAGGGAAGTGACCTTTTTTCAACTCGGAAATTCCGAAAGATTTCGGAAGACCAGAGAGAGCCATGGGGAAATAGTTTAAAGAATCCAAAAATTGAACGTTACCAACACTCATAGAAATCAATTTAGTGCCCCTCATAATGAGTTCGGGCTTCAAATCAGTTTTTGTTAAAATATAACTGAGAACAAACTGATGATCGAAGCCTCCGCCGTTATGAGCGATAACCACGACCTTTTTGAACTTTTTTCGAAGTGTTAAAACATGGTGTACAAACGGTGAGATTGGATCGTTACATTTGAGAATTTGTAAACGAAGTCCACATTTTTTACAAATTTGGGAGTCTAAGGAAATACAAATATCACAACATTGCCGAAAAACGCAAAGATTGGGTTCGTGTAGAAGAGAACCGTCAGGTCTAACCTTTTCCTGCATTGTCTCGAGATCGTAGAAAATATAAAGATAATTTTCAGACGGAGGTTTGCGTGAGTCCGGTTGAATGAAACAGAGATGTCCAGATGGTTGATGTTCATTGCAAATTTTGCAAAATATCTCCCCACAAGTATGACTTCGATTTACCTCTATGATTTTGAAACATTCCTCACAACGTCGCATCTGAGCACAGATACCATGTTGTAAATGTTGCTCGAAACAAACCTGGCCGCGGAATGTTCTCTTGCAAGACTCACATTTCAAAGACAGCTCGTTGGAACAAGAAGGAGATTGTCTACAGGCGGGGCATGTTTTTCCACAATGATGATTTTTTTTATTATCGTATGGGACACTACATTCTGAACAAAAATAACTGCAACAAAATGCTGCAGTGAGAGATATTATAACGTTGTAATGTCCCTTATGGAAGAGGAGATTCAAAGAGGGACCATGGCCATTGCCCTTGAAAATGACGTCACGCCCCTTACTACCGTACGCATAAACCATAATTTTGTACTGCTGTAGATGACATTGAAATAATTGTAGTTCGGGTATACCACACCCTCCAGCAGAAATGGATGCTCCAGCAGCCTCCATCAATTCATGGGCTCTTGTTCTTTGAAGCTTTCCAGTGTCATATCGTATCTTCGCAATTTCGGAGTCTTTATCGGCATATGCTTTGGCGACTACCAAAGCACGTGCCAGGCACAAGTTATCCCTATTATTTATAACTATGATACCCTTACGTTTGGCACACTCCTCGTCGAAAGTATTATAAGTACGGTTCCGACCTTTCCCGGTAGGCATTTTTACCGAGGTAACACCCAAACAGAAAGTTTCGGTGTTCAGACCGGTCGAATTAGACTGATAAATAGATGAGATTTTATCGAAAATTTCGTCGGTTGTTATTTCAGATGCAGGTCTTAATCTCATCCAGCCCTGACCGCGTGAAAATTCGTTGGAGCAAAATGTGAAACCAACATAATCAGCTGGTGTCAGGCCATTTGTCCCTATCAAAACTATTTGAGTAATGGCGTCTCTTACCCAACTCACAGGTTCTGCACCTTTCGGTATTGGAGCAATTTTGAACTCCAAAGTTCTACCCTGAAGTCCAAAACGACGAATCACTTTGGAAGAGTCTTTAATAATTACAAATTTTTCCATTATGAACTCACAAACACAGAAAGTCAAGAAATAAAAAATTCTAAAGCTTATAACTCAGCAGAAGCAAAACAGGTCTGAACACTTCAAGAATTGATCAGATAATGATGCGCGCAGTCGTTACTCGTTCCTATACCTATGTTGAAAAGGGGAGGGGATGAAAACTTTGGGTTTACTGCTCCAGACGGGAAAAATGTAAATCGAGATTCATCCGAGAGCATTGGAAGTTTCTAATATTGTCCTCAACTGGAAAATGTATTGCTTATTGCGTCATTTGAACATATTCTATGTTGATTCAACCTTCTATCAAAAATGTTGTTCATATACATGCATAATATGTGATGCTGTCCACTTAGGGCTATTCAAAAGCTGATGACTTCCACAGATGTGAAAACAGATCTGAATACTATATACAAATTATCAATTGATTTTGAAAGTATAGCATTTTCTATTAAAACTTATGAGGGAATATAAATGAAGCAACCCCTGCAACACCCATTCTGAATCCTATAGAAAAATTGATATTATATTGTATTGAATTCTCAGTTAAAACCTGTATGGGAATATAAAAATGAAACAGTCTCCTCAACAACCCGATCTGAATCCTATAGAAAAATCATTATTATGTACTGAATTATTCATTTATATTCAGCGACACCTTGATCTAAATCATTAAAATTTTTAACCAATGACAGATATGGTGAATGTTAGCCTAATAGTCAGCTTTAAAATATTCTTCAATTCCAAATCTAACGTAAGTGAATCACCCTGTATAATACATTTAATTCACTTAAGTCTATCAATGGAAAATCATACTGGCTCAATCACTTCACTTCGGTTTCCAAAATAAACCAAATAAAATTAAATCCCCGAAACTGCTCAAAACGCAATTTGAAATCGCAAATCGAAACAATAAAATGAACGAAACTTACTTTTGTATCTGGAGATTGATGCACAATCACTTCGAAATATGCGAGAAAATAATTGGTGACTCGATGCTCTTTGAATGAAGACTGATAACATTCCACAGGTTACAACTTGAATAATGACAACAGATTATCCGGCCATCGGGAATAGTCGGACTGGCTAGACGAGATCGGTAGAAGTCGGTTCGTTCGATGGCCTGCTATCAGTGTGTGACGTAGTCGAGATAGATCCGCAGTAAAGATAACGTTTTGCCAGTATAGCGCGCTGGGTAGTGAAATGGATAGATAGCTAGATGAAATATTCAGAGTTTGAAAGTGTGATGATAAAAATGATGTTTGAAAATAGATCGTTCAGTGAGAGAAAAAACATGGTGGTTCAGTAAGAGAAAAAAACAATGTGACTACTTGTCAGAAAATCATAATGTATACGTGTTTAAAACACATCAATAGACATAATTGAAGAGAAAAAATGGTGATTGTTTGTTGAATGTTATACCAGGTTTACCAACGTGTTAGTTGAGAGAAAAACTTTACAGGATGTCTCATAAACGTAAAAAATGACAGGCCCTACGGTCAGAGCACAATATTTTCTGGAGGTTATGTTCGGTTAATCAAATGGTATCATTGTTCCGGGCGTTAGCTCCGACCGGCTGCGTAGGTGTGTACGTGCGTGCATGCGTGAGTGCGTACGTGTGCGTGCATGCGTGCGTGCGTGCGTGTATGCGTGCGTGCGTGTGTGTGTGCGTGCGTGCGTACGTGTGTGCGTGCGTGCGTGCGTGCGTACGTGTGTGTGTGTGCGTGTTTGCGTGCGTGTGTGCGTGCGTCTGTGTGTGCGTGCGTGTGTGCGTGCGTACGTGTGTGTGTGCGTGTTTGCGTGCGTGCGTGCGCGTGTGTGTGTGTGCGTGCGTGCGAGCGTGCGTGAGTGCGTATGTGCGTGCGTGCGTGCGTTTGTGTATTCGTGCGTGCGTTCGTGGAAATAAAAACCTGCTTGCGGGCGTCCGTGCGAGCGTGCGTTCATGCGTGCGTTCGTGCGTGTATGCGTGCGTGCGTAGGTGCGTGCGTGCGTGCGTGCGTGTGTTCGTGCGTGCGTGCATGCGTGCGTGCGTGCATGCGTGCGTTCGTGTATTCGTGCGTGCGTTCTTGTGTGCGTTCGTTCTACATGGGGGATTGCAAGATGGGGCATTTGTAAACATGAACTGGTGGGGCTGTAAGATATTTGTGGCATTCCCTCCATCTCATTTGTTTTATTCAACAAATGAGATGGAGGGAATGCCACAAATATCTTACAGCCCCACCAGTTCATGTTTACAAATGCCCCATCTTGCAATCCCCCATGTAGAACGAACGCACACAAGAACGCACGCACGAATACACGAACGCACGCATGCACGCACGCACGCATGCACGCACGCACGAACACACGCACGCACGCACGCACGCACCTACGCACGCACGCATACACGCACGAACGCACGCATGAACGCACGCTCGCACGGACGCCCGCAAGCAGGTTTTTATTTCCACGAACGCACGCACGAATACACAAACGCACGCACGCACGCACATACGCACTCACGCACGCTCGCACGCACGCACACACACACACGCGCACGCACGCACGCAAACACGCACACACACACGTACGCACGCACACACGCACGCACACACAGACGCACGCACACACGCACGCAAACACGCACACACACACACGTACGCACGCACGCACGCACGCACACACGTACGCACGCACGCACACACACACGCACGCACGCATACACGCACGCACGCACGCATGCACGCACACGTACGCACTCACGCATGCACGCACGTACACACCTACGCAGCCGGTCGGAGCTAACGCCCGGAACAATGATACCATTTGATTAACCGAACATAACCTCCAGAAAATATTGTGCTCTGACCGTAGGGCCTGTCATTTTTTACGTTTATGAGACATCCTGTAAAGTTTTTCTCTCAACTAACACGTTGGTAAACCTGGTATAACATTCAACAAACAATCACCATTTTTTCTCTTCAATTATGTCTATTGATGTGTTTTAAACACGTATACATTATGATTTTCTGACAAGTAGTCACATTGTTTTTTTCTCTTACTGAACCACCATGTTTTTTCTCTCACTGAACGATCTATTTTCAAACATCATTTTTATCATCACACTTTCAAACTCTGAATATTTCATCTAGCTATCTATCCATTTCACTACCCAGCGCGCTATACTGGCAAAACGTTATCTTTACTGCGGATCTATCTCGACTACGTCACACACTGATAGCAGGCCATCGAACGAACCGACTTCTACCGATCTCGTCTAGCCAGTCCGACTATTCCCGATGGCCGGATAATCTGTTGTCATTATTCAAGTTGTAACCTGTGGAATGTTATCAGTCTTCATTCAAAGAGCATCGAGTCACCAATTATTTTCTCGCATATTTCGAAGTGATTGTGCATCAATCTCCAGATACAAAAGTAAGTTTCGTTCATTTTATTGTTTCGATTTGCGATTTCAAATTGCGTTTTGAGCAGTTTCGGGGATTTAATTTTATTTGGTTTATTTTGGAAACCGAAGTGAAGTGATTGAGCCAGTATGATTTTCCATTGATAGACTTAAGTGAATTAAATGTATTATACAGGGTGATTCACTTACGTTAGATTTGGAATTGAAGAATATTTTAAAGCTGACTATTAGGCTAACATTCACCATATCTGTCATTGGTTAAAAATTTTAATGATTTAGATCAAGGTGTCGCTGAATATAAATGAATAATTCAGTACATAATAATGATTTTTCTATAGGATTCAGATCGGGTTGTTGAGGAGACTGTTTCATTTTTATATTCCCATACAGGTTTTAACTGAGAATTCAATACAATATAATATCAATTTTTCTATAGGATTCAGAATGGGTGTTGCAGGGGTTGCTTCATTTATATTCCCTCATAAGTTTTAATAGAAAATGCTATACTTTCAAAATCAATTGATAATTTGTATATAGTATTCAGATCTGTTTTCACATCTGTGGAAGTCATCAGCTTTTGAATAGCCCTAAGTGGACAGCATCACATATTATGCATGTATATGAACAACATTTTTGATAGAAGGTTGAATCAACATAGAATATGTTCAAATGACGCAATAAGCAATACATTTTCCAGTTGAGGACAATATTAGAAACTTCCAATGCTCTCGGATGAATCTCGATTTACATTTTTCCCGTCTGGAGCAGTAAACCCAAAGTTTTCATCCCCTCCCCTTTTCAACATAGGTATAGGAACGAGTAACGACTGCGCGCATCATTATCTGATCAATTCTTGAAGTGTTCAGACCTGTTTTGCTTCTGCTGAGTTATAAGCTTTAGAATTTTTTATTTCTTGACTTTCTGTGTTTGTGAGTTCATAATGGAAAAATTTGTAATTATTAAAGACTCTTCCAAAGTGATTCGTCGTTTTGGACTTCAGGGTAGAACTTTGGAGTTCAAAATTGCTCCAATACCGAAAGGTGCAGAACCTGTGAGTTGGGTAAGAGACGCCATTACTCAAATAGTTTTGATAGGGACAAATGGCCTGACACCAGCTGATTATGTTGGTTTCACATTTTGCTCCAACGAATTTTCACGCGGTCAGGGCTGGATGAGATTAAGACCTGCATCTGAAATAACAACCGACGAAATTTTCGATAAAATCTCATCTATTTATCAGTCTAATTCGACCGGTCTGAACACCGAAACTTTCTGTTTGGGTGTTACCTCGGTAAAAATGCCTACCGGGAAAGGTCGGAACCGTACTTATAATACTTTCGACGAGGAGTGTGCCAAACGTAAGGGTATCATAGTTATAAATAATAGGGATAACTTGTGCCTGGCACGTGCTTTGGTAGTCGCCAAAGCATATGCCGATAAAGACTCCGAAATTGCGAAGATACGATATGACACTGGAAAGCTTCAAAGAACAAGAGCCCATGAATTGATGGAGGCTGCTGGAGCATCCATTTCTGCTGGAGGGTGTGGTATACCCGAACTACAATTATTTCAATGTCATCTACAGCAGTACAAAATTATGGTTTATGCGTACGGTAGTAAGGGGCGTGACGTCATTTTCAAGGGCAATGGCCATGGTCCCTCTTTGAATCTCCTCTTCCATAAGGGACATTACAACGTTATAATATCTCTCACTGCAGCATTTTGTTGCAGTTATTTTTGTTCAGAATGTAGTGTCCCATACGATAATAAAAAAAATCATCATTGTGGAAAAACATGCCCCGCCTGTAGACAATCTCCTTCTTGTTCCAACGAGCTGTCTTTGAAATGTGAGTCTTGCAAGAGAACATTCCGCGGCCAGGTTTGTTTCGAGCAACATTTACAACATGGTATCTGTGCTCAGATGCGACGTTGTGAGGAATGTTTCAAAATCATAGAGGTAAATCGAAGTCATACTTGTGGGGAGATATTTTGCAAAATTTGCAATGAACATCAACCATCTGGACATCTCTGTTTCATTCAACCGGACTCACGCAAACCTCCGTCTGAAAATTATCTTTATATTTTCTACGATCTCGAGACAATGCAGGAAAAGGTTAGACCTGACGGTTCTCTTCTACACGAACCCAATCTTTGCGTTTTTCGGCAATGTTGTGATATTTGTATTTCCTTAGACTCCCAAATTTGTAAAAAATGTGGACTTCGTTTACAAATTCTCAAATGTAACGATCCAATCTCACCGTTTGTACACCATGTTTTAACACTTCGAAAAAAGTTCAAAAAGGTCGTGGTTATCGCTCATAACGGCGGAGGCTTCGATCATCAGTTTGTTCTCAGTTATATTTTAACAAAAACTGATTTGAAGCCCGAACTCATTATGAGGGGCACTAAATTGATTTCTATGAGTGTTGGTAACGTTCAATTTTTGGATTCTTTAAACTATTTCCCCATGGCTCTCTCTGGTCTTCCGAAATCTTTCGGAATTTCCGAGTTGAAAAAAGGTCACTTCCCTCATCTCTTTAATCGCCTAGAAAACCAATCGTATGTCGGGTCAATGCCCCCAATTGAATATTATTGTCCAAGTAATTACAAAAGCGATAAAGAATTGACAGCATTCAGTGAGTGGTATAATGCTCGGCTTGCAGAAAATTACGTGTTTGATTTTCAAAAGGAAATAATAGCTTACTGTATTTCCGATGTTGATATTTTAGCACAGGCCTGTCTCAGATTTCGTCGAATGATGCTCGAAGAGACAAACGTTTGTCCCTTCATGGAGGCAAGCACAATTGCATCTACATGTAATAAGGTCTTCAGACGAAATTTCCTCAAACCAAACACAATTGGTATCATCCAAACACAATTGGTATCATTCCTAAGAACGGATACAGATGGCGCGATATCCAATCCAAAATCGCAATCCAGTGGTTAGTTTGGGAGGAAAAAGAGAGGGGTATCCTCATTCACCATGCTGCCAAAGGCCCCGAGGCTTCCGTTGGTACTATTAAAGTTGATGGTTTATGTCGAGAAACGAACCAAATATTTGAGTTTCAGGGCTGTTATTTCCACGGTTGTAAGTGTTTGATTTCCCAGCGAGATCAGCCTCTCAAAGACAATCCTTCTGAGACTTTGAATTACCGTTATGAGACTACTCAAGCTAAACTTGAAAGATTGAAGTCACTGGGATTTGAAGTAATTGAAATGCGGGAGTGTGAATTTAGGAAACAACTATCTACAAATATAGAGCTGAAAAACTACACAGAGTTACACGTCCTTTTGGCTCAACTCCCTCTTGAGCCTCGAGATGCTTTCTATGGTGGTCGTACGGGAAATGTTGTTGGATATTACAAAGCTAAGGAAGGAGAAATAATCAAGTATACCGACATTTGTTCCCTTTACCCCTGGGTATGTAAATATGGAAAATTTCCTGTTGGGCATCCCAAAGTTCTCGTCGGTTCCGAGTGTTCATCGGTAGATCTTTCTTCGATTACAGGAGTGATTAAATGTAAAGTCCTTCCTCCTTCATCTTTGTTTCATCCAGTTCTTCCACAAAAAATTAATAATAAATTGATGTTTGTATTGTGTCGTATCTGTGGTGAAACATTCAACACAGGTAACTGTCATCACTCAGATGACGAACGCGCTTTAACAGGGACATGGGTGGCAGAGGAGTTGATAAAAGCTGTGAATGTGGGTTATGATATTTTGGAAATTTTTGAAATTTGGAGCTATGAGTCCATACAGTTTGACAAAGAGCATTCTGGACTATTCACAGCCATGATGAATAAATTTCTCAAGATCAAACAAGAGGCCTCGGATTGGCCTTCGCATTGTCGAACTCAGGAGAAAAAAGAACAATATATTGAGGAATTTCTACAACGAGAAGATATACAACTGGAATTTTCGAAAATCTGCAGTAACCCAGGGTTAAGATCCCTAGCTAAACTCATGCTCAATTCGTTTTGGGGTAAATTTGGTCAGCGTGAAAATCAGTCAAAAACCTCTATCATCAATCAATCGGGTGAATTATTTGCTATGCTTTCCGACCCCTCAATATTCGTCAACACCATACTTCCCGTAAACGAAGAAACTATTATTGTTAATTGGGAGTATAAAGATGAATGTTACGCTCCTCTACCGACCGTTAATGTTGTATTGGCCTCCTACGTTACAGCTCTTGCTCGTTTGAAACTCTACAGTTACCTAGAGAAACTCAATGACAGGGTTTTGTACTACGATACGGATTCAGTGGTATTCATTTCCAAACCTGAAGAATACGATATTCCAACCGGATTCCAACCGGATTCCAACCGGATATCGGTGATATGACCGATGAATTGGGTTCTGGTTCTTTTATAACAGAGTTCGTATCGGGGGGTCCGAAAAATTACGCTTATAAGTTTTGGCATGAAAACGATCAAAATGAAAAAGTGGTGTGTAAAGTCAAGGGCATTTCCCTCACCCTTCAGGCTCTGGAAACTATTAATTTTGAAAAAATTAAAGAAATGGTGTTATACCCCGCAGAACCTATAAGCATACTGACGCAACAAATCAGGCGAACACAGGACCATGATGTAATAACTAAAAATATGTCTAAAATGTATAAACCAAACTCCACAAAAAGAAAGTTTCTTCCAAATCACAGTTCTGTTCCTTTCGGGTTCAAAAAATCGAAACCCACATTGTAAATTCATATTAATTAAATCCTTCAAGCATATTGGAATAGCAAATCAGCCGAACACAGAAGCATAATGTAATGACCAAAAATATTTCTGAAATAAAATCAAAATCAATATAAACTCTTTACTCTCATTTGAGAACATTTTCAAGTGACAGTTGCTGTCAATTAGGATTTAATGTCTTTGGTATCTTAGAACCATCGAAATGACAAAAAGTTTTTGGCGAATTAAAGAACCGTCTTCATTAATTTGAGGATAAGTGTTCGTGATGCCACCATTCATTGGTAAACTAGTACCGAAAGTGACATTTAGGCGAATTAAAGAACCATCTTTATTAATTTGAGGATAAGTGTTCGTGTTGCCATCATTCATTCACAAACCAGTACCAAAATTGTCATTTAGGCGAATTAAAGAACCATCTTTATTGATTTAAGGATAGGTGTTCGTGATGCCACCATTCATTGTCAAACTAGAAGCTATAAAAAGTCATTCGTTGGTACTCTAATTGATGTCGATGGGTTAGCTCCAAAAATATAGTTTCGAACACTTGAATAATGTTCTCAAATGAATCAAATGGTATGCCTATCAGTATCCAGTGCACATTTTTGCATGGACTATCTAGTGGGGAATCCTATAACGAGGTCACAAACACCTATAATAATCGTAGTATTATTTCCTCCCGGGTTGGCCATGGAAAACAGGTGTTTTTGTTCTTCAAAACAGTTATGACATTAATGAACGTTTTATTTTTTTACCTCATCCTACAATACCAACATTTCATTATATATACTTATAAGTTAGGTTGGCCAGGCAGTCTAAGGCGTTGTATTTGTGTACGAAAAGAAAACAACGTTTTTCAAAACCGTTGACAAATGGTGACAACGTTTTTTCGAAACCGTTGACAGGTGGTAACAACGTTTTTCAAAACCGTTGACAGGTGGTAACAACAGTCACTCACCTGATGGTAGCGCACGTTAAAATGAATCGATCCCGTCGGTATGCTTTTTACGAAATTCCATCTTAATTTCCTCAAGTGCAACATGAAGTTCAGCATGTGGCAAGACTCTCACTCTCTTTCTCCCCCAACTCTAGACCTAATTTTACAATGTATCTCTTGCTCTTCAAACGTACACACTTCATGACACAAACCGACCTGAAATATAAATGCCGCTGTCATATTCTCACTTCAAAACACAGCATTCGCGACAAGCAAAAGCCATGTTTTTCTGTCAAATTATACACCTGGTATAGTATTTGACACAAGACAGACACCATGTTTTTTCCCTCTTAAATGATATATTTTGAAACACTCTGTTGTTTTTCTCCTAATTGATGTAATTTGACCCACCCTATAATTTTTTCTCTTAACTCATGTAATTTGACACACTCTATAGTCCTTTCTCTCAAATGATGCAATTTTAAACACTCTGCTCTTGCTTATGATTTTTTTTGACAATCAATCGCCATTTTTATTTTTCTCTTACTGAACCGCCATGTTTTTTTCTCTTCCTGAACCGCCACTTTTTTTCCACTCAAACGTTGTATTTTGAGACACTTTGTATATACTTCGACAACCACCGTGTTTTTTTTTGTTAAATGATTTGTTGGTACACCTGGTATAACACGTTGACAACGGGTTGCCATGTTTTTTTCCTCTTGAATGGTGCATTTTGAGACACCCTGTTGTTTTTCTCTCAAATGATATGATTGTACGCCTTGTGTTGCATGGTGACAAGCACTCGCCATGTATTTTTCTCTTAAATGATGTATTTTGAGAGACTCTGTTGTTTTTCACTTAAATGATATGTTGGTACACCCGATATACTAAGGTGGCAGTCAGGCGCCATGTTTTCTCTCTTAAATCGTGTATTTTGAAACACCCCGTATACGTTCCTTATTGGAATCGCACGTTCAAACGCTACGCCCTCGTTATTATTATCACACTCCAACACTTTGAATATTTCATCCACAATCATTTTTGTTTTTCCATATTATATTTTGAGACACCCTGAATATACTTTGACAATCACCACATTCTTCTGTTAAATAAATTAGTTGGTACACCCAGTATACCAAGGTGGCAACCAGCCGCCATGTTTTACTCTCAAATCGTGTATTTTGAAACACTGTTGTTTTTTCTCGCAAATGATATGTTGGTACACCCGGTATACCTAGGTGGCAACCATCCGCCATGTTTTTTCTCTTAAATCGTGTATTTTGAGACACTCTGCTGTTTTTTCTCTTAGATGATATGTTGGTACACCTGGTATACCAAGGTGGCAACCAGCCGCCATGTTTTTCTTTCAATCGTGTATTTTGAGACACTGTTGTTTTTTCACTAAGATATGTTGGTACACCCGGTATACCAAGGTGGCAACCAACAGCCATGTTTTCTCTTTCAAATCGTGTATTTTTTTGAGACACCCTGTTGATTTTTTCTTCAAATAATGTATTCTGAAATACGCTATATACGTTCCTCATTGGAATCGCACGTTCAAACGCTACACCCTCGTTACCCCGCAATTTTTACCTATTATTTCGAACATCATTATTATAATTATCACTTTCATCGAATATTTCCATC